>OZ010588.1:51011136-51033636 GCA_963932145.1 Acanthosepion lycidas | reverse complement strand
ACTTTTTTCCTTTTTTTTACCTTCTTTCTTTCACTTTTTCCTTTTTTTCACCTTCTTTCTTTCACTTTTTCCCTTCTTTTCACCTTCTTTCTTTCACTTTTTCCCTTCTTTTCACCTTTCTTTCACTTTTTTCTTTTTTTTACCTTCTTTCTTTCACTTTTTTTCTTTTTTTTACCTTCTTTCTTTCACTTTTTTTCTTTTTTTTACCTTCTTTCTTTCACTTTTTTTCTTTTTTTTACCTTCTTTCTTTCACTTTTTTTCTTTTTTTTACCTTCTTTCTTTCACTTTTTTTCTTTTTTTTTACCTTCTTTCTTTCACTTTTTTTCTTTTTTTTACCTTCTTTCTTTCACTTTTTTTCTTTTTTTTACCTTCTTTCTTTCACTTTTTTTCTTTTTTTTACCTTCTTTCTTTCACTTTTTTTCTTTTTTTTACCTTCTTTCTTTCACTTTTTTTCTTTTTTTTACCTTCTTTCTTTCACTTTTTTTCTTTTTTTTACCTTCTTTCTTTCACTTTTTTTCTTTTTTTTACCTTCTTTCTTTCACTTTTTTCTTTTTTTATTCACTCGTTCGTTCTTTCATTCTCTCTTTCATTGTTTCATGCATAATCATCAGTCCCATGACCGAGCGTAATCACTCCACATATCTGGGTTGAAAGCCGGAGAAGTATTCATGCTTAGCGAGTCTTGGAAGCAAGTCGATATAGCGGAGCTTATCCTTCTATCTTCGATAACCTCCAACTCACCAGTTCACCTTAGCCAAGGACACGTGGTTTTTGCTTCAGTTGGGGGGAGGGACCATTTTCCCTGGCTGTTGGCTTCAGTCTCACACTCCTACTACCACGCAGCGATCATCACCACATTAGCAGAATTCATAGCCCAGAATCCCAGACTACCAAATTGTTCTAGATGGGTGTTAACCCTACAAGAACTTTCATCTGCCAATTGAAAAGTAATTTTTCATACGTATGAATATCTAACCAACCTCTTTGCCAGAAAAGCTTGGTCAGAGACCAGTTTACTTACGGATGAACTAACAATTTTTGCAGGCAATACTGGTACCATGAACATTTGTAGAACAACCTGGCGTATACCGAAATATGAATATAAAAATTAAAAAGACAGTATCGTGTATGATGGACCCTTATTAAGTATCCGTAATTCCAGTAATTACATGTGGAGTAATTCATTATTATAAAAAAATGATATAAGAATTGGTATGTCATTAGATTTTTCAGAACCCCTAGCCATGTTTTAAATATCTCCCGAAAACAATGATATCACGAAGTCGGGAGAAACGGAAACAGATTGCAAAGAACATTTTCTATGTATTTTCAACATTTTGAAATCTTCAATCACAATAACGGTGTATATTTATCCCAAATAGTTCAACAAATTCTTATTGGTAAAAAGTTTAAGTATAGTTTCAATAAACGTGAAAAAAGCAACCTATTTGAAATACAAAAAAAAATAATGCAATATAAAATCATTTAAGTATTATTTACATCACTGACATGCTGAATATTGTCTTCATTTTTATTGATGTTTTCACGACTTTCCCACGGTTTTACCTTCCGATATTAATTAGTTATATTTAGTTCCGGATACACTTGATAAAAGCCGGGGATCACAACGGCCGGATCTTTGGGATGAGGACAATAGTTCGCATGTATATAAAAGACGGGGGAAGGTCAGCGAATGTCTGATCAAGTAAAAAGATTGCAAATGAATCAAACAAACGATTGTAAAATGGCGTCATCTTTTCCTTTCGTTTTGTGGTCTTAATTCAGACATTTAAGTCTCAGTATAGTATATGGCGTGAACAAAATTTAATTTTCTTGCGAGCATTAGTTATTTTTAGTTTTTTTTTTTTTTTTTTTTGCAAAAATGTTTGATATTGCTGCTATTTTTTTTTTTACTATGAAAATGTATTGCTGCTATTTTTACTATATTTTTTATAATTTCATAGTGTTTAGACCCCAGTTTGGAAGTTAGCCATTTGCCCATAGCTAGGTACCATAACAGACGCTACTATACGGGTCATGATGGACTTGGGAAAGCAGCACTTAAGAGGTGGTACCACACTCCTCAAAACCATCCGAGAAGAGAATTTACTGCCGGATATAGTTTATCGTCAAAACCAGTACGGGAGATGGGCCACTAGTAACAATATAGTTAAACAAGGTCATTGACATATACTTGAATTCCCTTGTCGATAACGATCAATGAGGGTTCGACAAAAAAACAAAAAACAAACATCATTATTGCATTTAAGAAAAGCCAAACTATTTTTTCTTACATACTATCTGCGATAGGGAATTGCATATAGCAGCCATTTACTTGTGCGCATATTCTCCTTGTAAATATCATTGCCTGCAGAAGTGCGCAGTTTGCTATTCAACGCGTGTTAAAAGAATGGCAGATCAAATTTTAAAATACAGGTTTCACATATCTCTTGCTGCAAACACCCAAAGCGAAGAGTTATTAAACGGTGTTAGGTCCAGTTTCCGGGAAATACTGCCAAAAATTTCCCCTCCCTAAATGTATAGACAAAGCCTACAAATACATGCTGGTATTTCTTTCCACCCAATAAAAATGAACAATTCCACTTAACCACACATTTGATGTTGATAGATAGCTATGAAGGGATCCAGATAGAGATGAAGAGACAGAGACATATAGGTATGAAAATCTAGATAAATGGATATATATGTATAAACATATCTGTCTCTCATATATATATATATATATATATATATATATGAAGAGATTTAGAAAGTCACAAAGAGATCTACATATATATAGAGAGAGATAGATAGGAATAGATCCACATAGATAGGTGGATAGATAGTTATGAAGCAATCCATATATATATATATATATATATATATATATATATATATATACACAAGTATATGATTGGTGTATATGGAATGAATTCCAATAACCAACAATTACTATTCTTAAAAGAGTGCTCAATACAAAGTAGAGCAGATATAATTATTTATTTTTAAAGAAAAAAAAATTTATAACATAAATATGCTATAAAATCACTACAAAAATAGCCATTTTGTTTCAACACCCTCGGTGTCTTATCAAGTCTTGATAAGACACCGAGGGTGTTGAAACAAAATGGCTATTTTTGTAGTGATTTTATAACATATTTATGTTATAAATTTTTTTTTTCTTTAAAAATAAATAATTATATTTATATATATATATAGAGAGAGAGAGATGAAGGGATTCGGATAGGTATGTAGAGATCTAGAGAGATAGTTATGAACAAATGCAGATAGATATATTTATGAAGAGATCCAGATAGCTAAATAGATATATGAGATAGTTGGATGGACATAGACAAGATGACAGTATGAGATTAACTGTCAGATATCAAATTGAAAAGAAATATTAAGAAGGCGTTGTTGTTTTTAAAATTACCACAAAAATGAGTAAAAATAATTAAATATTTTAACTGTGCTTACATTTCCGCCAAGATTATGTGATTGATCCAAAGTTTTCTCTCTTTTTATTTATGTAAAATTTATATTTTTTTATAAATTTGTAATTTATCCGGATATTATACCACATTTTAACTAAATTTAATATTTCATTCTATTACACGTTAAGTTTTTTTTTTTTTTTTTTTGCAAGTTCTTTTCAGTCAGCCATGTGCCATACGTGATACACGCTTAGGCGATCATGTATCTTTCGATACATTACTGACGCAGTATTTAGCCATTTCTTTCTACGGTAGACCAGTTGCCATCCACGGCTATAGAAGCCGGTCTGGTAGGAGAAGAGGAGGAATCATACCTTTTCCAATGGTATTAGCACTTAAGGGAATGTAATATATTCGACTGGAATTAGAACTCAGTTCTCCGATTCCTCAATCCTAGTCACTATCCATTACCTCCATCGTGCCAAGTTATTTTACTTGGATAAATTCCGATATTCTTTATTTCCGCTCTGTATCTTTGAATTCTGAGAAAAATATTTCGATATTTTAAAATGGTTGCACCTGCTCTGCAGACCAAGCGTATGACTAAATTGAAATAAGTGATAAGTTTAAGGTGACAGTTTTGAAGAATTATCGTTCCAATTCCATGATCTTTTTCTAATGTAAGAACCCGTATTGGAAGACAGTAAAATCTGCACTGGATTTCATTGCCCGTTAAAAGTTACTTCCCTTTTCAGTGCGTCATAAATAAGTTTATTGCTAACTGTTGCGTTATATTCTGTCATTATGTCCAGGCTGTAGCCTTTTATAATAAATAATTTTTCTTCCAGAAAAATCGGATAGGTTTTTACAAGTAAAAACTATTTAGACTGTCATATTAAATTCTTTGATTTTCTCATAAACAAAATTCTTTTTTCATCGCAAGTGCTTATCTAGTTCATAAGTGACTTTTTTTTAATTATTTCTGAACAAGAAATAATCGAACATCGATGAACGATGGAAAATTTTCCATAAATTCATGTGAAACATACCTTCCTCTCCTCATAATTTTTCTCTAAAAGAATCTCACGATGCCATAGATTGTAAAAAAAACCTAGAAAGTTTCAAATTTATTTCTAATATGCCCTTTACATTTTTAAAGACGACTATGCTTAGTATAATTGTCATGAACGTTTCAGCCAACAAGCGTAGAAAGAGGACTCGATTTTCCCGGTTCAAATCTACACTTATTTCGTTTAGTTTTGTACAACTGTGGAAATAGCATGAATCTGCCGCTTTTCCGCCCCATTCTGTGTTAAATAGAAAAGCAGACTGGATTCTTTCGCCTTAGATGGTAACCAGTGTAAGAAAATGGTTAATCTAGATTCAAAATTGTGGGGAAGGCAACATAAAAACATATCATTATATTTTTAAAGAAATCCTAGAAAAACATTAGTAAGAAAAAAGAACGCGCCATTTTCTGTTTGGTTTAGAAAAGACATGGCATTTAAAGAAACAATATGCATATCGATAGAGAATCTGCCGTAGTGAAGGGTTTCTCTCTACTTATGACAGTTCGAAATCCCTAAATTCACTTCCGCTTTTAGATGTTAAACGTCATTACCACAAAGCCAATCCACCCACGCAACACCTTATGTTATCCTCATAATTTGTCGGTTCCTCATCATTTTTTTGAGAATGTCGAAGCCATGCAGAGGCTGTCTCCACTCGGTCTTGAAGGATCTTAAAATATATCCTCTGTTCTTATGCCAATATTCAAGACTAACAAATCGTCCCAAAATAGATTCAGAGGCAAAATCACAAATTCCCATCTTATGAGGAAATATATTAATTATCTAACTATATCTCCGGCTGTTTGTGCACTTCGACCTGGTGTAATGATTAGCAGGACTGTCTGGCTAGATCAGCTGCGACTGAGGGGTCAGCTCGATTCACATTGTGTGCTCCACACTTTCGGCCTTGTGCCACATCACCTACGCTTAGAATTAAAGCACTTCGACCTGGTGTAATGATTAGCAGGCCTGTCTCGCTAGATCAGTTGCGACTGAGGAGTGAGCTCGTTTCACATTGAGTGCTCCTCACTTTCGGCCTTGTACCATATCACCTACGCTTAGAAAATAATGAGAGCACTTCGACGTGGTGTAATATTTAGCAATCTTATCTCGCTAGATCAATTGCAACTGAGGTACGAGTACGATCCTCATTGGATGTCCCATACTTTCGCCCTTGTGCCACGTCTAGAATACATTTAGAAAACTGCTCTGAGGTCCTCTCTCTAAAGAGTCTATGTTGGACTCTTCCGCCTACTATAAGATTAGTAGGAGAGTAGGCCTTAAGGGAACAGTCGAGTAGATTGAACGCTGGTCAATTGACATTCACTCACTAGTTGTGTAATACTCTTCAGCTGTACTTACTGTTTAATATACAGTGCAACCCGTATATAAGGGAGTTGTCGGGGCCGGAGAAGAAGTCTCTTATATCTAGGTTTGGTCTATTTTGTTTAGGTAATTATGGCTCTAATTTGGGACCAGAGAAAATCTCTCTTATATCAGGGTCTCTTATATCTGGGTTACACTGTATGATATATCTATACCCTGTTTGTTTATTTCTTAACCATTTACTTGGTCACAACAAAAACCATTAATCGAACTTGTCACAGCTAAGCTGAAGTCTCTTGGTATTTTCTCGGCGATTGTATATATGTATAAGTTTATGGTGTAGAGATGTCCTTTTTTTTATTTTAAAGGACCCATCTTTCCAACGATGTTAACTCCTTCCCTGCCATTTAGTTTATGAAAAACGTTTCCTTTTCAGACGATTTGTTTTATGTTTTTAATTTAGTAACTAAGAAACTGAGGCACCTTGAACTATCCGATCGGTGGCTAACACTTCTACCAGACGTATGAGTCAACAGCTCGTTTCAAGGCATAAAAAGAACCAAGACTGACGTATAAACACGTCTGTACTGGTTTTTGGACATTATCTTTTTGACGTGTATATCCGTCGATGTTTGAAAAAAAGAGTTTCGGTAAAAATGTATAGACCCGTCTACGCCGAGGAAAGGGTTAAGCGTTTCTGAATGGGACAAATAAATGGCAAAGAGGCTCAGAGATCTCAAAAAAATAATAACAGAAGAAAATTCTTGTGATTTTCTAAATTTCCTGCCCTTCTTCAAACTCTGTGAAAAGCAAACAACAATCTGTATATTTATTTAAAGGGATCTTTTAATAATTCCATCCAAAAACACTTCTTTTATCAGGTGTAACCATTTTCAAAATATGTTTGTAATCACGTTGAAGATTCTCAAGGTATTTTGAAGGTGATTATATAAAATTTGCGAAATATACGAAAATGACAATATTTCGCCCAAAGCTGATATATATATATAGGCAGCATATCTTCATTTAAGCATGTTTGGTTAAATAAGCTAGACATGTCTATTTATTTTTATCTTAATCCTCTCAAATTCATGGATCAATTTTTTAGTATTGTTACAAAGGTGATTGAATTTTTTTTTTTTTTTTTTTTTTGTAAATTGCACATTGAACATTTTAAACAGTAATAATGAAAAGTATAAAAACAGTTACTTCCCTTACATATTCTTAACGTTATCTTTTAAATTGACTATGACAAAGAGCGTTTCATGCGCATTTAAAAAACATTCACAACTATCAATTACATAGATTTTTTTTTGTCTTAGTAATTCACTCCGGAAGATGATATTGGATGAGATTGAAAGTATTTGGAAAATAATAAAAAAAAAAAACCAAAACTACGGCGTTTTTTTTAATCAGTTTTGTAACAAAACTAAGAAATTGATCCATCAATTTGTGAGGATTGAAATAAAAATAAATTGACATTACATGTCTAAATCGTTCAACTAACCATATATATATATATATATATATATATATATATATATATATATATATATATAAGAATACGGAGACTTTAATTATCCATTTCGATTATAATTTATTTCGTGAACACCGAAAAATAATTTACAATCGAAATGGATTATTAAAGTCTCCGTCTTCTTATTGCCATTATAATGCTCTGTAATCTACACTAAGCTCTCCATGAATTTATATCCTCCTCGGAATTATCCATTCCAGTAAAAAAAAAAAAAACTGGTAAGAAGTGTGTGTGTATATATATATATATATATATATATATATATATATATATATATATATATATATATAAAGACAGTTACCATGCAGTGTTCATTTTTATGTCTACATCCATCAACTTCCTCTATATGATACTGACCTTTCATCATCTATTTATATTTAAATTTTAAACACAGGTATCTGTAAAGTTGGATGACTCTCAGGCGGAATAATACATGTGTAAGACAATTTGGAGAAAAAAAGTACTTTGCTGTTGAATAAGCGGTTATTTGTGAGTGAAATTAACAAAATTTTCAATAACCCCCATTATAAAAATAAGTCGCGCAGAGCCAATTAATAAAGAAATAAACAATGTAACGCAAGGCAGATTAAAGCTATTATAAAAAAGTAAATGAGAAAAGGTATTCGCTTAAAAAAGGGATACAGTCAAATGTTCATAATGTTCTGACTTCAAAGTAAAAATGACCAAAAATGTGGGGATAAGGCGCGATTTGTAACTTTGTATTGGTTAAGAAGAAATCCCAGCAGGCTTCTGTAGGATTTTTCTACAAATTTACGGTGGGGAAAATAAATTCTAGTCAACATGTGACATGTTTCGTTGTTGATCTGACGTCATTAGAAGAAGAAAATGTCTTTTCTTAAAAACACAGTCTGCATTAGCGCGCGACAAACCAAAATTCATGTTGTCTAGATGTTTTATTATTTCTTTCTGTATATCTTTTTATCTACCTATTTCAATCTATATATCTATCTCTATATTTATCTTTATCTCTCCCTCTCTCTCTCTCTCTATATATATATATATATATATATATATATATATATATATATATATATATATATATATACACATACACATACATATGTGTGTGTCTGTGTGTATCCATCTATGTATCAATCTCTCTATGAATATTTTTATCTCTACCTTTCTAGCTATTTCTCTCTATCTATCTTTATATATAACTCTATCTATCTATCTCTCTCTCTCTCTCTCTATATATATATATATATATATATATATATACATACACATACATATGCGTGTGTCTGTGTGTATCCATCTATGTATCAATCTCTCTATGAATATTTTTATCTCTACCTTTCTAGCTATTTCTCTCTATCTATCTTTATATATAACTCTATCTATCTATCTCTCTCTCTCTCTATATATATATATATATATATATATATATATATATATATACATACACATACATATGTGTGTGTCTGTGTGTATCCATCTATGTATCAATCTCTCTATGAATATTTTTATCTCTACCTTTCTAGCTATTTCTCTCTATCTATCTTTATATATAACTCTATCTATCTATCTCTCTCTCTCTCTCTCTCTATATATATATATATATATATATATATATTGTCGTCATATAATTTGTTGTATATATATATATATATATATATATATATATATATATATATATATTGTCGTCATATAATTTGTTGTATATATATATATATATATATATTTTTTGCTATCTTAACGTCTCTATTAATATGTTTTTCTTTCACAGAAAAATTATTGGTTACTTGTATATCGCACATGTCTGAGAAAGTTTTTCAATTTCTATCGAGAGAATCTGTCACAAATATGTCCCATTGCTGGGCCCGTTCTCAGTGTATGATTACCGGATTCGTTGGAATAATGGATAGCGGCTCGGATTGAGGAATCGGAGAGCCGAGTTCGAATTCCAGTTCGATTCATTACTTCCACTTGCGTGCTAATACCCTTGGGGAAAGGTATGAATCCACTTCTCCCACCGCCATATATGGTAAAAAATAGCCTGACAGACCGGGTTCTGTAGCATTGGATGGCAACTGGCCTACCAGAGAAAGAAATGGCAACTTACTGCAGGAAAAAAATTGCCTTGTCATTCGCGTATTATGACCGCCTAAGCAAGTATCACGTATGGCACATAACTGATTGAAAGCCCTGCACACAGCTTCTGCAGCTGACCTAAACACTACCTCCATTAAAGTCATCTTCTATGTGTAGTGTTTCTTTGTTTTAACGACAACACAGAATAGGAAACTGATCCGAATCAGTAAAGAACTTCTGCTAAATACGATATCGTTCTTACCGTATTTATTTATGTAAAAACGCATCAGACAAGCTGAAGAAGACACTCCGACTTCGGTTCATCTAGTGCAACAGCAACACTATATTTCTCTCTTAAAGTGTTTGTTGACTTACCCAATAAGAAATATCTTCTTTCAGAATTTGACAGTTTTGAGAGTATAGGAAGGAAATGCAGGTGGCTCTTGATGTTACCATGTTTGTGGCACTGAATTTAACAGAAACAGTAATATACGATGGTTGTCAAACTACAGCAGATCTTTAGTTGCGACCAAACCTAATTAAAGCTGTTATTTTTTGGAGTAAAGGCGCATTCTCACACCTCTGACCAAGTTCAGTTACAACTCGGTAGTGAGTTCTATCCTCAGTGGGTACTCTATACTTGTAGTCTTGTGGCATATTTTAGCTTCGCTTAGTAAATCACGCATTCTCCGATCTCTGTTTTTGGTGTTAAGGCTGCTTATATTGTCCATCGGTTCGTTTTCTTCTGTTCTGTGCTTACAATTTATATCTTTCGTGTCACGCTATTTTGAGAAAGGGAGGTAAATCAATTTAAGGTAGTACATTTATGAAGTATCATTTACCTAAACTCATTTTAATGATCTGTACAAGTCAAGTATCTCTACGTTCAGACAAAAAAAAATTATTGCGGCCCTGTCGGCTGGGGCTTTAGAATACGCCGACTGCACCTCTGTAGAGGAGTAAGACCCCCCCCCAATGAGGCGTCCTGGGTATGACGTTAAATTGCATCCAACAGCAAGGCCTCTGATCTGGAGGTTTTGAGGAGCGTGGAACCACCTCTTAATTGCTGGTGTTCCCAGGTCCACCTTGACCCGGGGTGGTAGCACCTGTTAGGGTCCCAGCTATGGGCAAATAGTGAACTCCTAGTTTTCCAAGTTTTACTCACGTCCTGGGTATGACGGTAAACTTCATCCGCGTCCTGGGTATGACGATAAACTACATCCACGTCCTGGGTACGGCGATAAACTGCATCCAACTGCAAGGTCTCAGATAATGTTTTCAGAAAAATAATGTTGCCAGCTATACGTTTTTGAAACAATAATGTTGCCAGCTATACGTTTTTGAAACAATAATGTTGCCAGCTATACGTTTTTGAAACAATAATGTTGCCAGCTATACGTTTTTTTTTGTTTTTGTTTTTTTTTTAAACAATAATGTTGCCAGCTATACGTTTTTTATTCTATACAAAATAGGCATTTAAAATTCATATAAACTGGATTTGGCATTAAATAACCCACAGCGGTTGATATGCCATAAAACCCAAACAAACAAACAAAATTATTTCCCGAGCAACTCCAGGTAATTCTGCTGGTCTAAGAAATAAATCAGAAGAAGGAAACAGACTGAATAAATCAATGCATATTCGTAACGCGAACTCGTTCTAAAAAACAAAAAAAGACTAAGTGCCGATTAAATAAATGTTGCGATGGCAACAACGGGAGATGAAACTTGCCTCAGTCAATTAATAATACTAACAATCTACACACCTGAGAAATAAAATCCGGTAAAAGTTTGAATTAATCAAGGTATCTTAGTAACCACAACTCGTTTAAGAAGTTGAGACAGAAAAATTACCGGCTGACGCGTTAGTAAAAAAAAAAAAAAAAATCGAGGAAAATTCTCTAAAGGAGTCAATGTCTCATAGTAATAAGATCTCAACTGAGGAATTCAAACAAAACCAAGAAAGAAAACGCTTATTTTTAGCTTTGTATTTCTCCGACGATATTCACTTCTATCTTTACAGATATCCATAGACCCGCGCATGCGTACGTGTACAATTGTGTGGACATTGATTTATCACTGTTTTTGTTAATCGTCTTTTTTTAAAACTCACCTTTTCTAGTGTTGTTTGTGATTTTTGTCTTTCTTTATGGCAAAAAAAAAAAAAATGTAATGACTTGTTCGCAGAACATGACCAGTAGCGTCGATCAATAAAAAGCAGCGTTTCTAATTTAAGGCTTGTTCCTCCTTCAACTCCCGCAAAGAAGGGGAAAAAAACAATAGTGAATGTTTATCGAGGTTTTGAAGAACATGGCGAAGACCGTGGAGTGAGGGAAGTCTGTTCTTGCTGCGAGGGTTTTCATTCTTATAAGTTTGCCTCCATGATGGAATATTCGACTGGTGCCGAAACAATCTGACGTGCCGACGTATAAAATAAAACCATAGACTAACATTTATAAAGGCAGTATCTACATTTAGAACACATTACTGAAAATATTAGGTTTAGTCATAAATAATCCTTTCTGATTATCAACTTTATTCTGTGAAAAATAAAGCACATTTTACGCAATCATGTATTCACCATTATTTGAGGGCACCTCGGTATGGTGTAATGGTCAGCAAACTTGTCTTGTTAAAACAGTTACGATTGAATAGTGAGTTCGATTCTCACTGGATGCCTCATACTTTCATCCTTGTGCCACATCTAAGTTATGCTTAGAAAATCAATATATTCACCATTATTTGTAATGGATACTTCCCATTTATCGGTATAAAAACTGTCTGTTGTGTACAAGCGTTTCCTAAGTTAATGGCGGGAAAAGGCATTGAACAAGTAAAGTCTGAAGGTTTTGGTAAAGATTATGCTTCATTGACATTGCAAAATGGCGCTATATTACTACAAAGAACTGTGCCATATAATAGAAACCCCAACATTTGAGAACTACCAACGGCAGTAACAACAAAAGAGTAGAGCACATGAAAATCGAAGAGAAAATAATGATATAATCAAGATATTAGGTTGTCCCAAAAGTTCGTAAACACTTGCAAAAAATTGAAATTTTACTCGCCAAGTAATAACAAAAACAACAAAAATTATTCCTCAAAATAAAGACCATCATTTTCCAAGACATCGATCTGCAAGCTTTTGGATCTGGTGAAAGTACCAGTCAGCCGGCTTCGAATAAAAGAATTCTTGACACGCTCCCTCGACTTCATCAAACGAGTCGAATCGGCGGCCCTTCAGAAAGTGTTGCATTTAGCGGAAAAGGCCGTAATCTGATGGAGCACAGTCAGGACTGTAGGCTGGATGTGGCAGAACATCAACGTCGTCCAGCTATTCAAACTTGTCTTTGGTCTTCCTGGGGGGGGTGTGGCTTGGCATTGTCCTGCTACATCAAAGCGCGCTTTCGGTTGATCAGAGCCGGGTACTTTTGCTTCAACTTTTCGTAGACCCGCTCCAGTTGCTGACAGTAAAGTTCGGCACTGATGGCTCGACCATTCGGAACCAACTCAAAATGCACGATTCCTTCAAAGTTCCACCAAACGCACAACATGACTTTCTTGCCGAATCGATCTTGTTTTGGAACCGACGGTGTCTCTTGCCCTTTCTGAACCCATCGCTTGTCTCGATTGTGCTGGACCAGATAGACCCATTTCTCGTCCGATGTCACAATGCGCTTCCAAAAACGCTCGTCCAATGGATTGCTGAGCAATTGACGGCAAATTCCAACTCGTCTGTTGGCTTGCTCTTCGGTGAGTTCGTGCGGATCTTGGCGCGGCTTTTTGGGAACAAAATCAAGTTGCTTCAATTGTCGGTGAATTGTCCATTTGCCAACTCCAAGCTCATCAGCCAATTCTCGAGTGCTCGATGAAGGCGCAATGTCCAACCCGGTTTGCAAGTCTCCATCATCCAATTTTAACGGCCGTCCCGAACGATGCTTATCTTCAAGACTCATGTCGCCAGAATCGAAACGCTTATACCACTTTGTGATCGCCGCATATGCAATTGTTCCTTCACCTTCGGCAGCACAAATCTCTTCTGCAGCTTTTCTGGTTGAATGACCTCACTTCCAGCAGTAACGAATCAAAACTCGCACCTCAGTTATATCAATTGCCATCTGGAATACAAAGAAGATCACTATAACAATATAAATGCAAAAAACAATTAAATAAAAATTTTAATGAAATAAAACATTTCAAAATTAACAATAAAGTAAAAAAAACAATTAAATATTGCATAAAAATTCAATTTTTCGCAAGTGTTTACGAACTTTTGGGAAAACCTAATATCAGTAAAGAAACCCCCATCAATAATGGAAATAGCGATAACAGCTACAGGACTTGAGAAAGCTGTTTTCAAAAAAAAGATTTTATAAATTTCAACCGAAAGCAGTACTGGCTGCTCTGTCAATGAATGTCAAATGTTTTCTTCTAAGAAAACAGCTGTGTTACTATTGCCTCCAACATGCGTCCTCACTTCGTTAACTTTTGAGTAAAATTCTACAAGATTTGATGTCAGTTTTAATGAATTCTTGAAGGTTATTTCCCTTAAAAGAAGTTTTCTATATTAAGGTGTATTGCAATAATCAAAATCAATGTTGATCGTTTGACAACAAGATTAAGTGAAATTGGCGTACAAGGTAGAACAAACCAACCAAGTTACCATTTTTTTCCTTTGTTGTTCTTTCTGTATATGGTCCGGCCTTGTAATAGAAATCTATTTATCCCTATTGACGAGCGCAGCTCAAATTTCTACCAAACATTTAAAGACGTGTGTCAGCTACTGGGTATATATATATATATATATATATATATCAAAAAGTGTGGCTAGTCCTGCACAAAACCTTCACCACTATAATCAAATCTCTTGTGCTGCTGTCGGTTTCCTGGGAACTGATCTGCTTGACCCTCATACGTCGAATAATCTCTCTCTCTCTCTCTCTCTATATATATATATATATATATATATATATATATATACACACACACACACACATTTAGCGTTACATAGTGTTTTAAGAAACCTCAATGAATAATAACACTGATGATACCACCACGCGCAAAATATAACCTTTATCTTTTTCCTCATAGATCTCCGCTTTTATGGTGGTTTGTGCAGATTTACCCTTGTCTCATGGCTCCTTTCTGCAGTGAAGCTTGTCGCATCTGACCCATTTTTCATCACGTGTTTTAATGTGAAAATGTTTCCAACACATTTTTAAATCTGTTTTCATGAAAGAAAGTTTTCTCCATCAAAGCGAGAAAAGGTAGTAATCATTTGATGCAAAGTGAGATGAATATGTCTGGTCGTGTAGAATATATGGACTTAATTCCAAAGTTTATTACTGAGTTACTCTACTTAGATGCGGCCTTGAGTTGCGATGAAGCAGAATGATTTTTGTTACCAGTTCCGCAGTGTATGCTGCTACTGCTGTACACAATCTAAAGTATGTTAGTCTACTCTAAACTTATTCTTAACTGCCATCTACGATTTGTAGTTATTTATACATTGGTCTTTACATTTGATTTCTCAAAATGGACGTTACTTACGATTCAACGTAATATTTGAGTATTATACTCAAAATAAAGGAAGAAAAAATCACTTATTTCATTTTTTTTTTCATTTTTTTTTTTTTTTTTTTTTTTTTTTTTTTTGAACGAGAGATTTTTCATTTTTCTTTTGTCATAGACATTGTTTATTGTTTACTTTATTTTTTTGTCACTGCCAAATAGATTCTTAGATTATCCATTTGTTTTCACAAAGATTGAAAACCGAAAAAAACTCCACTGGAATTTAAACAAAAGAATCGAATCCGGACATACTTTTACTAACTGAAGTAACGGTAACCATCGGGTTTGAAGCCAAGACTTAGATCGCAGCTGTTTGTAACGACAGACGATTCCTTAGTATTGTTACAGTGAGCTGGTAAGACTTCATTAAAATCTACTTATCCGAAACAGCTGTATGTATGCAATCCTGAAAAGTAGTCCCATCTTGACCATTTAGTAGTAAGATATATGAAAGGGATAACTGAGAAATGTCTGTTTTTTCACTGTCATTGTTGTGTTATTGCCATCTATTAACGTGCGCCGGGGTTCATTTTCTGTGACACCGGTCGTGTACAATAATTACATAATAGTATTAGGTTGGTGCAAAAATAATTTCGTTTTCTAACATATGTTACTATGTGAGAAAACGAAATTATTTTTGCACCAACCTAATAATTAGAAAATCTTAAAAGAATACCGATTTCTTTTTTTTCCATGGAATTTTCCAAATTACGAATGAGAAAATAGAGAATATATTCCAAAGTACTTGGAATTTTTTTTTTCATTTAACATAAGAGAGATTATAGTCTTTCACTGAACGGTTACAAAAAGTAATTGTTAATAGAAATATTTCGGCATAACAGAATATCTGTAAAGCAACTTTTTCCTTTGATGAGTTGTTCTCTATACCGCTCCAGTATGTGTCTGACTCCGCCCGCTATATTCTACATTTTTTTTTATGCAAGAACCAGATCAGGACAAAAATGGAGTAATCTTGCCATACCTGGTTTTGGGCTACCCAGTCTTCACTTTCCAGTCTTTATCAAAAGCCCAAAAGTGTTTACGTAGCCTTGTGGGTGATGAATTGTTTTCCACCCTACAAACCCTTTTCTCCCAGACGAAATGTTACAAGCTAATCCCTACTCTATCGCTATTTCCATGGAAAATGTTCAGACGATCTCTGTTCCTTAGTTCTCACAACCGTAACCCTCCCATTGAAGACCCACCACACCGCGTAAATTGAGGTAAATCGCCCTCATTCCCTTTGTATTCCATTAGTAAGGAGTAAGTTCCACTCGGATAGATTCTTTCCAAGAACTGGTGCTTTGTGGAACATATAATCTCAAGAGGTTGCTTTTCCAATCACTACAATGTTAACCTCTTCAAATCTATTTTTAATCTTTTATATCAGGAATCATTGCCGTATATACACGTGTATAAGTCGACTTCTTGTATAGTGCGTATCCTCATAAACTGCGCCCTTATTCTTATAACTCGCACAAAAACCGCCTTCAATAATTCTCTATCTTGAGTGGCACTTGGTCTTTGTATAGGACTAGGATTAGTAAAAGAAATATCTTTTTGCTTTCAAATGTTATATTGTGCCCATTGTGTATGACTACTTATTCATTAAATATAAGTGTTTGGTGGTAACAAACAAATTATTTCCCATTATTTTTAATCTTTTATATCAGGAATCATTGCCGTATATACACGTGTATAAGTCGACTTCCTGTATAGTGCGACTCTTGACTTTTTTAACCCCTCCAGAAAAAAAAAGATTTAACAACTTATAGTCCAAATGATTAGCGAAAATGGACGACTTTTAACCAATTCAAATAAATTACCTCTCTAAAGCGCGACCCCATATTTGTTGCGTAAAAAAAAATGATCATAGACACTGGCACTATATTTGAGTATATACTGGAAACACCTTGCTATTCGGGTCTGTATATTCACCTGGGTTATTACACTCATGGCATTTCGGTTTTTGAACCACCTTTCAGACCCTCTTCAGTTTCTGGTTTCGTATTCTTTAACCTTCTTGGATCATCGAAACAAACCCTTTTATCAATAACTTGGGGCATGTGTTGCATAAAAAATACCAGGTTCCCCGTTAGATGTGAGTTCGATCTCTGGGAGTGGAAGAGCTTACATTTTTAATTTAGTATCTCAAACAACCTGAAACTGACTAAGATTTAAAAAAATATATATATTAACTGAGATTAGATATTCCCTAAGAATGGAAAACAGAATGCGAACAATCCCGGTCTTTGAAACCGGAGTAGGGGTGTATTCCTTGTTTCTTATTTAGAATTGGGTTTTCGATTCTTTCTAAAGTATTTATCATCTTCCTTGGGGTGAATAGATTTTTTTTTAAATATCTAACTCCCTCCCACATAGACACACAGAGACACACACACACACACACACACACACACACACACACACCATCACCACTGAGAATTGAATAATGGATTTGGTTAAAATTCAGAAAAGATTACCGAGAGCAAAGACGATAGCTGGAAGATACAATGGGTAAAACAAAAGTTGTTGGGTAAATGGAGCGTTGTAACTGAATACTAACTGCACTCAATTGGTGTCATTGTTTTTGTTGTACCTATTGTTGTTTATTCGGCATGAACAGAAGGCGTTACTTTTGGAGCATCGAATAATTACTCAAGAACTTATTGGCTTATGGCTCCACTTAATACGGTTTCTTTAAAACGTGTTTACTTCTAAGAAAATAGAATTTCACCTCTAGGTCTGTTTGTTTTTTGTTTTTTTGTTTTTTTTAAATTGCCAACTTCATAGTGATGAGGACTTCAATATTATATATGTACAATTACTTTCTTTCACCGAAATGGCGTCCATAATTTGCAAATGTCTAGCGTTTATACTATTAGGTTTGTTGCAAAAATAATGTCGTTTTCTCACATATGTTACTATGTGAGAAAACGACATTATTTTTGCACCAACCTAATACTATTTATGTTTTTGAAGTAGCGAAAGAAAATAAAAAGCCTGGGACATTGACCCTTTGCTTTGAGTGTATTGATTAAAAAAAAAAAAAAAATGTTTATAGTTTGGTTAGAATGTTGTTTGTGAATGAAGCTGCCAGATGTAAAATTTGTCGAACAGCAACTTTGCTTGCGCTTGTTAAAATGCTCGAACAATGAGGAATTTAAATTATGAAAGAAAGACAATAAAAAAAGAAGAGAAGAATGGAAAAAAAATAAGATTATAACAAAGTTAAAAGGAGAAAAAGGAAATATCAAGTGAAGGACAATAGGCAAGATAAATAAACACTGACTAGAACAAAGACGAGGAGAAAAAAAAAAGAAAAGAACAAGGTACAGAAAGAAAAGAAGAAATAAAAAGAACAAGTAAGCAAAGATCAATTGAAAAATTAGGGCAAAATGTCAGTATAATATAAAATGGAGATGTGGCAGAAACAAATGGAGGGGCGTGCGAAAGAAAAAGATGGCGGAAATGAATGCGTACAAAAGAAAAAATTAAATAAAAAGAGACAGGATGTGATAGGGAATGATATAAAGAAAAGACCTAATATTAGACAAATAAGGGGCCAGGAAAGAAAGGCAAAAAGATGAAATAATAAAAAATACATAGAATATAGAACCTTGGAAGCAAACGCAAGAAAGAAAGAAAGAAAAAAAAGTTAAAGAAATAAAACAAAAGAAAGACAAGAAAGAAACAAAAAGAAAGAAACAAAAAGAAAGAAACAAAAAGAAAGAAAGGCAAGTGAATGGAAGAAAGAATGAAAGACAAAAGAAAATGGCAGGAAAAGGAATGATTGAAAAAAGAAATAAATAAAAGAATAAACAGACATCAACAGAACCAAAAGGAAAAATGAATTTTCGTCTGTAGAACAAATAAAAATATTGTCATGTGGGGTGCCAACGTAAACAAAAATAAGGAAGAGACAAAGCTAAGTGAATCGTCGAAAGAAATGAAATACTTTTGTGATAAAGAAAACGAATTTGTCGAAAAGAAATGCAATTGAAAAGAAGCTCTCAGGAAACCCAGGGAATGGTGAGACCAAAAAAAAAAAAAAAAAAAAATGAAGGAATAAATATCTGAACACAACCGGCAATGTCGAGTCAAATGGATTTCTTGATGAGATTTACGTAGAAATTATTCACACATCCGCCGGCGGAAAATGGAATTCGGAAAAGTTTCTTGAGATAAAGAAAATTTTCAATTTCCTATTGACGTAACGAAACTGTGGATATTTACATTTCCGGTGGGAAGATGGTGAGAAATCGAATACAAGCGATTGATGAATTCTCTTCAAAACTGTCACAAGGAATATAAACACGACCAGTCGCTTAAAGAACGTAACTAATAATAACAAAAAACAATGTTCTTAGCAGCTGGAGGAATGTAGAGAACGCTATTTTCATTCCTCCAGTTGCTAAGAACATTCTGTTTTTTGTTATTATTAGTTACTTTCTTTAATTAAATTCATTTCGTTTTTTTGCTTTGATAAAGTCCACATTGGACGAAACGCGTCAACAATAACTACAGTTTCCCTATTGTCATTTATATTTAAAAATATTGTCTTATATATATATACTCACTGAAAAGTATGTATGATGGACTCGCACGTCTAACAATAATTTTTACAAGACAGGAGTGTCCATCATGTATAATATGAGGCGTTACTTTTCAATCCCCCTGTATATAAACGTTCTTTTTAATGGCTACACGTTTTGAGTTTCTATCCTTGCCTTTATTTTATTTATAATATAAGAAATACTGCCAGATAAACAATCTTTTCAAACATTATTGTCGTTTACGATTCAAGTACAAAACTGAAGCTACCAGATATACTGGGTGTTCTGAAAGTCCTGTCACCCCATACATAATATAATTTTCGATTTCAACGTTCTGTGGGGTATTATCAAGTAGAGAGCTTCGCATGAACTTGAAGGACGCTGTTCGGGGAGCGTTTGCAACAAAGTACATCTTCGTAAAATATCACACAAGACATGACACAAATGTTCACAGGAAAATGATGTCCCTACAGACCTTCTCGATGTGTGACAACGTCCATGAAAGTGAATAAACTGAATCTAGTCCATGTGCATTGTATTACTGTATTGTTCTAAATATGTTTTGCTAGGGTGGGGAGACTTTTGGACCATCCTGTAGACTGTAAGAAGTCCCAACAGGAAAACCTGCTTTCTTTAGTAGATAATTGCAACCTTGCCCTGTCAGGCAGGTCTCCGTGCCTGAACTGGTAGAGGTACATTTTGTCTCAAAAAATGTTTCCGTGATGGAAAAAGTGATTAAGGTCCAACTCCTGTCCGAGGTACAAGTTTTCTTTAGAAAGACTTCTCTATGTAGACCGGTTGTCATTAATACCGCTATTTAATAAAATAAAAAAAAATATAGGAATAAAAACTCGAACGCAAATAATAACGTTTAAAGTAATAGGAAGTAATATAGGATAAAGATTCTTTTATAAACACACACACACACACACACACTTATATATATATAGTTTATGCAAACTTAGGTAATCCGTATGGGTAGACCCGAGGAGGATGATATCCGGAGAGCTCAATGTAAATTCAGAGCAGATATGTTTGAATAAAAACAGACCACGTTAAGATTACATGTAATAAATTATTTCACCATAACCCCTTTAACAGGGCTCTGGATCATCAGACTTTACTTCCGAAAAATGAAAAGAAATTTACACATTTTTGACGGACCTCATCAAGTATACGTAAAATTAACGAAGTGAGGAAGTGAGGTGGGAAAGAGGATATGAATGTGTCATATGTAGCATTTCAAATTCTTATTTTTAATTTTTAACTCCAATGTGTCGGCTAGATGTTGTTCGAATTTATTGTGTCTAGTCTCAAGATATAGATGGCTAAGGAGTAGAGGGGTGGAGACCGACTTTAATGGAAGAAGCTACACTACTTTCACGAGGACAGTTTTTCTTTCAAATTTTTTAGACGCTGTTAATTCGCGTTACTTTAACGGGCATGTTTGGGAGGTTAAAGTTTTTTTTCTGTATCTAAATGTTTAAATAATCTACGAAGAAATTAATTTGAAATTCGGTGTTTTTTTTGTTATTTTCTATGAAATAGTCGATTAGAAAAATTCACAGATAGTACATTGAAAGAGTAATCTATTTTATATTTAGTAATCTTATTAATTAATTTATTTTTATCTTTTATTAATTAGTAAAAAAAAAAAAAAAAAACCCTATGTATATTCCCATATTTACACATATACATCTGCAGAGAAAACGCATATTCATATATCTTCATACATATCTCCACATACACTTATACTTACATATATATACATATACATTTAAAGACACCTCTATATCCATATACATCTACATATATACATATATATGTATTTTTTCACACACATATACACACACAAATATGCATACATACATACACACATACATTCATATATACATAATATGCAGCATATCCATATACACACATATACGTTAATTTGCACTTACACATAGCTACACACGTACATGTCTCTATACTCATGTTTACCCACGCACCCAATTATGCCTGTGTTCGAATACTCTCTCAGTATTTAATTACATAATCCATATCTTTACACATATAATATTATCCGTTCTTTCATATTTATGGCAAAATATATAGGTACCTATCTAAATGTACACCCCCACACTATATTAAAAAAAACAAAACAAAAAAAAACAAAAAAAAAACAAACCTGCTTCTTATTCCATATAAAAATATATACATGTACATATCAACAGGTGCCTCAGTGTTCAAGCACATTACCATAGTTGTATACATATAGTCATGTGTTGGTGTTCATGTGTGCATAGTAATATTTCTAAAAACAAAAGGGAATAAAAAACACTCAAAATTGCTCTTATTATATGATTATTTTTCAATGTATCTGCTTAGGTTGAGATTGTTTTGTGCCGGCATTTAAAAATTAGTTCACTGTGTTTATTCAGTAGTATGTCTGGATCTTTGTTTGATTATGAAGATTTTCAGATGCAACTTATGTTTAAAGGATAAAATCTTCATAATCAAACATAAAGATATTTATGTGCAAATAGGATGAAAACCTGTTCGCTCTATGCAGATCTAGTCAGACAGCAGACATTTGCATGAAATATACTGAATTTTATAACTTCAAATTAATAATCACGATTGAAGCTTTAAAATGGTACTTGAGATACAATTGATAGAAAAATAGAAAAATATTTTCAGAGCTTGTAAAAGTTAAATAAGATATATCAAAAAATATTTCCGCGTATCATCGAATTTTGAATATATTCGGGGCTGATCTTAGATGTTTCAGGTTGTAAATCGAAGTTCAGAATTTGAGCCCAGTATCAAATGAAAAGTTTAGTTGTTTTTTTAATTATTCGTTGTCTATCTATGGAATCTTCAGGCGTTCTAGCACCGACAAGTACCTTTGATTGGAACAAAATCTACTCGTCCGCAGTAGTAATGTCGGATAAAGATTCTTTTATAAA
>OZ010588.1:50996136-51006136 GCA_963932145.1 Acanthosepion lycidas | reverse complement strand
TGTCAGACTAATATAAGCTTAGTAAATAATCATAAGGAATAAATGTGACAGTGATACAAAAAATGATAATGTTTAAGCTAATATTTAAAGAGCACTTTATTTTAACTATTCAACACGATAGAAAAGAATGCCTTATAAATTTAATGTGTGTAGATATTTTTCGTGCATCCGGGTTTCAAAGTCGTAGTAAATTATCTTAGAAAAGAAAAACAAGACCCCGAAGATGACATTGTGCTAATGTCGAAAGTATTCAGAATAAAATGAATATGTAACAACATGGTCATTTTCTTTCTTCCTTTAACAAGGATACAAAGAAATTTGTCCTTAATTATGAGAGGATCGTATTAAAAATCAGTAGACAAAACTTATCTAAATTATTTAATGAGACATGTCTTATATATATATATATATATATATATATATATATATATATATATATATATATAAATTCATGAATCATTCATACAAAAAACAAATATAGAGGTTAATGATTTAAATCGCGAGAATACATCATCGCAAAGAATATAAACAAAAAACGCACAACCTTAAAATTTAAATTCAGACTCAGCGTTGCGACCGTACGTTCCAAAACAATAACACATTTCTTATAGCATTTTTTTTTCGGATTACATCTCTATTTTCGTTGTCTTCTTATTACCGAGAAGTAAAAACAAGAATGCAATCTATTCCCATGCCGGATGATGTCTGTAAGAACAGACGAAAGCTTGTAAAAAAAAAATTAAAATGACCTTATGCAACTGGAATTTGTAAACAGGGATCATATCATTCATATACAGGTTCGGGGTTGATGTATCTTATTTATATTGTTTGCGATGATGTATTCTCGCCATTTAAATAATTAACCTCTATATTTGTTTTTTGTATGAATGATTCATGAATTTATAAATGATAATTGCACTTTTTAATTGAAATATATATATATATATATATATATATATGTGTGTGTTCAGAGTGGTCCGAAATTCGTGCCACCCTCTACGAAAGAGTAAGGAGAACAAGTAATACAGTAATACAAAGAACGTATACCGGATTCAGTTTCTTCACTTTAATTGACGCTATCACACATCGAGAAGATCTGTATGAACATCATTTTCCAGGGACAAAATGATGCGGCGCCATGTCCTCTGTGATATTTTACGGAGCTGTGCTTTGTTGATTGTTGCAAAGGCTTTCTAAACGTTGTCTTTCAACGGATGGGTATTCTGGTATTGTTGATGTGAAACATTCCTTGATCATACCCCCACCGAGCGTTGAAATCGAAAATTATATACAAGACTTTCAGACCACGCTGTATATTTAGGCCGTGTATCTTCAGTGAAGCATATTTGGTTGAATGATCTCGAGATATTATGTCTATTTATTTTTTTTACTTTAATCCACTCAAGTTCACGAATCAATTTCTTAGTGTTAGATTTTTTTCTTGGTCAGTTTTGTAGACACTAAGAAATTGATTCGTGAACTTGAGTGGATTAAAATTATAATACATAGACATAATATGTCTAGATTATTCAACCACAAACATACCTGGCCGAGCGGTTAGAACGTTCACTTTCTGACTCAGTCGATTTTTTTAGAAATCGGTCGGGAGAAGGTGACCCCAACGTCCGGTACCTTTGGAAAATGCTTAAAAACCAAACCATGGGTGAAATTGGATAAACGAAACCCGTCGATGGCTGTGCTAGCACGAAGTCATAAGTCATCGTTACCGAGGGTTTGAGCGTGTTGGATTTGTTCAGCTTGTTGATCACGCTAGATGACACGCTTCTCTCATAGTTGCAGTTTAAACCGCAGGGGGGGGGGGGCTCTGTAAGTGTTGAATAAACACAAAAATGCGCCTGAGCAAGCGTCCCCAATCGGGATTATCTAGCCGGGTAATTTCGAATACGAGTGGCAACCATTAATCATTATCAGACACACACACACACACACAATCTTAACTGCGCATTCTATAGATTGACTATATTTAATCTAGTTGTCTATCACTCTATCTAAATATATATATATATATATATATATATATATATATATCGCTCAGTCGCTATCGAAGTCTTTTGATAACTACACTGCTGGCGAAAATCTTAAATAAAGAAAAATATATTAACCATTATTTGAGGACATTTTCAAAATTGAAAAAAAAAATTATTTAAAAATTAATATGAAAAAAAACAACTCTGGAATGAACCGGCAACCCAATCCCAATAAAAGGGACAAGGGATAAACATCTACACCTTTTCAAATGACGGATGTGCGAACCGAGTGATAAGCGAGCCCATCTACTCTTATTTCAGCAACGGAATAAGAACTCAATGAGTATGGTTCTCTAAAATATTAGTGGTCTGCCGGGTCTTATCCATAAAGGTTAGAACTGGTGTCACTAAGAAATACAGTTCATCTGAACTTTTTCCATGGAAATCACGATAGAGTAGTGAAAGGTTTTCGACTTGTTATCGCTGAAAAAGACGTCGTTTTTAAGCTTGAAGAATGAAACAGCCAAGGTGACTGGGGTCAAAGACTTAGGTGTTCTCCGATTGACGGTTTACCTAAGTGGGCTGGGTTGCTCGACGTGATGTGACAAGCAACGTGCGATGCATTACTTTTATCAAGACCTGTCACCGTTCAAGTTTGGGTGTTATGAATAGGCTTGATATATTCTTCTCAGAGTAGGTGCCATTATGAGTATATTAAGCTTTGCATATTTCTACCCCTTAGATACTTTATTGATGTGTTTCTTTCTCCCACTGAAGTAATAATGCCTACGATGATGCAAACAACTTATCGGAAAATCTCCCAAAATTAAAACCACATTTACTGCTACTATTAAATAAATAAAAAAAAAAAAACATGATCTACTCGGGCATAGCCAGAGACGTCATGGCACGCTTCTAAACCTACCCTGCTGCATTTAATAGAGAAACTGAGACTAAAGCATACACCAGACTTGAAATAGAATTCAGATATATCATAACATAGTTAAAAATGCAGGGAAAATAGTCGGTTCAGAAAGTATCTGACACCTTCTGCTATGTTGTATTCTTACCAGATGTTAATATCTTTACTAGATCAAATCCAAAATGGAATATTGCTGCTACAACTGGAATAGAGCTGCGCAGTCCTGACTATCCAGCCTTGCTAGAGTTGTGGGCGATTAATTATTTTCCGCCTTGTAACACCTTTCTCTCGGTCGAAACGTTGCTAGCCTCGCTTTCGTGATTTCCATGGGAAATGTTCAGTCGAGCTACATTTATTGGTTGTACAAGTTCAGACCTTCACAGCTATGACCAGGCATTTCACGGACTCAGTATCGAAAAATTCCCTTCACATTCCATTGGTAAGTAGTGTTAAATAATAGTTCCAGACTTACTTTTTAAGGGCACTGCATTTTGCCTCAGAACTTCTGGGGCTGACGTTTAAGGTCAGATGGTAGACAAAATAGGGATGTCGATTTTGATTGTGGGAATCTTAGAGAGATAGAAAGTGATTTCATTGTGTTAAGTTTTGCGCCTCGAAGAACATAGACGTGTTATTCTCGTGTATTGAGCTTGCTCCCCAGTGAGGGTGACCCCACTGACTAGCTAAAAATGTACACGTCGACGTGATTAATAAAATGGATAATTTTAAAATCCCCTTTGTTGAAGTTCTCATTTTACCTCCGAACAAACCAAATAGTGATCACCCGATCGAGAGAAGAGTGAGCGGGAAAACAACTTCATTATGATCGCTCCGTCTACCAAAAGACCGCCCCAGAAGAGAGGGCGTGTATACAACAGTAGGAAGCTTCACCCATACAGCTTCTTACAGAGAACTTTTATTAGGTTGGTGCAAAAAAAATGACGTAATAATGTCGTTTTTTGACGTACGTCAAAAAAACGACATTATTACGTCATTATTTTTGCACCAACCTAATGTTATGGAACAGACTATCTAGACGATACTTCTCCGATCACTATAATCTTAACCATTTCAAAGCTAGAGTCAACTGTTATCTATCCTACATATCCTCATAATATTCTTAGTTCCTTTCATTATTGCATGATAAGAATCCCATCCCTTAAGTAAATCTTGGGTCTTATATTCAGTGAAAAATATTACGAAATAAAGGTATTTCTTTTTAATACAACCCTTAATACAAGAAGTACACGTTTTTTGTGTAGATTAAAGACTAGAGATTATCGTGTTATTTCATTAGAGATGCAGTTAATAGGCTTTACGAATGAACAAGTTGTTCTTTGTGCAGTGAGCTGGTTGTGTAGGACGGAAGACTTACCACGCGTGAAATCATCGAGAATTCACGAGACTTCATGTTTATTCGCGTCATCTTGAGATCTTTGTGCGTAGAAGCGGTTTTTCTTTGGCTGTTCATCTGACTACACTAATTATATGCAAGAAGAAACTGTGCGTATAAATGAAACTAATAAAATAAACTGACTCAAACAGCGTAACTACATTCAATCTGAAACCCGTAGTCTGTAAAACATTTTAAATGATACACGGGCGCATTTTCTCATCTAACGACATCACCGTCTCGTCCATTCTGTGTGAACTTCCTCCTCTTTCTTGTAAATATATCTTGACATTATAAATATCCTTAGTTGTTCTTGTCATTCTTATTCTACAAGAAAGATCGTACCTAGATAACTAACTAGTTAGCACTTCATAGAGAAGATGTGAAAGTCTGCTGACTACTGTACGAATAATATATGCAAATGTAGATTTTGGTGGAAGGATAAATATTCAAGTGAGTAAGTCGGTGACTGTGACTATTTAAGTTTTAAATGTCAATCGCTATCTACGGTCCTCCTGATTACTCCGCACGTTATTAATGTTTCTCTTTCTCTTTCTTCCATATCCTGTCACCCCTTGTGTTTTAATGGCTTTACTGCCTTACATGGCGTGATACCCTATTAAACAAAATAAGACAGAAAGACCAGATGTTGTCATAGTCATCTAGATATTATGTTCCATTTTTTATAGTATGCAAAAAATTAAATATCATCTAACTCTGTGCCAGGTGCCTCGGCGTAGGCTAATGTTTAACGACGCTAGTATGGCTAGCCATAACTATTGAATAGTGAGTTCGATCCTCACTGTATAGTCCATACAAATTTCAATATTAAAATTCTCAAAATCTTTGGCATATAAAACCAACCAACTAAAATCTCTCAGCGTCATTCTTTCTAAAGGGTATTGATAGTTGCATATATATATATATATATATATATATATATATATATAATGTGTCTGTTTAGAAGCAATTTCTCCTATAAAAAAATGTTTCGTTAATATCAACTGACAAGGTACTACAGATATGATTTTATTTTTAATTTTTCATGCGTTCTTACAATTTTTCTTTTCTACATAAATTGCGTAGCAATGTTTTCTTTTTCCAAGATTGGTCAGCACATCAATAGCATCAAATGTAAACGCGGTCACAACGTGCTGGCCGTGCTTATATTGGTATAACTCTAGATACATACATAAAAAAAAGCCATAGATCCAATTGAATGTAATAATAAAATCATCCTTGATAATGGGTAAAACAATAGCCGAAAGCGACCGTAACATAATACATAATTTTTACATATTTTATGTCCAGAAAAGGAAAGAGTAAGTAGAAAACAATTTAACCGCAGTACCTTTAACGAAACCTCTCCCTCCCTCCCTCTCTCTCTCTCTCTCTTATATATATATATATATATATATATATATATATATATAAATAGTGGAACCTCGCTTTACAAATTTAATTCGTTCCTGAAGGCCGTTCGTAAACCGAAATTATTTTTACAATAGGAAATGATTATGTTCGGGTTAACTCAATTCGGCAATGTTATTCGAGAACCGAAAATTTGTTTGATAACCGATTTGTTCAACATACGAAACGTTCTTTGTTCCTAGTAGCTTAAAAGCTAGGTTCTTCTGTAATTTTAAAATTTTAAACATTAGAGATCTGTTGAATTCCGTACATGTATGTATGTATGTATGTATATATATATATATATATATATATATATATATATATATATATATATATATATATTGTGTGTATTTAGGCAGCATCTTTTCATTCATACACGTTTCATTAAATAATATAGACAAGTGTTGTCTATTTATTTTATGTAAATTTTTTTCGTAACTTCTGATAAGTTTAATAACATTATCGTAGAAAGAAGAAAGAAATTCACGGTAGTGATCCATATTTTTTTAATACAATCTAAGCTTTCGGCTTACTTAAGCCATTATCAAAGATGTCAATTACAACATATTAAACAATATACGGACACGACAGTGATGATAGTCTGTCAATGTTCATAGAAGATTTCTAAGCAACGATAAACACGCGCATATAAGACGCTAGAAGCGAAAATCGCACCGCATCTCATGACGTCACACATGACCACACGAGAGTGAATTGTAGAAGTATGAATCGAAAGCCGTTGGTATAACAGAAGCCATTGGTTTATACCATGGATATATGGATCACTACTGGGAATTTCTTTCTTCTTTCAACGATAATGTTATTAAGCTTATCAGAAGTTACGGAAAAAAAATTACATAAAATAAATAGACAACACTTGTCTATATTATTTAATGAAACGTTTATGAATATATATATATATATATATATATATATATATATATATATATATATATATATATATATATATATATATATAACCTAACTAACGACACTTCACAATGAAACTAGGTACAAATCTCTACTACAAGTTTTTCACCTCGTAAATAATCGAAGTCATGATTTCGCCTTAATCACTTACCTTTGTCGTTGGTTAAGGTAACTGCTCTGTCTTGGGCAATTCTCTATAGGCATTGAGCATTTAGAATAATTTATTGTGTAAGTAGGTGTCTGTCTTTTCTTCTTCATGTTGTCTATCATGTTTTGTTTGTATTTTTTGTTTCTCTTGCTTTCTCATATTCTTTTCCTTCGTGATTTCAAGTGTTTTTCATTTGCCCAAATTCGTGTTGCATTTGCAAGCTTTCTTAATACTATTATCTACTTTATTTATATATATATATATATATATAAATATATATATATATATATATATATATATAATCTTAAGTATTTAATAAATCTACTTCAAAATTCTCAACGCAATAAAAAATTTTGATTGAAGGGTTTTGTTAGAAGTCTAAATAATAAAAAAAAAAATACTTGATTTTTACTATTTACGAATATCTTCTCTGTTTTGTACCAGTGTAGGCAGGCTTCTCTCACGCCTCTTGAGATTACAATATCCTGCCAATTTGATTGATGTTTGTGTAAATCATCGCAGAATTACAAGGCTGCAATTCTGAGAATTATCTCTCAATCGAATGTGAGCCTCTGTAGAAAATATCAGAAACGTACTCTTGGAAATGTTAAGACTAGTCTGCGTCATTAATCCATAGATTATCGGAACTTCTGGTAAATCTAAATCGCCACCGAGACTTGTTCAAAGTCTCAAAGCAGAAAATCAAGCAAAAAGTCATTGTCTCTATTTTTTAAATTATACGATAGAGGATAATGTGTTATGGCGTTATATACACTTTTATCTATTTTTCTCTTTATTAATTATAATCTAACAAACCTTATTCAATGAGTAGCCCTTTTATGTAATCTTATACAGTTTTTACTTATCGAATACAGTAAAAAACAAACTATATTTTCCTTGCGTTGATTCATCATTAAAACTCTGGTTTTCATATATTTTCCATTCAACATTATTTGGATTTATTTTTAAAGTAGTAAAATTTTGAAGTTACTTTGAAAGCAAAATTCCGTTGAAATTTCTGTACATTTCGTTCAGACGGTACTAAATGCTCAGAAAATGCTATAGGCTATGAATTTCATTGCTGGTGACGATACTTATCACATCAAACCCCAGCTTACACAATTAATGCAATGTTGATTTTCAAAACAAAAAAAGGTAAAAATCAATTTTCCTTTCCGCATCGGTGAGCGTCGTTCTGTGTTCGGGGTAGTTTCGTTTAACAGAGCAAATTGTTGTAAAACTAAAAACACTAACCCAAAAACTCGTGCCATTTTCGTTATCAACAAAAGACATTATGTTCCTAAGAGATCGCATCAAAAATCTTGCAGAACGGTGGAGGGAGTTATTAAAAATAATGGAGATTATGTACTTGACTATAATAGATTTTTAGGGGGTGATTATTTAAAATATTTGTTTCTGATTTTCTATTCGGGCACGGACTTTTGCAATGGCGTGATATAATTGCGTGAAAATGGAGGAGGACCATATTTTCTGTCTGAATTTCTGGGATGAGGAGATACAATTATTTACACTGTTTACATTCGGACTCTTTTCCTTAATTTACTTGTTGTTATCACAACGTTTCGCCCGTTTTATCATCCGGCCTTCAAGATAACCTAAAGGGAATTCTGAACTTAACCTTAACGATACTGTTCTCGCTCCAGTGCCCATGTCTAGGGATATCTCGTCTAGTCCTTATTTTTAATACGGCTCACTGATTGATTGACCTGTTTCCACGAAGTCCAAGTACACACTACCCGACCCATGGATTAAACGTGAATTCTGCATTACACGTTTCGACCTAAAAAAGAACATTCATCGGACAAAAATGTATTAGTTGATGGAATTATGAGAGCAGGAGGGAGAGATTTTTTAATCGAGTAAGGAAGTAAAGCCACTAAGACACAAGGGATTATGTGTAGATGAATTAGAAAACAAAAAAATATTACTAAGAAGCGAGAACAATAGAAGTGTATTAGGTAGGCAGTAGATAGCGATTGACATTGTATTTAAGTGTTTAAAGTTGACAGGAAAAAATGGACCCGGAAGAGAGTCCCACAAGTGAGAACTGCAAGAAAAGAAACTATAAGCATGGAACTATATATCTGTAAATTGATGAGACCTCGTTGCCAATCTAGTACTGCGCTTAAATTCATAAAGTGTAAGTACGATAGATTGTTTGTTTGAGTTTTATGGCATATCAACCACTGTGGGTTATTTAATGCCAAATCCAGTTTATATGAATTTTAAATGCCTATTTTCTATGGAATAAAAAACGTATAGCTGGCAACAATATTTCTTTACAAAAAAACGTATAGCTGGCAACAATATTTCTTTACTACAAAAAAACGTATAGCTGGCAACATTACTTTTTTACAAAAAAACTTAGAGCTGGCAACATTATTGTTTCAAAAACTTAGAGCTGGCAACATTATTGTTTCAAAAACTTAGAGCTGGCAACATTATTGTTTCAAAAACTTAGAGCTGGCAACATTATTGTTTCAAAAACTTAGAGCTGGCAACATTATTGTTTCAAAAACTTAGAGCTGGCAACATTATTGTTTCAAAAACTTAGAGCTCGCAACATTATTTTTCTGAAAACATTATCTGAGACCTTGCTGTTGGATGCAGTTTGTCATACCCAGGACGCGGATGTAGTTTATCATCATACCCAGGACGCAAGTACGATAGAAGAAAGTACATTAGAACAATTATCATGCAAGTATTTATAGAACTTACAGTTATATCTAGACATATCAACTGTAAAATGGTGAGACCTTGTTGCCAATCTAGTACTGCGTTTAAATTCATAAAGTCTAGGTACCATAGCGAAAAACCCGAACACTAGTTATAATCACGTACGGTGGGAGGAGAGAACAAAAAGACAAAATTTATTAAGATCTACAAATAACAGGGAATTGTGAAGAGGCAGAGTCTGCCAACGTCCTGAAGGGACACGGTACAAAAAAGAAGACGACGATGAGGTAATCAACTACATATGTTTCTATAATTATATATGATTTTTTTTTCACGCCTATGAAGATAATAGCTAAATCTGAAAATTCGTAGAGGATCAGTACTTTATTACTCCGGTGATCACTGTTTTAGTTTGCTAGTGTAATTTTCTTCACTTTCACAGTGAACGATTGGATCTGATAAAGTCGAATTTTTTATTTGACGAAGAAGATTGCGAGATACTGATGAAA
>OZ010588.1:50937895-50995936 GCA_963932145.1 Acanthosepion lycidas | reverse complement strand
ATTTAAAGACGGTTTGATGTACGTAGGTCCTTACTTTCCGTACAAACAATTATTTTTATTTCATGGCTGACTTTCGCAATTAATTTTCATTATTCTCAAATTTATTTCCAAGTTATAAAAATTATCATGGTACAAAAACATCGTCGCAAAAATGACGTAAAAAAACATCGACAAAAACAATCGCAGTAATGAAAACTAAGGAATTAAAAATTTCAAGATTTGGGGCCTTGATCCGGCCCGGAATGTTATCAATTTGCTCGCGGAGTCGGCGTGATTCCAGAAAAGTACGATATGTTGGACAAAGGCCTGTAGGATTAAAGTTGAAATGTGTGACAAAATGACACACTGACATTCGCATTTATTATATAGATTAACTTATAAAAGGCAAGCTTAAACATTAACGCAATACTTACCATCAATTTTGAGTTCTTTTGTAGTTTATTGTTACCTATCTCATCTACTCCTCCTCAAATATTGTGATGAAGGTCTAATCTAGAGCTCTCCGCATGAGCTAGCTTAAATGCTACCCGATGGGGCGACTTTTAAGCTCGTTACAAATATACAGAAAATAAACTGCAGCAAGATAGTTTGGTGCTGTAGTATCCCTTCTATTGGGAGTGTTACGTCAAAGGTTATCAAACAAATTTTAGGCCATGTCATAAATTATCGATTTATCTTTATTCTCGGTGGCTTTTTCTGTTTCTCTATAACGCACTAAAATTACTAATGTCAATTTAATCTAATAAAATTAGAATGTTCCCGTGGTTAAGAGAATTAGAATTAAATTTACTAATTCTTCCTTGTTCTTTAGTATCGTGCATATTGCTGATTTCACCATTTCATCCTCGACATGAAGTTTAACGCTTGTTCTGTTCAGTTGTTTGAAAATTGTTTTCTTCTTTATTTGTAAGCTAAATTATTTTCTCACTCGCTTCTGTTGGTCTATCGTTATCATTTTCTTTTTCTTTTAACTATTAGGGAAGAATTATTTTCATTGTAAAGCATGATAACTTGAAAGTTTACAAGTAATGACACAAAATAAGAACAATATGGAGACTCACTGTTCATAACTCTCCCAGTGACTTAAACGCATGCGTAATCAACTCACGGTTCGTTGTTCACATTTTCACTCGTTAGAGGAATTTAATTATCTTCGCTAAAAAAAAAAATTTTTCATTATCCAATTTGTTCATTTAGCCAACCGTGCGTCTATCAATACCCGGTTATATGTTACTTAAAAGAAACAGTGATTGTGTGTCAAAGAAGAGACAGTGATTATTCAACTCCTGACATCGCAAAGTTATTTTTAAATATTGAAATATTAAATCATCGATCTAGAATGAAGTTTTCCGTCAACGTTTTTTCTTAATTCTGAGAATACATTTCGCCATAGCCACTGCTTTAAAACAGAAACAAAATATTCGCTGTTAGTTTTATCGTCTGCTATTCACCACATCGCCCATTTTTTTTTTTTTTTTTTTTTTCACTCTTGATTACACGCTCCGTCGACATTTCGAGATCTGTTGACAGTTGAATTTACTGCCTCGTCCAATCAAAAAAAAATCGAAGACATTGGGGAGATGTCACAGTTTTTAGAAATCAATCGGGTCAGTATAACATATCAGTTGATTAGACGAAATCTCAAAAGAAATTGTAACTTCCATTTAAACTCTTTTCAGTTGTCCTCAACATTCAGATTTGACTTTTCTTCCATGTGCCTTTTCTCTTTAAATTTTCTATTTTCACTTTTTCATGTGCTATCTGTTATTGCAGCCTTCTTAACATACACCGGTTTTCTTTTTCTAACCATTAAAATAGATTTTTCTTCTTTCTCTGTTCGTCCCAGGTTTTCTACTTATGGTTCTATATCCACTTTTATACCAGTCGTCGTCGTCGTCTTCTTTCCCAGTCATAATCTTTTTCATCAGCAACTGTCTCAATCTTGTCGTAGTCTACGTTTTCTTTCCCGATCTTGGCCCAGTCTTCATCTTCTCTCCGAGTTTACACTAGTCCTCATCTCCTGTCTCCAGTTTTTCCTCGACTTCATCTTCTCCCCTGATCTTGCCCCAATCTTCATCTTCTGTCCTAAGTTTGTTCCAGTCTTCTTCATCTGATTCGAGCTTGCTCTTGTCTTCATCTGATCCGAGCATAACAAAGATTTCATCTTCTCTCTCGAGCATAACCCAGATTTCATCTTCTCTCTCGAGCATAACCCAGGCTTCATCTGGTCTCTGTAGCTTAACCCAGGCTTCATCTTGTCTCTGTAGCTTAACCCAGTCTTCATCTGCTCTCTCTAGCTTAACCCAGTCTTCATCTGCTCTCTCGAGCTTAACCCAATCATCATCTTCTCTCTCTCTCTCGCATACCCCAATCTTCATATTCCCTTTCGTTCATACCTCAGTTTTCATCTTCACTCTTGTACCACACTTTATCCTCTTTCTTGAGCATTACCAAATCTTCATCTTCTCTCTCGAGTATACCCCAGTATCCTTCAGGGGACAAAACGCATTGGCTAAGATAATTTTTCATTCTATCCTTATTCATATTGTCTTTTCACATATATACTCAATTTGATATATATATATATATATATATATATATATATATATATAAGGGTTTTGTAGTACAAAATCTAATGATAGCTAGGAATAAGCAAAATTTATATGGCATTTTTAAAAACTAAAAAAACAACCGGTTTCGTCCCAGCCTTATCAATTTATTTCTGGGATATATATATATATATATATATATATATATATATGTGTGTGCGTATGTATACACCGGGTTTAACAGCAAAACTGTCCAAATCGTGATGCAGCATAATTGTCCATCCCACAAAATGTTCAATATATAAAAAAACACTAAACTAATTGAATTTCTTTTTTCAAGATTTTCACATAAGACGTTTAGCCATCTTGACACCATGTTTTGTAAGAATCTCTGACAAACCGTTCGAGTTATTCATCTAGAAAGAGAAAAGATTAAATCATTTTGTGCCAGCCCCACTGTCTTCCCAAACGATCAATGGTGAGAGAAAAAAACCATTCAGGCCGTCAGTAACATTCTTATACTGGCTTCCATTATCAAAGTCCATTCAAAAACCATAAAGTAAACAGTGAATACGTTTTAAAAAGAGGGAACAGAAGAGCGGAAAACTGGACCAGAGGGTCACAGTAGGAATATGGATTATCATATCCATATTTTTGAATATATATATATATATATATATATATGTATATGTATTAATTTCAAACCTTCATGAGCTTCAAATCTTTAGCTATGCTTAATTAATGATGAACATGTCATTTTCATTTATGATCGATTACATCCTGATTCTTCTGTTAAGCTTGGAGAGTAATTATACATTCTTATAGCTCAAAGTAGAGTCCAGTAGTGTTATAAAAACCTCAAAGAATACCAGTAAGTTATCTTTAATCATTTCTAAGATACAGAGTTTCAAATCTTAATCTAACATTTGAACAATTTTGCTTTTACACGTTTTGAACAATTTTAGTGTTACACTCGTTATATATATGCATATAGGTAAATTTTCCGGAATAATTCTGTAGATATTATGCTTCCATTGCTTGTCTTAATAAAGTCGGAAGACGAAACACGTCGGCAAAATCTAAGAATTCTTCTGCAATTGTCCTATGAATGTATATATATATTTATTAGGTTGGTGCAAAATAATGTGTGGAGAGATGCGAATATCCACGTCCGCAGACATTTTTACATTGCCTACCAAATCAGTATCCGCTCAGTCTTTGTCAATCACTTTCTCTCACGCTGTACATATCTTTGCGTCACCTCGGCTCCAGTCGCTTTCCCGACACCGTAGCGTAACTTTCCCGCGCTTTATTACATAGAAATGAAACTCAATTATACCCCATTTTATAGCCATTTCGCTTCCCGTGATAAATTCCATGGAGCTTGTCATTACTAAAACGTCTGTTAAAAAAAAAATGATTCATTTTTTTTAGAAAACCTTTTAGTAATAACAAGCCCCAGTCACTGCTGCGTTGCATTTAAAAAAAAAAAAAAAACAAACTTCCTGTGTTCTGTTCCCGAGTAAAAATTCTAATACGTCATTAAAATGTTCCGATTGCTCACGACATTTAGCACACATTTACTGTGCATCAAATTATAGCCATTCTAAAATCCTGTCATACGAGTCTTAATTTTCTGAATTTTCGAATCTTTGAAATAACTCATCCTTTCTTCTATCCGATCTTGCTCTAAATTTTCTGTAACCCCTTGCGTCCTAGTGGCTTCCCGCTTTGCTTGGAGTGAAATGCTTAAAATTAAATAAATAAATAAAAAATAAATTGAGCTTTCATTTCGAGTGACAATTTTTACTGGGATCAGATACGACCATGAAGACAACAACTGAACGATTTTTGAACCAGTTGATTTTTTTTCTAAGTTTTTTATTTTATTTTATCTGCTGCTTTTGTACAATATTTGACTCGTACTTCCAATTTAAGACTATTTTTTTGAATTTTCCACTTGCTCTCTCACATTTCATAAAAAGATCCTCATTGTAAATAAACCATGAGCTTCCCAGCTCTCCTCACATATTCCATCCGAATAAAAATAAAGTTTAAATACTGTCGAATGCGTATTTTATTTTGCTTGGTTACAAAAGATACCAGATTTCTTTGATTTAAAATAAATGAAGCAATTTTTTATACGGTTCATTCAATGTCAGCCATTCAAAAAAGATGGATGTGATTACGATTGTGCGTATTTAATATGTGCGTTTTTCTACAAATATTTTCATAGCAGTTGTTTTGATGAGTTTTCCTTCTTGGTGCATCAATTGTTGCCTGAATTTAAGCAAGTTACTTGACTGGCAATTATGTCCCACCGTTTTACGATTGAACTCGCTAGATTCAACTGTAATTTGTAATGTAATTGTTTCTTCTCTCAAAACTGCTTATATTTGGAGCTCCCTTCCAATTCTTCCCTCTTTCTCTGCCCAACTATAATCTTTGATCGCCTTTAAATGCAACTGTCATCCAGAATCCAACTCATTTATTTTCCTTTTTCTTTACTATAGACTTGCAACTCTTTTTTAATCTCAGTGACCCTGTGCGTCTTAGCGGTATTATCACTTTGCTTGGTGAGAAACAATAATGTTTGTGAAAATCTTGCCTATATATAAGAAAACTTACAACAACCATAATAACATCTGCAACCACAACCAAAAAGAAGAGTTAGTAAGTAATGAAATTTCCGGATCCAAAGAACCTTTTCAATCAACGGCCCAAGATTGTGAACATCCTCCTAATTTTATATAAGGCTAGATAAAAAAAAAAAATATGTACATTTCAATGACCCGAACCCACGCCGGTAGATTTACATTATTATTATTATTATTCATTTTCTTTTTCTTTTTCATCTTTTTTCTTCCTTTTTTCTCCTTTTTTTCTTCATTTTCTTCTTTTTCTTCTTCATTTTCTTCTTCTTCCTCCTCTTCATTTTCTTCCTCTTCATTTTCTTGTTTCTTCTTCATTTTCTTCTTTCTTCTTCTTCTTCTTCTTCATTTTCTTCTTCTTCTTCTTCTTCATTTTCTTCTTCTTCTTCTTCTTCATTTTCTTCTTCTTCTTCTTCTTCATTTTCTTATTTTTCTTCTTCATTTTCTTCTTTTTCTTCATTTTCTTCTTTTTCATTTTCTTCTTTTTCATTTTCTTCTTTTTCTTTTTCTTCTTTTTCTTTTTCATTTTTTCTTCTTTTTCTTCATTTTCTTTTTCTTCTTCATTTTCTTTTTCTTCTTCATTTTCTTTTTCTTCTTCATTTTCTTTTTCATTTTCTTTTTCTTCTTCATTTTCTTCATTTTCTTTTTCTTCTTCTTCTTCTTCATTTTCTTTTTCTTCTTCTTCATTTTCTTTTTCTTCTTCTTCTTCTTCTTCATTTTCTTCTTCTTCTTCATTTTCTTTTTCTTCATTTTTTCTTCTTCTTCTTCTTCTTCTTCTTCTTCTTCTTCTTATTATTATTATTATTATTATTATTATTATTATCACCCCCCTACTATCATACGTACTGTCGTGCATTTGTTAATTTATTTTTCTAAATAATAAAGCGTTAGCATATCATTTAATACAAACCGCCTGACGATACCGAAAGTTTGAAACCAAGATAGCGAAAATGATTTATCTTTTATTTTTTTTAAACACACACACACACATATATATATATATATCAATTGGTGTCACCCCATGCAAGGTAGTGAAGTTACTAAGACAAAAGGAGTTAATAGATGTGGAAGAATTAGTAACAGAAACATTAATAATGAGTGGGAAGAGGAAAGACTAATCGGGGGACAGTAGATAACGATTGACATTGCATCTATATTTTCTGCACATTAAAGTTGGCTGGAAAGCATGCAGCCGGAAGGCGTTCCACAAGCGAGAAGTGCAAGAAAAGAAACTGTTCGCATAGAACTTAGAGCTGTAAATTGGTGAGCTCTCGACACCAGTTTCGTACTGTGCTTAAATTCAAAAAGATTAGGTGACATAGCGAAAAGCTCATCCGAACACTTACCATGAAAGTATTTATATAAAAGTCACAGAGCCTACCTTAGGGCTTCGGTAAAGTGACTGAAGCCGGGCCGCCAGACCAGGACAAATAATATTGCTGATTCTTCTTTGGCTTTTATCTATCTAGCTATCTCTGTTATATATATATATATATATATATATATATATATATATATATATATATATATATATATTCTAGGATCATTTTCAACTTATTCAATATGATCATCGGCCTTTTCTATCCTCACTTTTTGTCCTTTAGTTGTATTGATGTGAGTCTGTGACTCTGGGTTTCGCGCTCTCTGCGATCGTCAGACAAACTGATTAATTTCGAAGTTTATTTATGGATGCGTATATAGGTGTCTTATGGTAATGGGAGGGAAAAATTTTGTCGGTACGCATATATACATAGACGCACGTTCACTCATTGCATCTCGCACAAACATAAAAATACATGAACTGTGTGGGACTCGGCTTATATGAGCATCCATGTGTCGTTGTGTGAATGGGTACGGAATTGGTCACCGTATTCAATGTTAGATTGAGTAGCGAACTTCTTTCCAAGTGGCAGTGTCAACGCTCAGATTGTCCGTCTATTTTCGAGAAATAATGTTTCCTCGCACACACGTATATACGTATGCACGCGCGTTCACAGACCTTTTATCAGTCTGTTTTTTTTTTTTTTTCACTTAAGATGGGGTCTGTGTAAGACTATGATAGGTACAATTGTTATTATTTTTTACACAGAGAGAGAGAGATAGAGAGATGCTTTGGACGGGTCTCAGGTGGAATGAATTTATACTCACAAGTGACAGAAAGTTAATGCCCTCTTCAATTCTGATGGACGCCAGTGATTGTATAGCCAGCCAGATCTCAGACCCCAAGCATCAAGTTACAGGTAACGCAGTGCTGGGGGAGGTTGGGGGAATGGTCAGCGACCATTCCTACCCGCCACCAGCAGTGGGCTTGGGAAAATAGGCTTTTATAAAATATTTAAACCACGAGGAGAAACGAACGGCTTCAAAAACCCATGCCTGACTTATCTCTAAGAACTGAGGCCCTATTGAGCGGCTTACGCATAACACCGTCATCAGTACTGGGTATTATCTCCAAATTAGACCCCCACAAGGCTAGTGGTGGAGACGGCATACCAGCCACTGTCTTGAAGAAATGCGCGCCTGAGCTAGCACCCGCCCTCTCTAAACTGTATAATTACTGCCTCAAGGAATCCTTCTTTCCCGACTGCTGGAAGTCCGGATCCATTGTTCCTGTCTTTAAGAACTCTGAAGACCCCTCTGACCCCGCTAATTACCGTCCTATTAGTCTCCTACCCCTCTTCGGCAAATTCTTCGAAGCCCTAATCAACGCAGAAGTGGTTAACCACCTTACCACACACGACCTTCTCTCAGACAAGCAATACGGTTTCCGCTACGCCCGTTCTACAGCTGACGTGCTTACGGCCATCACGGAAACCGTCTACCAAGCGCTTCAAAATAATGGTGAGGCTCGTGCCGTGGCCCTAGACATTTCCAAAGCGTTAGATAGGGTTTGGCATGCCGGCCTTCTTCGTAAGCTCCAGGGTTACGGTATTACTGGTCGACTGTTTGATCTGATACAATCATTCCTATCAAATCGAGAAATAAAGGTCGTTCTCAACGGTTTCTCCTCCAATTCCTATCCCACGAACGCAGGTGTTCCCCAAGGCTCCATCCTTGGCCCCACACTTTTCCTTATTTTCATCAACGACCTTCCTGACGCCATAGGTTCCCAAGTTGGCATCTACGCGGACGACACTACAATTTACTCCTGCCTCAAAACCAAATCTAGTGTCGTGGTCAAAACTAACCTGGCCGCGCGTCTTGAAATGGACCTCCAATCGGTTGTTAACTGGGGCAACAATTGGATGGTCAAATTTAACGCCTCTAAAACTAAACTACTCTCCATTAGCCACCATAGATATCCTTAACTGCCCCCCATTAGAATGTCTGATAGTCAACTTCTTGAGAGTGACTCCCTGCGTCTGCTCGGTCTCACGTTGACTGCTGACCTGAGATGAAACAAATACATTGAGTCGATTGCATCGTCCAGCGCGAGGAAAGTTGGCTCTCTGTGCCACGCCAGGAAATTTTTCTCCCCTGAATCGATACTTCAAATATACAAAACTACCATTCGCCCTTGCATGGAGTATTGCTGCCATATATGGTCTGGGGCACCTTCTGTCTACCTCGGAGTTCTTGACAACATCCAGAGACGGATATGTAATGTGATTGGCCCTGATCTGGCGTCTCGCCTGCAGCCACTATCTCACAGACGCGCCGTCGCCTCTCTCTGTCTCTTCTACAAATACTTTCATGGCAATTGCTCTCTTGAGCTGCTTTCCCTGTTCCCCAGTCTCCATGAATACAAGCGCCTTACGAGGCCGGCATCCCGCTCTCACCCTTACACTGTAGAAACTTTAAAATGTAGCCGTCTCTTCTACTCCAATAGCTTCATACTTCGCACCTCTCGCCTGTGGAACACCCTTCCCAATTACTGTTTCCCTGATAGCTATAATCTCCAACTATTCAAATGTAATGTCAATCAACATCTCCAGTTACCTTGATTTACACACTACCCTTCCCTTCATCCTTTCTTCTATCACTCCTATCTGATCTTGCTACAAATCTTCTGCAAACCCCCTGCATCCTAGTGGCTTCATGCCTTGCTCGGTGCGCTAAGTTTAAAAAAAAATGTTTTTAGTTATTTTAATATTATTTTATATGTTAGCTCTATCACTGATATTGAGCCCTTTCCAATAGGTAATGCGCATATATATTACATACACACACACACACATTATTGCTATTAATGTTTGAAGATCTTAGTGTACCCAAATATCAATCTACGCCCAGATTTTTCCCCATTTCAACTTTCTTCACAAAATTACTGCTCTTACAAACAAATGTACACAACAGATTCATAAAATCAAAAGAAAATGGTTGAATACATCAACACAGATATAATGACAATATTCTCCACACGTGAAAAATACTGATGTTATTTTCAGTTAACAATATGAAAATAGCGTTTCTTTACATTCCAGTTGCTAGGAACACTGTTTTTGTTTTTATTAGTTACCTTGTTCAATTAATTTCATTTCGTATTTTGCTTTGATTTTGGACGAAACGCGTCAGCAATTACTAGTTTTCCTATTGTCATTTTTATAAATAAATATTGTCTTCTCTCTGGTTAAATCGGAGAAATGTTCATATATATAGATATATACATATATATATATATATATATATATATATATATATATATATATATATATATGACATTTGTGTATTTAGGCAGTAAATTGTCTTTTAGTTATGTCTTATTGGATAAATTACAAACATTATGTCTGCTTATTTTTATTATAATCCTTTCATATTCTCGAATATGTATTGTAATATACGGAAATTATTAGAGAATATGAAAGGATTATATATATATATATATATGTAAGATTTTCACAAACATGAATTAAAACTATCGCTTTTTCTCCAGACAATTCCCAGAGCTGAGTAAACTTATAGATGGAAAGTGGTCTTGTTCACTTCAATACGAGGTTGTTTACCCGCCCTTTCTCTTTCGTTTAGATTCCGTATTTGTTGTACTTTCTTCAATCTTCTACCATTTGTTATATTCATACATGTCAAGGCGTGTCGTTCTCCTCGCGGAGGTTTTAATTTTCCATTTAATACGGACTGGAATCGATAGAGATTTGAAATAGAATCTGCCAACCTTCTCGCTATCATTCCCATTCGGTTTCCAATCGATCCGGTTTTCTCCTTGGCCGTCCATTTTAACGCCAATCACGAAGACGAAGGCGTACAGTAATTCAAGTCACTGAACGCGTGTATATCTACGTGTCAGCACACAAAAGTTGAGTACGGGTACCCTACCCTTAAACGTAGTAGCTCTTTTCTATTTTTCGTGTACTGATTCAGACCCCAGCGGATATTCTTTGATTTTGAGTAAGCCGAGTAAATAACGAAAGGATTTAATCACCAAAGAGTATTAATAAGCTAATCTCAAGCGTTCTATGTTAATTAAATAAAATTCTTACTTACTGTAGCGTTCTGTTTTAGCCTTCTGATAGGTTTTCTCAAGAACAAACGCACGTGCACATGGTCCGAGCCAACAGGCAGACTGCTACTTATACTGCTATGTACCGTGTCCCTTTAAGACGTTAGCGATCATGGGTCTTCATAATTTTCTGTCCTTTGTGGCTCTAAATAAATTTTATCTTTTTGTTATCTCTCATAAATGTTGTTCTGCCATTCATTTACTCAATCTCCCGTGTTAGGTTTTGCTTTATTTACCTCTCTGCTTCTTTCCTTCTATAGGTCCTGTGAGTATTCAAATTTCCAAGCCCTCTTTCCTGATATATAAATATCAACTCTTTTTGAGTGTCTTTTTTATTTTCATTTTTTTCTAAGTCTTCGTCATTGTTCACATATTCTGTCTATAGTATTCTCTGTATCCATTTGCAGAACAACATTTCTGCTACTTCAAGTTTTTTCTTCATCTTCGTGGCAATCGCCCAGCATTCACTGCCATATTGCAGCACTCATATTATTTAACATTTCAGTCCTCTTTTCCACGAACACTTCTTGAATTTTTCGTCGGCTGTGACTTTATATATATATATATATATATATATATATATATATATATATATTTGTACAGGCTAGCGCATGCTATGTAAAAATTGCACTAGAAATGGAGCAGAGATTTTGCGATAAATTTGTCGTGTGGTTCCATTTTGCTATATTGTCTCAGAAGCAATCACCAGACGAACGATTGTTAAATACCAATATTATAAAGGTATATTGGCAGATCTCATTCTCTCGAGACTATTAGATCTATTCTCGCAGGAGTATTATATTCTACTAGCGGGATAAAAGCAGACAATAAAAATCACAAGAAAAAAAGTGGGGAAATAAACAAATATATTACTATACAATGGTAATACAGAATATAACAATGATTAAAATAAAGGTTAAACCGGTTTCTTGGTACTCTAACATGAGAGCAACAACAAAGGATTAAAAAATCTAAAACACCAAACAGATGTTATATGTAAGAAAGTATAGCAGTAAAGGCTACAAAGCTCTACTTATGCCTAACGAGAGGTGGTTGGTAGGTCTTAATATAAATTAATGTCAACACTTTTAAGTGATCATCTGAATGAAGGCTACTCGGCACCGAGAACCAGTTCCGGCTCTAAGTTCGGTCACACTACTGGTTTTTAATCAATTTGATACATTGAGACGCCTACGAAAAGTTTCCTCCTTTACTCTATCAATGCTGGCTGGTAGTTGTTGATAAATCAAAATAGCGGAGATAGTAGATAAGTTTTCACTCGTATCAAAGGCCAAATAAAAGTAACTTACTATTTCAGCTTTCATTTCTTGATTGTGTTGCCAACAAAAGGAACAGCCCAAACATTACAACGCGGAGATACTAATATCAAGCAAATACAACAATTTAAATGTCGAGTAAGTGTTTCAACGGTGGACGAAAAGGGAGACACCGAAATCCGAAGGAGCATTGGGTTAGCGAAAACTGTTTTCCAAAAGCTAAGCAAAGTATTAAGAAACAGGAAAATGTCGTTAGAAACACAGAAAAAAAAGATACTGAACTGTTACGCAGTATAGCAGTATAATGGTGAGCAATCTCCGCACGGATAAAGAAACGTAATATTAGAAATATAGTTCTACAGAAGGATGCTGAGAATGCCATAACTTGGACATGCGATCAGCGACGGAGTTTTAGAGAAAACGAAAATAAAAAGGATATTTATAGTTAACATCAGAAAGTGAGAGTTTAAATTTCTAGGGAACATAATACTGAAAGCAAGAATGACAGAAGAAAACAGCTGATAACCTACCTAAGGAGCTTGTACAAATGGAGTGCAGAACAGGGTTTAGGAGATATAGCAAAAGGATAGCATTTGCTAAGATCTACAAACGACAGGAAAATCGAGGAGAGCCATGATCGCTAACGTCCTGAAGCGACACGTCGCATAGAGGAAGTAGTTCTTTGTGATCAATACGTATACGTCCCAACTAAACTTCAAAGAATGACTTCATTTGCCTAACTAAAGAGAACGATGCAATCCCCGGCAAATAACACAAATGCAATTTTCTGAACTCACCCAGTTACATAATGACCATTGATGGTGATGTAATTCAGTTCTTTTATATCCTTAGGCCAGAATATTATACTTTTATTTATTATTACGCAGAATATTGTATAGTATTGTACAGCTGATACTCGTATACTTGTGCAGCTAGCCAATCCCTGTTGCAGACTCTTGCTCAGGCGCATTTGTGTTTGTTCAACACCCACAGAGCCCACCTATGGTTTATACAGCAACTATGCTGAGCAGACATTAGTTATAGTTTCTGGGAAAGAGAATGTTCAAACTTTTGCTCAGGCTAGATAACAAAGCCATCACTCTCAAGCCCTCGGCCACGATGAATTGTGACCGCGCTTACACAGCTATCGACAGCACCTAACGGTCCCGTCAAGCCAATATAACTCACAAGGCTTGGATCCATCTGTGGTATGGTTTCCAGGCACTTTCCAAAGGTGTCGCACTTTGATTTCGCCTCCCCCCCACCACCTCCAGACAGATAACATCAGAAAGTTTCCTTCCTGGCAAATGGACCATGATGAGATTCGAACCCGGATCTCATGGTCAGAAATCGAACGTTCTAACCAGTCGCTACGCAGAATATATATATATATATATATATATATATATATATATATATATATATATATATATATATATATATATATATATATATATATATATATATATATATATATATATATATATATATATATATATATATATATATATATATATATATAGTCGCCTATGTTCGACGTATGTGGGTCAAGCAGATCAGTTCCCAGGAAACCGACAGCCCGACAACGGCACATGAGATTAGATTTGATTACAGGGGTGAAGGTTTCGTGCAGGACCAGCCACACTTTTTGAAGGGCCGAATTCAGAGACCTTGTGCACTAAGTGCCACAAGGTCCCCAAACGACCGTTCGCAGGTTTTGAATTCAGATTGTCCTTCTCCTAGACCAGTTGCCATCCAAGGCTATAGAAACCAGTCTGTCCTCTCTATTTACATATATTTTGTATTTTGTCCTGCTATTTACATATATTTTATATTATATATATATATATATATATATATATATATGTTAATCGGTATCACTCCAAGCAAGGCAGTACAGCCACTAAAATGCGTGGAGGAATTAGTAACAGAAACATTAATAAAGACTAGATACAAAATACAGTAATTGGAAGGATAGTAGACAGCAATTGATATTCTATTTAAATTTTTCCAATTTAAATTTGACTGGAAAGCATGGAGCAGGAAGAGAGTTCCAGAAATGAGAAGTAATTTAAAAGAAATTGTTAGCATAGAACTTACGGCTACTTATAGCCAGCTCAACTGTAAACTGATGAGATCTCGCCGCCTGTTGACTACTTAAATTTAAAAAAAAAAACTCTAGGTCCCTGAGCGAATAGCTAATCCGAACAATTACCATGAAATTATTTATAAAATAGATACAGAAAGTCAACGATACGGCGGTGGGAATGTGACTGAAGCCAAGTCTTTTATCCGTATTCATTATTATTACTGACCATTACTAACAAAGTGATTTCTAACTTGTCTGGCAATCCCATAGTGGAGTTTTGTCTAAAATAGATATGCTGAAAATATCATTAACTGTAGATTGATTCTCCCTATTTATCAAATGTGCCATTTATTTAATAAATTCGCCGTTGCAAGTGAAAGGATGTCGGCCTCTCACCCAGTCGAATTATAGCGATCTGCAAGCATTTTACGATTGTACAAATATCTCATTTCTACGTCCGCTCCAATATCGCAGCTTCGAGCCAATAATAATCCAAACAAATGGTTCATTTCAACCAGACTGATGGAATATATTTACTCCCTGGCAGTGAATACTGAGTAAGCTCCTCAAAGATAATGAAGAGACTTGAAGCAACAGAAATGTTATTCTGCAGGAGGATGCTGCGGATGCCATGGACCGAACATATGGACCACGATGAGGTAAAAATGGAAACAAAAAGCTGATACATAACATCAGGAAGAGGCAATTGAAATTATTATTATTTTCTAAGGAAATAGCGATTCGAAAAATTAACACCCACAAAACATATCCAGGGCTTGAAGGTACTGAGGAAAACTGCAAGTAATCTCCCTAACAAATCTGTTTAAATGGGTGACAAAACAGGTAACGGAAGCGATACTAAGGCGAGAAATATTGTTTAGAGTTAAAAAATAAACAGGAAGTTGTGGAGAATCATGTTCCCTCATTTCCTGTAGTGACAGGATATATAAAAGACGGATTGGTCTGAAGTGGCTCAGTACGCTTCGTCGATTCCATAATAACAATCCTGCGCCAGTCTGTAATCTCATAGAATATCAAAACTGACCATTGCTTCTGAGGGTGCAATAGTCAGTTTCCTTAGTGTGCTCTTGTTTCAGCAAATAATCACATTTAACTTATTTGAGTGAAAAGATTTCATTCTGAACGTTTCTCTATCACACACTCTGCTTTAGTATTCTCGCCGTCAATCAGCCAATTCAGTATCAGACGAGACCATTACTAGTAAAGTGATTCGATCGTCACCGATTCGTCTTTCATTGTGTTTTTCTGACAGTCAATAAGCCAATTATGAGAACCAACGATTACTACTGATACAATTCCCAACATTTATACTATAATTGAACCTTGTGCCAGTCATTAATCCAGTTAAATATCAGAATTGACCATTGTTCATGAACAGATTCGATATTCACTGTCAGTCCAATTATCGCGGGTATCTCACAATCAATAAAGCAATGAAATATCATAGCTGACAGGTCCACAACTAATCTTAATGTAAATATATATATATATATATATATATAATGTAAATAAATATATATATATATATATATATAATGTAAATAAATATATATATATATATATATATATATATAATGTAAATAAATATATATATATATATATATAATGTAAATAAATAAATATATATATATATATAATGTAAATAAATATATATATATATATATATATAATGTAAATAAATATATATATATATATATATATAATGTAAATAAATATATATATATATATATATATAATGTAAATAAATATATATATATATATATAATGTAAATGAATATATATATATATATATATATATAATGTAAATAAATATATATATATATATATAAATATATATATATAATGTAAATATATATATAATGTAAATATATATATATAATGTAAATAAATATATATATATAATGTAAATAAATATATATATATATATAATGTAAATAAATATATATATATATATAATGTAAATAAATATATATATATATATATAAAATGTAAATAAATATATATATATATATAATGTAAATAAATATATATATATAAAATGTAAATAAATATATATATATATATAATGTAAATAAATATATATATATATATAATGTAAATAAATATATATATATATATATAAAATGTAAATAAATATATATATATATATAAAATGTAAATATATCGGCATTTTTTCTCTCTCCCTCTCTCATCTTCCGATCTTTAATGTAGATTATATCGTCTATTGTGTGGTGTCACTACATTAATATATCATCTTTTCCTGTGTCTATCTTTAATTTATTTTAGCTCAGCAATTCAGAAATGTATTAGACATCCGAGAATATTCATATTTATTTGTATCTGACTCCCCTCTTTAAAACTTCTTTCTGTTAAATTTTAATCCCCCCTTCATCTTTAGACCTTCCTGTTCTTCTCTCGTCTGTTACCCCTCTCTATAACTTTCTTTTACTCTAACATTCGTCCCACACTCTCATACATACCCTCTCACTAAATTTTATTTTTTATTCCCAGAATTGTTTTTTTCTGGTTTGTTTTTTTTTTTTTTTTGAATTTGTAGGTCTGATGAATTGGATTGTATTTATGATTCCAATGGAATAAATTATGACCGTGGAGTACTAGCGTTTAAGCCTTTTCATTTTATTTATATATATATATATATGTGTGTGTGTGTGTCTAAACAAATCCTTTACTCCAATTGTTCCGATTTCAATGATTTATTGCTCATTCAAAAGCCCTAGAAAAGTTAGGCGCAGGGAACGATTTTCGTTGAGCTCAGATTAAGGGTTGCCAAATTATGCGAGGTTAAATATATTTATATTAATATATTATACTAGCCATTATCATTGCTTTCATGGTTCAAGGGAGTAACTCTTTTCATTTTGTATCCAAAATTGGATTATGCAGCAGTTGTCATCCTTTCTTTAGTTTTTAACGAATTATTCCTGTTTCCAAGCTCCAAATCGTGGAATGTCGAGGAAGTCTCGAATTTCTTATTAAGTCGGCTGCTCCACGGTAAGCTACCCTGCCTCTCATTATAAAAAAAATAGTTTATTATAGCCAGAATCTTCTTTAATCGGATGAAACCCGACATAATATTTGGTCATGGAAATATAGTTGACGGTTTAATAGCGAACGTTAAATTATTTTAATTAATTAATTCCTCTTCCGTAACGAAACACATTTTTTCACTGATCGACTGTACTTCATTTTTAATTAAGGCCGCTTGATGCTCCCGTTACAGTCGACTACGTTGGGAAATTTATTTTCTCGCCCTCACTCTGTTTTTGGTCGATTTGGTTTGTTTACTTATTGAAGAGCGTGTGGTTCAATATTTGCCATTAAATCTGATCAAAGTAACACGAAATCAATCACTATATATAACGTAGCGACGTCCTCGTCACAAATTAGGTAACACGAAAGAGACCGGAAATAGCAGATTAAATCACGTGACACTCCCTATAAGATAGCATTGTGGGGCTAGGAAGAAAGAGAATAAACAGCTTAAAGGGGGAATTATTTTATTTTCTATCAAGTGCGAGAATCTTTTTTTAGTTAGTTTTTTTTTTTTCTCCATTTTTTTCCTTAAGGCAAGCAGTGATGGCAGATATCCTGAATTCATTATAAAATTTCAATATGTGGAATTAGTAAATACTAAACACTTGAAAACCTCAGCGTATACATCAGTTGCAACAAATTAAGTATAAAACGGGAGGGAGGCACGTTTGAAGTAATAGCTGCTCGGATTGAGAATTCGGAGAGCCGAGATCGATTTCAATCGAATCCATTACATTCACTTACGTGCTAATACCCTTGTGAAAGGTATGAATCCTTTCTTCTCCCCACAGCTATGGTTAAATAGCAGGACAGGCCGGGTTCTATAGCCTTGGATGACAACTGGTCTACCGCAGAAAGAAATGGCGGGAAAAATATCTGCCTCGTCAGTCATGTATCGAAAGATACATGATCACCTACGCGTGTATCGAGCATGGCACATGATTGACTGAAGTATAGGATATCATGAATCATCATTATATGTCGTCTGCAGTCGAGATCATGGAGTCCACAGCACTGCCGGTCCTTCATTGCTATCCCCACTTCCTGTCTACCAGAGCCTGCATCCCTTGAATGATAGTTTTCTGCCCCTGGTCAGGTTTGACACGGGCTTCCAGAGTAAGACAGAGAAGATAACCTCATTCTCGGCACAGTGACAGTAGCCAACAAACTGCTCAATGAACTCGTATGAGTGAAGCAAGACGGAGAAAACTACCGTAGATTTGGTCGATGGTCGAATGGCGTTTCCAACAGGTTTTGAGCACTCCTCAGAAGACAGGTGTAGATTCCATCCAGATGTTTCTCCATGACTTTAGAGAGTGTCCATGTCTCTGAGCCATAGAGAAGAATCGGCTCAACAGCGGCTCTGAATATTTTGATCTTGAGTTTTCTGTTCAATTGTGATGTCCTGGTCGTGTGCATATCATTGCATACCCTTTCTCGTTATAGACAGGATATCTGTCTGTAGCTATGAAAGTCCACAACACTACGCCAGACTTCCCAGTCCTTCATTGCTGTCCCCAAGTCCTTCCTATTAATGCCTGCAACCCTTGAGATGACGTCGGAGAATGATAGTTTTCTACCCTTGGTCAGGTTTGACGCATGCTTCCAAAGTAGGAGAGAGGAGATATCCTCATTCACGGCGCAGTGGCAGTGGCCAGCAAACTGTGCTCGACGAGCTCGTATCAGAGAGGAAACACGAGGAAGATTGTCGTAAATTTGCTGGATGGTCGGATGGCGTTTTCAAGAGAGGTCTTGAGCTCTCATCAGAAGACGGGTGTAGGTTTTATCCAGATGTTTCTCCATGCCTTTAGAGAGTGTCCATATCTCTGAGCCATTGTTGTAGAATCGGCTCAACAGCGGCTCTGAATGTTTTGATCTTGAGTTTTCTCTCCAGTCGTGATGTCCAGATCTTGTGCATACCATTGCATGCAGACCATGCCATACCCTTCCTGGTTTGGAAGTCTTTCAAGGAAGATGAGATGAATGATCCTATATATTTATAATCCTCAACTTGATTCAAATTGGTGTTATTAATTGATTTTATAGGATGATCATTTTTGGCTGTACATCTGTTCATGTGTTCAGTTTTTGACTCATTGCGATAGAGACCGAGGCAGTTGGCGGCTTGCTCAAGAGATTGTAGGGGAGCTTGCGCGTTCTTTAGAGACTGACTGATAAGCGCGATGTCGCCAAGGAAATTATTATCTGTAAGATATTTCGCAGTGCATTCTATGAACGTTACAAATTCAAATAAAGAATAGGATGTGCCAGAGGTAGTTTCAACCAACAACGTAAATTGCTGCAAACCTAAAAAAAAACAACCTGAAACCTGGAGTTATGTTCTTCGCCTCGTCAGATCGAGACATTCGCATAGATGTCATGAATAGCACCAATCCCGTTTAGAAATATCTAACCAGTCTCTTATATACAACCGCTTTCTATCATCAATCGGATAAAAATAGTTTGAGCGAATAAGGCCCCAGGGTCTTGGCAAAGACTATATTTATTTGAACATTGCGGACTGGCGCTACAGAATCACAAAAAACTGTACCAAATAATAACAGAAACCACATCACTTGAGGATTACCAAAAACAAGAACAACTAACACAGGTAACTTGAATAGAAAATAATGACCACACACGAACAGGCTGATTTAAAATTGAAAATTTTATAATTAGTGTACCCGTTCCCAACGGCAATTTTTATATAGTGTTGATGTTAGAAAAAAAAGATTGAAGCCTTGTGTTCTCATTAACCAACACAATTAGAGCATTACAACTGTTCTTATTCAGATTAATATGAAAATTTTAAAGTCTCCTTTTCAAGTTAGACAGGCTTTCACCTCTTTGAAGATTGGCGCAATAAAATTTCCTCGTTTTTGGCCTTGAGCCATACTAACATGACTATCCATAAGAGAGGTGATCTGTTTGTGATATTTACATGTTATCACCAATGACAGTGATCGAAGTTCGAATTCTGATTTTTTCAAAATACACAACAGTAAATATTAAATAGTGTTAATATCAAGAAAAAATATATTCACGCCTTGTGTTAACATTAACAGCCATAATGATATCCTTATAAACAAAAATATCCCTTTACATTTAAATTAGTCTACTTTTTAAACTCCTTAAAAAAGAAGTTTGAATGTTGTTGTTTTTTTAGGTTAGAAGAATTTCTTTACTTGGTTGACTAGCGTAACACGTTTTTCGGATTTTGTTTTCCGCTGTTGTTTTGTGTTTTACAAAGTTAAGCTTAGTAAATACTGAAGACCTAAAACTATTGAGGCATTTACTTTCGAGAGATAAGAGCTTCTTTTGGTATCGTATGCGCGGGCTAGGTTGGAGGGAAAGAATCATGACAATATAATCACTAAGTATCTCTCACTCCCACTCCCACTCACTCCCACTCACTCTCTCACTCCCACTCACTCTCCCACTCACTCTCTCACTCCCACTCACTCTCTCACTCCCTCTCACTCACTCACTCCCACTCACTCTCACTCTCTCACTCACTCTCTCACTCTCTCACTCTCTCTCTCACTCACTCTCACTCTCTCACTCACTCTCACTCTCTCACTCACTCACTCTCTCACTCACTCACTCTCTCACTCACTCACTCTCTCGCTCTCACTCACTCACTCACTCTCTCACTCTCACTCTCTCACTCTCACTCACTCACTCACTCTCACTCTCACTCACTCTCTCACTCACTCTCACTCTCACTCACTCTCTCACTCACTCACTCTCTCTCTCACTCACTCACTCTCACTCACTCTCTCACTCACTCACTCTCACTCTCTCTCTCACTCACTCACTCTTTCTCACTCACTCTCTCTCTCTCTCTCGCCAACTCTCTCTATCCTTTTCTTACAGATCAACATGTTTTCTCTCTTTCCCCCCTCTCTTCAAATCTCTGGGTTCACTTTTTTTTCATTTATCAAATTTCTTGTCTCTTTCTCATTTTCCGTTATTTCTTTGTGTTCAAGTATTTTCTAGTTTTTATCCTTTCTTCCTCTTTTCATCGCACAGATCATTTGTTTCCTCTCTTTCTCTCTCTCTCTCTCTCTCTTGCTTTATTTCATGTCACTTACACTATAGTTCAAAAGTTTGAGATCAACCCTTGTATTTTTTTTAAATTTAAATTAGCCCAAAAGTAGTTGTTTTGTATTTTAAAGAAGAGAATATTAGTGTACATAGTAAAATTTCTAATACAAATTATGTCTTTTTTTTTTTTAACTAAGACAAAAAAGAAAACAAAAACATTTATAATTAAATTTTGCTCTCGTCAAAACATCCTCCTTTAGTCTTGATTGCTACAGTTGAGCAATGGATAGGAGGACGGATTGAGGATTCGGAGAGCTGAGTTCGAATTCCAGTCAAATCCATTTCATTCACTTACATGTAAATACCCTTGGGAAAGGTATGAACACTATTCTTCTATCCCACCCCCATAAATAAATAGCAGGACAGACCGGGTTTTATGGACTTGGATGGCAACTGGAAAGAAAGAAATGTCAACCTACTCCGGGAAAAATATCTGCCACGTCAGTCATGTATCGAAAGATACATGATCACCTAAGCGTGTATCACGTATGGCATATAACTGACTGCAGCATAAATTTTTGGCATTCGTTGTAAAAGTTTCTCAAAGGGTAAGTTTGATAATAGATTCCATTTTTTTTTTTCAATGATTCTAAAGGCTTTTTTTCATTTTTGTATCACTCTTCTGTCAATTTCATCCCATGCTGATTCTGGGAGGAGCCTTAAAACTTTTAAATTTTAGTGTACCTCAACTCCTCCTTGATATTGCATTTGTTCTTTTTTTTTTAGTTCATTTCTCTCTGTGTGTTCATCACTCACATTTCCTCTCAAACATATTTCTTCGCTTCCTCTTTCTCCTCTCTTTATTCTGTCTTACTTTTCTTTCTCTATTTTCTCCTCCTTTTTATTTTCTGTCTTTCCTTTTATTTTTCTCTCTTTCCCTTTCTCGCTGTTTCATTTTCAATCTCTTTCATTTTCTAACTCTTTCTCTCTCTTTCCTTCTCTCTCTTTCCTTCTCTCTCTCTCTCTTTCCTTCTCTCTCTCTCTCTCTTTCCTTCTCTCTCTCTCTCTTTCCTTCTCTCTCTCTCTCTTTCCTTCTCTCTCTCTCTCTTTCCTTCTCTCTCTCTCTCTTTCCTTCTCTCTCTATTTCCTTGTAAGTTACACACTCTCTTTCTTTTTGTTAAGCCTTCTTCTTCCTGGTATGTATTACCCACAGCTAAATACAACATATAACAACAGAAGCTTTTTTTTTATTGTACTCTTTAAAATCTTACCCTGAGCTTCTTGGCAAATCATAGCCTTCAGCTCTCTTTGATGAAGAGGCGTAATATAATTCTTGTATTTATAAATAATTCTGAGATATCGGACATAGAAATAACATTGATTAACACAACATCCTTTATCTTCTTCTTTGTAGCGTGTCCCTTCGGGACGTAAGCGATCATGGCTCTCCACAATTCCCTGTCCGTCGTAGCTCTTAGTAAAATTTGTCTTTATGCTATCTCTCCTAATCCCTGTTCTGACAAAACATTTATGGGTAGGTTATGTGCTACTTCCGCCCCCGTCGCTCTTGCTTTCAGTATGTCATGTAAGTGTGAAATTTTCTAATCCCTCTTTCCTCATTATGTGCCCTATAAATTTCCGTTGACTCTTGCTACATATAAGTGACTTATTTGTTCTATTTTTGAAAAACTACGTCGTTGCTCACACGTTTAATCCATAGTATTTTTATTTCCTATACTTCTATATTTCTTATTGTCTTTAGTTGTTTCTCCATCTATGATGAGATAGTTAACCCTTCACCGCCATATAGGTGTGCCGATATTACAGAACAGTTCATTTCTCTTTACTTTGTTTCCAAAAAAATTTTCCCGTTTCTTAATACTTTGCTTAATTTCTGGATGACACCTCTCGCAATACTAATGCCCTTTCGGATTTCGCTGTTGCATTTTCTGTCTTCAGTTAAAACTAATTCTTTGATATTTAAATTTGTGCACTCATATAATTTTGGTATCTCCAGTTTGTAATTCGCATGCTGAGCTCTTTCTTCTGTTGTCAACTATACATTCTGTCTTCTTATACTTACTGTTTAGTTCTTTCCTCTCGCTTTCCTTCCCTGCCTTCTATAGGAGTTCCTGCACTTTCGTTTCTGGTTTTCTGCTATCAACGATGTCATCTGCATATCTAATGCTGTTAAGATTTTGGACGTCTGTGACACTATTAAGCTATGGTAATTGGCTAACTAATTAAGCATGGAAATTAAAAACGAGAAAGACCTATAACGAAGACATACCGAGCGACATTATTTCTTTTAACAAAAGAAAAATGAGTAAAGATTTTATTTTCATTTACGAAGAAAGGTATTTTTTCGCAGATGATAAAACATTCGTAAGAAAAGCGGATATTGGATTCTGTTAGAATTAATTAATGTCATGACGCGACAAGAGAAACAGAATACGGATAAAGAATAACAATCTGCCCACACGTGTGACAATAAAAATTTCAATTCGGTCAGCGGCATAAAAAGCAGAATTCTAGAAGGTAATCGAAACTGGGTCAAGCATGCAACCGAGAATGAATTCAGTGAGACCACCCCAATTATCTTTCGGAGATATCATTTGGTTTTGGTTCTTGTCTCCAGCGAAGAGACCCATCTGTTGTATGTCCGGATCTTGACATGAGAAGATAGGTTCGAGAAGGGGAAATCATTGTTACTACCTGTTCGAACTATTAACGACAGGCTTTCTGTCGTCGACAGCGGGTGTCTGATGGTGCGATGGTGTTGAGACGAGAAATACAAAGAGATTTAGTCTACCACACAGTTAAATTAAGAACCATTGTATAAATTCTAAATCTCTCAGGATTGATTTACTGTAAAGGTTGATTAAGTCCAGTAAAACGTTACAGCCTTGTCTCTCGCCTCCTTTCTGTTTTCGTGTATTAACTTAATCAATTTTCTTCTTTGCTTCTGGATTATTCTAACATCCTTCCCAGATAAGTCAAGCTTCAGTATATGCCTATATTTCTGAAATGAGTTATTATGTACACTTTTTACATTATTTGGACTATTATCCTCATCTTTGTCGTCATATTTTTTACAACGTTTCGGCCGTTGTACACTCCGGCCTTCTTCAGGTGGTTGCAATGTCGAACTGAACCCTTTATTTCGCTCACTGAGGTTGACTATTCTAGTTACACATGCCATGTTTAATGGATGCCAGTTATCAATTATCTCATGTTAATTCCCCACTACAAGTTCTCCATTGCCTTAACCGGGTATTGAACTCACACTCTTTGGGTCATGTCACTGGATCTAACCAACGCCTTTATCCACTGTGTCATGTGTCCTTGAGGACCCATGGCACAGTGGTTCAGTTCAACATTCCAACCACCTGAAAAAGGCCGGAGCGTACAACGACCGAAACACTGTAATAAATATGACGACAAAGATGTGGACAATAGTCCGAGTTTTTGCTTTTGCATAACCTATAAAACTATAGGTATATATCCCTCTACATTGGTCTTTCTGAGCATAAATTTCGCTTTCTTTGTTTCAGTTTCCTTAAAGATTGCACGTCCTGGGTATAACGATAAAACATATCCAAAAGTAAGGCCTCTTATCAGGAGGTTTTGAGGAGCGTGTAACTACCTCTTAATTGCTGGTGTTCCCAGGTTCGACCAGAACCAGAGTGGTAGCAGTAGTTAGGGTCCCAGCTATGGGCCAAAAGTTAACCTCCCAAATTGGGGTCAAAACACTATGATAAAAAGATATAACCAGCAATACATTCCACAGACGGGAGGTGCGAGACATGAAGCTATTAGGTTAAAAGAGACCGCCACATTTAACCGTTTCGACAGTGAAAGGATGGGACCCTGATGTCAGCCTAGTTGTACGGTAAAATTCGTGCAGTCTAGAAACTAGCGAAAGTAGATCATTGGAGCAGTTACCATGAAAGTATTTGTAGAATAGAGAGAGGTAGGCGATGGCACGTCTGTGATAGAGCGACTGTAGACGATATGCCAGATCAGGGCCAATCACATTGCATATCTGGATTTTGTCGAGGACTTTAAAGTGAACTGCAGGGGCACCAAATCACACACACACACACACACACATATATATATATATATATATATAATTAAATCAACATATTACAAGCATTTATTTTTTTAACATACATATTACAAGCTATACAATTTTGAAGAAAAAATATTACCAACAATACATTTTGGGGAAAATATTGGAAGCAATACATTTTTGAAAGAAAATAGTACCAGCAATAAATATCTTGTCGATATTAAATAATCTGTTGAGGTTGATATGCCATTAAACAAAACAAACCAAAGCAGCTTACAATTTTCTTGTCCTATTTTATACCTGAATAAATTATCTTATTTCAAACTTTTAATACTTTTTCCTCAACGTTCGTTATACTCCATCAGTCTTTTTTTTTTCTTTTTTCTTTTTTTTTTGCTTTTTTAAGCTTCCCCCCCCCCCAAAGCAAGGTTGAAGTGCTATTAGCGTGCAAGGGGTTACAGAGAGTGGGAGCAAGAGTAAAGAGGCGTGATAGAGAAAAGGATGAAGAGAAGGACGAAGAATAGATCAACGCATCTGAAGATGTCAATTGACATTGCATTTGAATAGTTGGAGATTATAGCTATTAGGGAAGCAAGTAAGAGGAAGGAAGTTCCACAGACGGAAAGTGCGATACATGAAGCTACTAGAGTATAATAGACGGCTACATTTAACTGTTTCGACAGTGAAAGGGTGGGACTGGGATGCTGACCTTGTGGCACGCTTAAATTCATGCAGTTTACTACTAGTGGTATTGTTGTTCATTCAATTTAAAAACATCTATAATATTAGATTGGTGCAAAAATAATGTCGCTTTCTCACATATGTTACTATGTGAGAAAACGACATTACTTTTGCACCAAACTAATAATTTCTTGGAGGGGGCCCACCTGTTTTTATTTACCAAACAAACTAATTCTAACTTTTAAAAATTTCTCCCAAAGACATATGCCACAGAAACACATAGTTTATTATTATCATTATCCAATATCAATGAATAAGTTAACAACTTTGTTATGTTAGATGTTAACATGAACACCTTGGCCTTCTAGTACCTTTCCAATTTTTCTACCATTTATCTTGTTTTCTACTCTTCCAGATGTAACATACAAACATTTTTGCTGCTTCTCTATTCTCATATAACTTAGCTATATTAATAACTGGCTAAAGTTTGTAATATCTGGAGGGGCTAGAAGGTATTTTAGTAAACTGGTTTCTTTCGGATTTTCTTTGGAAATGTGAACACTGATCAGGTTTTCATAACGCGAATGAGGATTGGCTCGTATGATTTTAATAATTCTTAGTTGTGATCAGTACTACTCAAAAACAGGAACTCATAATTATTTTGTTCAGGAGTGGGATAGAAATAGGAAGTTAGACTTTCTTGAAAATCATCATTTGAAATTCTGATTTTTTTTTTCTGAGTTTGAATTCTGATGATATCCGCTCAGTAGAAGCAATTATTGAACACTTTTTTTATTTCTTCGTTTTTTCTTTGTCTTTTTTTTCTTTATTTTTCTTTGCCTTCCTTTTCTTCTCTTCTTTCTTTTATTTTCCTACTTTTCTTTCTATCTCTTTTCCTTTCTTTCTATCTCTTTTCCTTTCTTTCTATCTCTTTTCCTTTCTTTCTATCTCTTTTCCTTTCTTTCTATCTCTTTTCCTTTCTTTTTTTTTCTATCTTTCTTTTTTTTTCTATCTTTCTTTTTTTTCTATCTTTCTTTTTTTTTCTATCTTTCTTTTTTTTCTATCTTTCTTTTTTTTCTATCTTTCTTTTTTTTTCTATCTTTCTTTTTTTTTCTATCTTTCTTTTTTCCTTCATTCTTTCTTTTTTTCCTTCATTCTTTCTTTTTTCCTTCATTCTTTCTTTTTTTCCTTCATTCTTTCTTTTTTTCCTTCATTCTTTCTTTTTTCCTTCATTCTTTCTTTTTTTCCTTCATTCTTTCTTTTTTCCTTCATTCTTTCTTTTTTTCCTTCATTCTTTCTTTTTTTCCTTCATTCTTTCTTTTTTTCTTCATTCTTTCTTTTTTTCCTTCATTCTTTCTTTTTTTCCTTCATTCTTTCTTTTTTTCCTTCATTCTTTCTTTTTTTCCTTCATTCTTTCTTTTTTTCCTTCATTCTTTCTTTTTTCCTTCATTCTTTCTTTTTTCCTTCATTCTTTCTTTTTTCCTTCATTCTTTCTTTTTTCCTTCATTCTTTCTTTTTTCCTTCATTCTTTCTTTTTTCCTTCATTCTTTCTTTTTTCCTTCATTCTTTCTTTTTTCCTTCATTCTTTCTTTTTTCCTTCATTCTTTCTTTTTTCCTTCATTCTTTCTTTTTTCCTTCATTCTTTCTTTTTTCCTTCATTCTTTCTTTTTTCCTTCATTCTTTCTTTAGTTATTTCTTTCTTTATCTTTTCCTTCCTCTCTTCCCTTCTTTCTCTTTACCTTTCTTTCTTTCTTTCTGTTATTGGATCTTACTCATAATAATAATAATGGATTATTCCATACTTAATAAATACTGCGCCTCAGGAATAGGGAGGGCAGTCAGTCGATCAAGTTTTGACTTGAACAACTGTTCGGTTGTACTCTCTTCCTATGGACGGGAGGAACCCGAAGGAAGCTACGCCGAAGGGCGGAGTCTCCTTAGCGGAGGTAGACCGGCTCTGAACCCGTTTATGCGGGTTCAATGGGCTATTTTTGGTCGATCCCACGGGCTCGGAATGCCCACGTTAAAAAGGCCTTTTGCCACATGACACCCCCGTGGGGGGGGGTGACTGAATATCGTCAGTCGCTCAAGTTTTGACCGGCTGATCGGTTGTACTCTCTGCCTTCGGTCGGAGAGGAACTCGAAGGAGGCTACGCCGAAGGGCGGATTCTCTTTCGGGGAGGCAAACCAGCCCTGAACCCGTTTATACGGGTTCAATGGGCATATTTTTGGCCGAGCCCATGGGCTCGGAGATCCCACGTTAAACCGGCCTTGTGCCACATGATGCCCACGTTGGGTGGGAGGTGACTAAATATAGTCAGTATTTCAAATCGACTCAAGAGTCAAGTCAGAGGCAGTCCGAAAGAGAGTCGCGTTCAGACAATTACTGCAAGACATTGGAATAGGGATACTGGTCGAGACTACATTGTTCTCTCTACTAAACCTGATTGTTCACACTAACACTTCTACTTCTCTGTATATATTCCCGTTTGTAATATATCTGGGTTATTCCATACTTGTGTTCGAGTTCTTCTTTATTGGTTTTACCTTGGACTATCACCGTGGTACAAGGAATCGGACCATAACACTTTCTTTCGATTCTGACTCCTTTTCGTTATTTAGTTATTTCTTTTTCATTTTCTTTCTTTCTTTCTTTTTTCTTTCTTTCTTTCCCTCCCTTTCTTTATCTTTTACTTCTTTTTTCTCCTGCCCTTTCTTCTTTTATTTATTTCCCTTGCTCTTCTTTTCTTAATCAACATTTAAAAATTCTGATTTTTAACTATTCGAATACAAATACTATCCGTTCAGTAGAGGCAATTATCTAACCTTTTTTTTCTTTATTTCTATCCTTCTGTCTTTCTCTTATGTGTCTCTTTTTTTTCTTTCTTTCTACTTTGCTTTCTCTTTTTCTTTTTTATTTTCTTTCTTTCCTTGCTTTCTCTTTTCCTTCCTTCCTCTTTCCTTTCTTCTTTTCTTTCATTAGTTCTCCTTCTTATCTTTCTTTATCTTTTTTGTCTTTCTCTTTTTTTTTTTGCTTTTCATTTTCTCTGTTTGCTCTTTTTCCTTTTCCTTTTTTTAAATTTAATTTTCTTCTGTAAGATCGTTATGTTCACCATCTCTCTCTGTCTTTATATATATATATATATATATATAATCTGTGTGTGTGTGTTTTAACCTCCCTCGGTTTCTTTTTATTGCTTACTTTTTCCGTTTTCTCAACGACCCCATGATCTCCACTCAGATTCCCTTAGTCCGACCCCCAGATTACTTTCTAATTAAATGATACACATCAGTAACCAAACGAGAACACAAGTAGATGAGATTTTTTTTCCTCGAGGGGGAAATGGAATGGAGAGGAACTAAAGAAATCCCTTGTTTCGGAAAATAGACAAACGGAAATTTCAGACAAGAAAACCAGTAAAAAGAAAAGATTTTAGGGGAGCCAATTTTATACAAATGATTTATATATACATAGACTAAGAAAAGCATGGATCCCCCTATGAGGATCTCTGGTGATACGTTTGTGACTTCTTTACATTTCATAGAATACAGGACACGACTTTGAACCATCTAGTGAGAATCAAACTCTGTCCACTAATGGTCTACGTTTATTAGTGTCTTCACAAATATTCAATGGCAAAGCGCCTATATATTTCACTAAATTCGCTTCCTCTGGCGGAAAATCCGTGTAAGGATTGAACTGACAATAATCATTGTAACTTGCAAAACTATTTTACAAACCCTTGCTCAACGGTGACTCAGTCTTAATTATTTTACATGGCTTCGTTTTGTTTAAAGCCATAGGTTAAAAGATATCAAAAATGAAAAATTATATATGTTTGTAGAGTCAGAGCTTGTATTTCCGCAATTATGCGTATTATCATATCCGTGGTATTATATAAACAAACTATATATATATATATATATATATATATATATATATATATATATATATATATATATATATACATACACACACACACATATATATATATATAGTCTTAAGGTGTGCTATATTTATGGAATAAAGTGCTCAGTATCAGAGATAGAGCGTGTGTAAATATAAAATAATAAACCAAGCGAAATCAACATCATTAAGCACTCCCGTAAATCATTATTATTCCACAATGAAGAAGCATGGATAAAGAAAGATGGGAAGCTTTGACGGTGCAGAGGCATGCGAAATCATAGGCATTTACTTACTACACGAACTGAACAAAATAATAGATAGAAATGACACACGACTCTACATGGACGACGGTCTCATAATCTTAAGAAACTGTAACAAACAAAACACAGACAAAACTAGAAAAGCAATAATAAAGATTTTTAAAAATAACGGATTCGACATAGATATAAAAACTAACCTAAACAAAGTAGATTTTCTAGATGTTACCTTCAACCTAAGAGAAGTCACATATAAATCATATAGAAAACCTAATGACAAACCACTCTACATACACACATCTCCCAACCATCCACCTTCTATAATCAAACAGATACCAAAATCGATTAACCGCAGGCTCTCTGACAATTCCTCCAATGAACCCCTATTTAACAAAGCTAAGAAACACTACGAAACAACCCTAAAAGATAGCGGATTACCAGCAACACTCACATAGTCACCACAGAACACAAAAAAGGCCAACAGGAGAAGAAATATCATATGGTTAAACCCACCGTACAGCAAGAACGTAAAAACAAACGTAGGAAAAATATTCTTCAAACTCATACACAAACACTTCCCAGAATCAAGCACCTTACACAAGATATTCAACAAAAACACAGTAAAAATCAGCTACAGCTGCACCGAGAGCATGGCACAAATAATAAAAAAGCACAATAGGAAAATTATCAACAAACCACACGAACAAATTAAACCCACGTGCAACTGCAGAATAAAGAACGAATGTCCCTTAAACGGAAATTGTTTACAAAACAACGTAATATACCAAGCCACGATAAAATCACCAGATAATGAAGAAAAAGTATACATAGGAGTAACTGAAGGACCCTGGAAACAAAGAAATTATACACAAAAAACATCTTTCACAAATAGTAAATATGCGAACAGTACAATGCTTTCTAAGTATATCTGGGAAATTAAAAACAAAACGCATATCACACCAAAAATATCTTGGAAGATAAGGAAAAATCATCAGCCTACAACAACCAATCAAAAACTTGCAAACTTTGCTTGGAGGAAAAAATAGCTATCATTACTTACCCCGACCAAAATAAATTATTAAACAAAAGATCCGAGCTCATCTCAAAATGCAGACATGAAAATAAATTTTTACTACGTAACCTAAAAAATGAAAAACGGGAAAAATAAAATAAAAACAAATAAATATACTAATAAACAAAACAACAATAAAAAAATAGAAATAAAACAAATAAATACTATGTTACTTAAAAATCGAAAACCGAAAAGAGAAAATATACAAGTAAAATAAATTGACCTAAATTCATCCAAGTAAATAAATAAACAAACCAATCCCAAATAAAGATAATCAATTAAAAACTGTTCCCGCCAAAATAATACTTAGAATGAACTGCAACAATTAACCCCAAAATTGAACAAATAACTTTAATTAAATTCTCAAACCAAAACAAAACTGTTAAATAAGTGATATAAACAAATTTTTACTACGTTAATAAATAAATAAATAAAATAAAATAAGAAACAAAAAAATAAAAAATAAAAACAAGCAATATAATTTGACCCAAATAAATAAACAAACGACTTCCGGTAAAATAACCGCCATAATAGAATACCCACAATGCACCACTAACCCGTATATATATATATATAAATAGCCGAGAAAAATAACAGCATATGTGGCCTGACGATTGCATATAGCATGAAACAGACTGTCGCCTCCTATGTCCACTTATATATATGCTGGGCGTATGAGGGTCAAGCAACTCAGTTCCTATAAACGACAGTCAGACACACGGACATGTGATATGAATATCGTGGTGAAGACTTTGTGAAGAACCAGCCACACTTTTTGAAGAGCCGAATACAGAGACTTAGTACACTATATGTCACAAGGTCACCAAACGACTCTCTACATGGTTTGAATTCAGAGTTGTCCTTCTCCTAGCCCAGTTGCCATTCTGGGCTATAGGACCTAGTCTGTCCTGCTATTTACCCATAGCTGAGAGGGAGAAGAAGAGGAATCATACCTTTCCCAAGGCTTATAGTACGTATGTAATCAATTCAAGCCGCTATTCATTATACCAATAATCCATTATATATATATATATATATATAATACACAGACAGACACACACGTACGTGTGTCCCACGCAAGACAGTGTGTAAAAGAAACAAAAATATAACATGGAGATATTCCGGTATATGGAGAAGCTATATTTAGAACTCCAGATTCAAACGGGCTGGATTCATCTATGTTCCCCGATGAGGACATATTCCACGAACGGAAAACAGCGAGTTTTGGGTTTTCAAAATTGAGGACTGCGAGCTGGAATGACTTTCTATATCTAAAAAATATATATTCCAAAAGAGAAACGGCACGATGTTCTTATAATATGCTGGGGGTGGTATATTTAGCCTCAGCCTGGGCCCTTCGAACCATGTAAAAAGAAGCCAACCACTCGTAGTGGCTGCTGTAATCTAACTGAAAATGAACTATCGCTTTAATCACTGTATGAATTTACGTCATTAAGCAGCCGTCACGTGACCTACGTGACTTATATCCAGTAAAGGGAGATACGCGTCTTGTGTGTCCCTACGTATTGTTTAATGTTAAAATTAGAAATTTAAAATACTTTTCCTTTTTCTTATTTTTCGACTTTATTTATTCATTCTGTTTTCAGATAAACACGCGCATTTTCTCCAATGCTACCTAAATTAAAACGTAAAATAATTTTCTAGGTTTTCTTGGGGATTTTGTTTGTAGATCTTCCTCTATAACTTTTGTTCATCGTTTTATATTGTTGATCGATTAAATTACCTACAAGAAATTAAAAACATTTCTTGACAACCCAAATATCTATTTATGCATCGATTTAAGGTTGCTATGGTAAGTATTCGACCTAGAAACTTTGTCTGAAATCTCTAGAGCACGTGCAATTAGATACAGAATAACCACCGTTTACAAGGATACGGTTGTTCAAGGTTTGTTCTTTGTTTTGTTTTGCAGCGCAGTATTGACTGTAGGCAAGTGATTAAAGTCAAAGACCTACTGAGGATTAACAGATTAATTAATTTAAGCCAAACCCAAATAAAAAAAGGCTATTAATTTTCCAGCTTAATTCTATTCTAAACAAAATATTTGTAGACGTTTTCTACAGCGTTTTTAGACAGTCGTTTTCAAATAAAATGGCGTTGCGATGTTCTGTACTTAAGATAAAAAGAAGGTCTTATAGAAAACAGAAGAATAAGATACTCAACAATCATGAATATAAAACAGAATCAGAACCTCAATTTTGCGGAAGAGGCTGCCGATTTTTCGGACATTAAAATCTTAACCTCTTTGTCTAATGTCATTCGTTATATATTCGTCATATCTTCGTAAGAACTCCCCTCTGTTTTGATTGGTGCTTGGGCCTTTTAACGAGAGAGGTTTATTAAGAAATGGAGTCCTTACCTTGTCAAATGCAAATCTAGTTGTTTCAGTGCATAAATACTGCAATAGAAGAATTGAAGTAAAAATTGATTTGAATCATTGATCAATGAAAATGACGAAAAAGTACATCAGTCGTAGTAAAAACTGATAATCGAAATAAATTTAATTTAGATTTGATCACCGAAATTAGGCAACGTCGATTCTGGTTACTACCTCGATGTTGAACTGTTTGGGGAAACCAGGCTCCTGGATGTGCGGTTGGTGTAATAGATAACGGCCCGGAATTGTTAATCAGAGATCCGAGTTCCAATTCCCGCTGAGTTGGTTATATTCACTTACTCGCTAGATACCCTTGAGAAATGTAAGAATCCATATCTTCTCCTCCACATCAAAGGGTTAATTAGTAAGGCTTGTATCTCTAAATCATCATTAAGAAAAAGAAATCATACAATCTAAAAATAATTTCTGGTTTTAAATAACGTGCAGTGGGTTGATAAACCGTAAAAACGAATCTATCAAATCAAATTATTTTTAGTATTGCTTAGTTATTGTCTATGTCTGTGCTACCCGGCCCACAGATTGAACTGAAAATTACAATCTCTCCAAATTCAGGAACTGATGTTTCAATCCAACCAGATTTTATCTCGTGGGACTCCTTATCCCTGAAAAACTAACATTTACCTTGAAATGTTAGAATTATGACCGATTATAATTTACAGAACTGACTGTCTGTACTATTTAAACATACACAAGTAATTTTGCTACCAGACAACTTTCTCTTTTCCCATCAAATTTATATCATATATGACATGTTTCTAGAGATTTAATAGATTGAACCGCCAAAAAACTAAGTATAGATTGACTCTGGTAAGCTATTAATGCCTAGAACTTAGTGTTTGATATTGTACATGACAAGAACAAGCAATTGTTCGAGGAACATGTACTTAACTAATATATTACAGGTATTTGGGGTTAACGTTTTGAGATGTCTTTATGCATGCCCAACGTAAATGCTTCAAAGAACACAGTGGAAACTAGGTGTTAGAATAATTATCTTTGTTGCATCGGCCTTTTCAGCATCCCCGGTATATCTCGGTATATACGAAATGAACGCTAAACATAACCTGTATTTCGTATATTCAAAGATATATAAATAGAAACTACAGAGGACTAGCAAGAAGATGGAAAACAGATATTAACAGATGTGAACAGAACTCATATAGATAAATATATATGTACAGAATTTAGAAAGGTAAGAACAGAATTTAGATAGATAGATATGAACATATATAGATAGATATGAACATAGATAGATAGATATGAACAGTACTAGATAGGTAGATAGATATGAACAGCACTAGATAGATAGGTAGGTAGATAGATAGATATGAACAGCACTAGATAGATAGATAGATATGAACAGCACTAGATAGATAGATAGGTAGGTAGATAGATATGAACAGCACTAGATAGATAGATAGGTAGGTAGATAGATATGAACAGCACTAGATAGATAGATAGGTAGATAGATATGAACAGCACTAGATAGATAGGTACATAGATATGAACAGCACTAGATGGATAGGCAGATAGATAGGTAGATAGATAGATATGAACAGCACTAGATAGATAGATAGATATGAACAGCACTAGATAGATAGATAGATCTGAACAGCACTAGATAGATAGATAGGTACATAGATATGAACAGCACTAGATAGATAGGTACATAGATATGAACAGCACTAGATGGATAGGCAGGTAGATAGATAGATATGAACAGCACTAGATAGATAGATAGATAGATAGATATGAACATCACTAGATAGATAGATAGATAGATATGAACAGCACTAGATAGATAGATAGATATGAACAGCACTAGATAGATAGATAGATATGAACAGCACTAGATAGATAGATAGATAGAAACAGCACTAGATAGATAGATAGATAGAAACAGCACTAGATAGATAGATAGATAGAAACAGCACTAGATAGATAGATAGATAGATAGAAACAGCACTAGATAGATAGGTACATAGACAGACATGAAGAGAGTGAGAAATTTGATATACTTGTATAGGGATCAATTGCCTCGAAGGAAAGAAATGAGATTTTTTAAAAAAATGTCTCTTCTTCTTCTCATATCTTCAAGCGTTAAAACTTTTTCTCTAGTTATTACCTTTTTGAAGACTTCAAATCCCAAAAAATTATCTTCCTCTTTCTCACCCGATTAGTAATCCATTCCTTTCACCTCTAAAAGATACATGTTTTCTACTCTTGATGAGGTCGGTTGTATATCTTTTCCCATTGAATCAGACAAGATTCTCGCCATCCTTGTCACTGATTACATTCCGATGGTCACGACGAGAAAGCAAAAATCTGAAGGGAAATTATTGTCGAAATATTAAACCGACCTTGCTGACATTTACAGTATTGGAGTTGTGTTGCCGTCATCATTGCTGGCTGGTAATAGCAGTAGCATTGACATTTATAGCTTTGTCGTTTCACAAAATATTTGCACCGTTTACAACTTTGGATTTCGTAGTCAGGTTATCAAATGTTTCGAATATCACATTAAGCGAAAATAATTTTTAGTCTAATTATTTCTTTTCACAGTTTTCAACTCGCATAAAAAGAAATTTTATTCTGCTTTTTATTTTTCATCCTGAAGTTTATTTTCTTTCTTAGTCAATTGTCAATGATTGTCTGGGAAATGGTTTAGAAGTAAATTTTACTGATTTTAACAACTTATGAGACTTTTCCAAAAATAATGGCCCATTTAATTATTACATATTTTATGCTTATTGCAGTAAAATATCTCTTTTTCTGCATGTATATCTTGTATTATAATTTGTTGTATATATTTATGCAGTGTTCTGGCTTTCAAAAGAAATTCATTTATACTTAATAGCGCCAAATATATCCGGAAAGAAAGAGAGAGACATTCGAGACAAGTGAGATATTTCCGGATTTGCTAATATAATTAGAAATAAGCTTAACTATATATATATATATATATATACCTATCAGAGCATTATTAGAATGTATAAGATATTCGAAAATAACTAGTGACATATATTTACCGACCTGCTAAGATAATTAGGAGCGGATTTTCCTAAGTGCATTACAAGATCAATAACCATCAATTTATCTATCTGTTTATCTAGATAGGCATGAACAAATATAGATAGAAAGACAGATAGATAGAAAGGCATGGACATAGACAGATAGATAGATAGAAAGGCATGAACAAAGATAGAAAGAAAGGCATGAACAAAGATATTAGGTTGGTGTAAAAATAATGACGTTATAATGTCGTTTTTTGACGTATTTTTAACGTCAAAAAACGACATTATTACGTCATTATTTTTGCACCAACCTGATAAAAAGGCATGAACAAAGATAGATAGATAGAAAGGCATGAACAAAGATAGATAGAAAGGCACGAACAAAGGTACATAGATAAAAAGGCACGAACAAAGGTACATAGATAGAAAGGCACGAACAAAGTTAGATGTATGGACCAACTTAGTTGGATATATAGATTGATACGAACAACGATAGATTAATAGATATGGACAAACTCAGATATGTATCCAGAAACATAGATTGATAGATGTCAACAAACGTAGATGAACAAACTTATATAGGCATATATGAACAAAGATGGATATGACCAAACATAGATGGCTAGTCAAGAACATACTTAGATACCAACATACTTAGATATATAAATAAATAGATAGATATGAAGAAACCGATAAGTATCCAGAAACCTAGATGGGAAATTCCAAAAATATGAATAAATATTCTATATCTGCTCTTAACGATTTAGCCATGATCAGTAGACTAAGGAATATTTAATGAAACCAGTGTACCCGCTAAATATTACGTTTTTATATATAAAAAAAAACAAAACATTGGTTGATTGAAAATATATAAAAGTAATAATTAAAATGAATACTAAAAACGACTTCAAATTAATTTAAAATGCAATGTCTCCATTTTAGTCAGATATACAATCCGGGAAATAATTTTTATTCCAAAAAAGATATTTTTCAACCTGCCGACAGAAAAAAAGCTTGTTATTCTCTTTCCAGGAATTATACAAAGATTTAGCGGAAACGTTGTGCTAAGAACAACTCCACGTACATAAACTTCCATTGTTTGCTGTTTTTCGGTTTTTACTGCTAGATTTAAAATTGGAAGGACTTGCACAGCATCAGAATAATTGGGCCCTCAGAGAGGATCAAACACATGCGACTGCCAACGAATTATCGAACATCACTGGCTAACTATTACTCTTTGCTGGGCAACTTTCATGTATTTACAGCTTCAAAGAGTTTTGAACATTATTTGGTCATATGATTTTTAGATTCTTTCGAGACCGGCGCCATTTTTTCCGTGATGGAAAGTAGACTCAATAAGCATATATTTTTTGTGTAACTTATTTGCTCATGATTTCGCATGGTTATTACGCTATGATGAAATGATGATTAAATCTATAATAAATCCGTTATTCTGTTATATTCTGAAAGGGGTTTCTGGCCATCTACTATATTTGATACTTAGCGCAAAAAAATAAAATGAATCGATCTGACAATCGATGTGACCACATGTTACCTTGTTATCATTGATTTGCTTGGTTTTTTGTTTGTTTTCGTAAAGGGCCTTTGCCGAGAAGGGAAACAATATGCAACGAAGCTCTGTATTGAAAGATATCGTCCGTAAAAATATTTTTCCACATAAATATATCCCGTTCTGATGATGACCTGATTTATATTTTATTGATCAAATTATCGCGCAGAATAAAATCTGAATGAACCTGTCACACACACACACACACACACATACATATATATAAGTGAACATAGTTATTCCCTTTTATATTTACACACGCTCTATCTCTGATATTGAGCACTTTATCCCATAAATATAGCACACCTTATGACTATATTTATTCATATATATATATATATATATATATATATATATATGTAGTGTGTGTGTGCATTTAAGCAGCAATTCTTCTGTCATGCACGTTCCATTGAATATGACAAAGAAGGTGCTTTGATTTAGTTTTTTTTATACAATTTCTCATGTCTTCTAATATTTTTTTTTTCTTTTCAGATGATAAATTATATAAAAACTCTCCGGTTGTTCTTTTTATCTGAGCGCTTTCGGTTATATATTTAGCCATTTTCAAGGTTGAAATATATTAACTGTTAACAAGAAATAGATTGTTGTATGTATGTATTTATATAATGTATTCATTTTCAAAACACGGTCACGATATTGTGTCCATGTTCATAGTTGATATTATTGAGTATTTTTTGTTATTAATAAAAACTACATGCTAAAAAAGCAAACTAAAAAATATAATGGATGTCTTATCATCTGAAAAGAAAACATTAGATCACTTAAGAAATTGGAAAAAGAAACTAATTCAAAGCACCCTGTCTGTCGTATTCAATGACATACATATAATATATAATATATATATATATATATATATATATATCGGTGCTTATTGGAAAGTTTCCAATATCAGTGATAGCGATAACATATTCAGTTGTATGGATGTCTTTGTTGCGGAGTTGATTCGCAGTAGAGGCTTTTATTTGTACTAAATCGGTCCTAAAATAGGTTCGACGTACAAAACGTTACGAACTTGATATAATAAGTATTACGTAGAGTAATCTTGTTGTGGTCGCTGATACTTTCGTATTCGACTAACTGTCGTCCGACATCGACTGACTCGTTGTTTCTCTTACTACTCCTACTTATATTAGGTTGGTGCAAAATAATATCATTTTTTGACGTATTTTTAACGTCAAAAACCGACATTATTTTTGCACCAACCTAATATTAGGTGGGAGAGTCTATTGACTATAGAATGGGTGTTTTTCACCATAACAGTCTTTCACCCTGGGTTTCCAGCATTTGTTGCGATCATCCGACAAACTCCGTTGTTTCCTAAATATTATATATTATTTAGGAAACCAAGCTTCCTGCTACAGCGGTTTCTATCAATTAGGTATCACCAAGCCATTTGTAAATTGGTAGAAACTTCGGTATTAGAAATGTCGGTTTTCTAAATAGTTTGTTTTAATTTGCTTTTGCATTGTATTTTTTAAAAATAATATTTCCAGTTTTTTAATCTTCTTTTTCAATAATTATAAATAATACTGTCTTTCTCAAAAGTATGATCTTTTGAATTATATAGATGTACACACAAAAAAAATATAATAGCCGCTTCATGTTTCAGACTCCATCCGCCAGGCTGGGTGGCTAATCCCTATTTACAAACGCCAGCTAAAGCCTGATTGTGTTTCTTCCATGCCTGCACATGCGTCTAGCAACTACACAGAACGGACCTCAGTTTCAGTTTGTGAATGAGCGCGCTTGAACGGGCTTTGAGCAAGGTCAGTACGCCCATTATCTCGACCACGCTGACTTGTAAAACTTAATGAGTCACGCTTCTCAATGCCCTTTAAAGATGGACATATATCATGGATACAAATGAAGTTATGTGAAATTTAAGACCTGCATGGACTTTGCACTGACCCTGTAGATATTAATGCCATTCTCATTCATTCAATTTCTAGACAGACATGTATTTTTGGTGATGCAACTTTCAGTATTAGATTTTATATGCGTTCTTAAAATAATACCCACTTTTGCTTCTAGTTTTCTAACACCGACACCGCAATGTCGATGCAGTGAGCTGATTTGCTAATCCAAGGTTACATTTTCGCCCACGCACTTTTTTTTTAACAAATGGTCAATGTCTGAATACTGGAAATATTATGGAAAGGAATAAGCAAGGCAAGGCAAGTTCACCCCACGTAATCTTGCGATAAAAAACATTCTATTTTTTTTTCTCATATAATGACAGATAATTATGCACGAAATATTTTTGAAAGCAACTTTTATTAAATATACTTAGCGTCATTTATGTCTTATTTTCTGTGATTAGGAATTATCATTATTTATACTGTTTATATTCGGACTATTGTCCTTATCTTTGTTGTTGCTATCACGACATTTCAGTCGTTGTGCACTCCGGCCATCATCAGGTGTATATTAAATAAGGAACTCAGTTCAGAATTGTAGAATTCAGAGACGAGATAATATTCCCAATATACTTAGCCTAGTCTGGTACAAGGTCATATTTTTGCAGTAGCAATTTAACTCTTTCTTCTATGTACCATATCTCTTCAAGAACTAGGCGATCATGCCTCTCCACGACTTTCTAGCCTATCAGTCTACTATCCTTCACCACTCTGAGTAATGTTCGTCCCATTACTACCGCTTCCAATCTTATATCTGACTTCCTTTTATTTAGGAATGCTCTCCGTCGTTTCCTTTTGCTGCTCTATCTGGTAGGGTCAAATTATCCAAGACCTCTATCTTGATTATGTGTCCCCAAAGTTTTAAGCGGTCGCATCCGTTTTTTTTACGTAAAACTTCCTCGTTGTTACCATGGTCCGTCTATGCTATTCGCAGCGTTCATCTGTAGAACCATATCTATGATGCCTTGAGTCTATTCTCTGTTGCTCAGCATTTACTACCATATAAGTGGATGATTAATGTATAGCACTTCTCTTTGATTCGAAATTAATATCATTGCTTCTTAATACGCATTTTAGCCTTTTGAAAGGCATCTTTCACTATACCAGCATGCTTTCAAATTTCTATAAAAGCTCTTTGTTATGATTTCTCCATGAAACTCCCATCTTGTTTCGTTCCTGTTTTGGTGGACCATACATCGAATTGATGGTTACTCCTTTTTCCTGGCTTTCCTCTCCTACCATGTCAGGGTTTCGAAATTAGCCTGCAATCACCAGCTCCAGAGTAACGCATTATATATATTTATATAGTTCTGCTTATTTTGACAACAAATTGTGATTATTTTGATCTCAGTGAATGCAAAACTTACTTTAGTTCGAAATAAAGAAATGCGTACTAAACTCTTATGTAATATCAGTCCTCCTACATGTGAGTAAATTTTCAATCAGCACCTGGCAATCGCATTGCGAATGAAACTTGTTGTGAAACAGGAAACATTTATCAATCTTGTTCCCAAACTGCATGAATTTAAGCGTGCAACTAGGTTGGCATCTCCTCCCACCGTTTCACTGTCGAAACTATTAAATGTAGCCATCTCTTCTTATATTGCACCTCCCGTCAGTGGAACTCCCTTCTTATCACTTGTTTCCCTGATAACTATAATCATCAAATATTCAAATGTAATGTCAATCGACATCGTCTGATGCCTTGATCTTGACCCCTGTCCTTCTCTTTATCCTTTTCTCAAACACTCTTCTTTACTCTTCCTCTCACTCTCTGTAACCTCTTGCGTGCTAGTGGCTCTCCCACCTTGCTTGGGGTGATTTACTTAAAAAAAAAAAAAATCATACATTTTTCACTTTTATTAAAGCTTCGTCAAAGACTCAAAAGTGAATCATGTTAGATTGATAAACGTTTTCACCCAATTCATATATATATATATATATATATATATATATATATATTCAAACATATACTGTTAAATATAACAAACAATGAATGTCTATTATGACTGATCATGAGCCGTTCTAAACTTCGTATGTTTGCTTCAATTTTGGATGAAAATAAAGATACATTGTCAAACATTTGGATTATTTTTATTATTCTGCTCCTTGATCTGATATTTCGGCTCACCTGAGCTATCTTCAGAGTGGTTAAACGGACATTTAACTAAAGATATTCATCATCAAAGATGATATTCTGTTATGTCGACGTAGAAGATTCCTATGTGACTAAAAAGGTCGCTGAATAGCAGATGCAGGTCGCAAATTCATGATGCTGCTATATGAGGTTGTACCACGTGAGAGACCGAAATATTAACAATCGAACCATATGTGACACTATTTAGCGGTTGTGTGAAAATTAAAAGCGAGAAATAATTAAGGTGAGACGAAGCTATCACGAAAAGACATACTGAGCGATGTTATTTTTTTTAACAAAGAAAAGTGGTAAAGATTTTATTTTCATTTGCGAAGAAAAGAAATTCGTAAGATCTCGGATCTGTCGGAATTAATTTATGCTACGACGCGGCGAATAAAAGATAGCAATCTGCCCATGGCAATAATGAAAATTTAGATTTTGGTCAAGTGGCCTGCAAAACAGGAGCTGGAAGATAATCGTAATCAGATCACGCACTGACGAGAGGCATCAGCTGAGGCCATCCCAGAGAGAAATGGAAATAATAAACCATTAACTATCTTTCGGAGATATCATTTGGTTTTGAAAAGACACCTGTTTTATGTTCAGACCCTGGACATGATAAACGTTTGTTACCGGGACAGATAATTGGCGACAGGGTGCGAAGACGTCCAGTTTACCACCCATTTGACGCTTGGCGAAAATCTCGTTGATAAATTCCAGATGACATTCGATTAAGATAGAGATTAAGGACCACACTACGAGTCGTAGGGGCCCAAGCGGAGGAAAAGAAAGAAAAGAAAGAAAAAAGATATTTTTTTTTCCTTTGAGCGATAATTTTTAAACTGAGGCCAGACTAGCCACGCCCACGCTGCTGAGCGTCATTGGCTGAGTGGTGGCGTGAGCGGTGGGCGAAGGTAAACATATGAGAAGGAGGGGATGCCTGTTGACGCCCTCTGAGGGGATTGGAGTGAGATACCAATATGAGAAAGGAAGAATTTGGGAGGACGATTCCCTTAAGAACCCCTCTAAAGCAAAAAGTAATGGACTTCCAAAAATGGAAGGTGATAAATTTTCCTGTCCGAAAACAGAGAATCCTTATTGTGGATTTAGAAATTATCGAGGAACTCAAACCACGACAAGCCCACACCCGGTTTTGGTCGGCGTCCATATAAACGGAGCAGACAGCAGACAGTGGCAGTTGGAGTTCCGAGGAGACGCAGACTGAGTTGAGCTGTGAGCTCGGAGACCAGCCTCGCAGGAAGCTGACTGAAGATCCATGCATTCCTACTTCGACTTCTAACCAAGAACAATTTATTTTTGAAGAACGACTTAGACCCACACCGCCAAAACAAGTTTTACGAATATCACATGAAGATACAAAAGAAATAGTTATCGAAAAACAACTTAAGATATTAAGACTCGCCTAACAAACACAAAATGTCACGAATTCATAGAAGCGGTTTGGGAGAAAGACGCAGTTCTGTATTCAGCAACCAGATATAAAAATATTCATTCTTTTTTTAACACATTTGAACTTTTCGAGTTGTTACTTTATTTTCTTTTACATATACTTGTGTGATGTCGCCTTTGCTCGAATTCGGCTTGCATTACGGCTCGGCGACTGATTGACTTCGACTACCTAAGATCAAATCACAACGTGGGTAGGTTAGACTAGAAATTAAAGCAGTTACTTCGGAAACCAGACGTTGTAGGCGAGCTGGGAACGACAAAGCTGATACCGAATCTAACCAGATTCCCATCCGAATGATCCAAGGGTTAGAACGTCACATTTGGTGCCGTGACAACAGGATCACGTCAAATTTGGCGCCGCGACCGATAGCAAGTCACATTGGTCGTCACAGGATAGAAGGGGGGTCAGAAAGGCTCCGGGGTGACGTCACACATATGTCTAGATGATAAAATATAGTTGTAAGTTATATATTTCCTGGTAAAATTTCTCAATATCAAGGACAGAGCGTCGCCAGTCGGTGTTGAACTCAATGTCTATTCTTATATATATATATATATATATATATATATGATGCGATTTTATCATATTTTATTATTTTTTTTATTTCGCGCATGCGCTTTGTTTGATTTTGTCTACTGCCCAGTATAATATTGGCACCGTATGGAGAAAAAGAGTACCATGACACAATTCACTCCGCTAGAAATTTGGATACGGCATACTTTACTGGTTGGCATTCGCGCCCGAAGCTCTAATTTCAGAGACTTTGGGTGTAAATCTGAGGAGACAAACAGTTGGATGAGGCTAATGGTGATTACAAATGAAAGACAACTATGAAAATTCACTCTGATCGTTATGATAAGAAAAGAACTCCCGAATTTTTGGGGTTAGGGACTCAGACTTAACACACAGGCCTAAATCAAGTGCCATGAAGTGGTAGTACTGCTCTGGGTCAAGAGGGTGGCTGCTGGAAGATCCTATGTCTGGCAACAGGATTCTGCACCATACTACATAAGCAGAAGAGCGTTGTCATGGTTGTCAGATAATTTCTGCTGCATCATCTCTTACATCTGGCTACCTAATTCCCTGGACTGCAACCTCCTTGATTATTATGAGTAGAACATATTTGATTGAAAGCCCAACAAAACATCTTGTAATACCAAAGATGAACTGAAGACAAGCATTATGGCAGCATTCATCAACTTAAACAAGAAGAGAGTCCAGAAGAGATTGCGAAGTAGTCTGGAGACCGTGATTGAAGCCAATTATGATTTTAGTGAATAAAATTAATCTTTAGTTTTTCAAAATATTTTTGTGTAAGGTTGGTAAAAAATATCTGTTAAAATGAGATGTTAGCGATATATTCATTTTTGTGTAATTTACCCATTGCATCTTGTATGTATATAGTTAACTAATGAAAATCTTGGTAATCCGCTCAATGATAAATCAGCGCAAATCAAATAATTTATTAGCTTGGTACAAAAATAATGTCGTGTTCTCACATAGTAACATATGTGAAAAAACGACATTATTTTTGCACCAACCTAATAATTTAAAGAAAAACAGACCACGTTAAGGTTCCATTGTTATAATTTATTTCACCAGAGAGTTTCTTTTTCCCTGGATCATCAGACTTAACTTCCAAGGATGATAAAATGAATTTAAACTTACACTTTTGAAGGGCAGTATTAAGCTTACGTAAGGTGATATAGAGAGTGGTGAGAGATAGTGTGACTGACATGGACAAACGTAAAGAGGGAAGGGAGCGATAGGAATGCTTTTAAATTTATTTTTATTATAATACTTAATAGTGAGGAGGTAGGTAAGGATCAGATCTATTTAATAGGTCAACTCACCGGAGAACGATATAAAGAGATAAAGAGAGAACAAAGCGGAGAAGTAAAGATGTAAGAAATAGGGTTTTGAATGAAAGAGAGGGGGATATAAATTTGGAGAGGGAAATTAACGTATGCGGCCATGTATAGGCCAGTCTGGAAAAACACAGATTTATATATTTTGTATTTTTTTATCGTTTGATTGTAATTTTAGTGTTTAAATTCTCCACAAATAAACTAGGAATTTAATATAAACTGAATATTATATCAATAAACAAATATATATATATATATATATATATATATATATAACCGTTGGCTAATGACACTTTTATTCTTAAAATTTCAGCATTTTCTTGTTCTTTTCTTCTTTGTTTTCAATTTATTTATTATTTGGAATAGTCCTGGTATCCATTTTTCACAGTTGAAACTAAAATAGTTGAAACTAGTTTGGTAACTGAGATTCCATGGTAGAGTCTCTCCATGTTTACTTTTTAAATTTATCTTGTAATTCTTGAGTATGAAACCCAGACAGCATAGGAAAAATAGCCTCTTTTTTTCTCCTGTACTACCAGAACAAAAATAAACTTTTTTCCCATACGTATCGTAGGCCTGAAGAAGTCTGTAGAATTGATCGTCCACACAATTGTGTGAACTACAAATATATCAAAAGGAACGAATCCAGGTGTCAGCAAAGCTCTTTGATTAATTATGCCAGTGCGAAAGGTAGGTATACAAGGCACATTATGAGTGAGAAGCAGACGAATTCGATCAGTATTTATTTTCCAAATTTATTTTCCTTTCTCTCGCCATTAAACATATCTCTTAGTACTTCATCGCATTCACCATTCAAATTTATTTTATTTTCTCCACAGTCAATTCTTCATTCAGCTCACATTTCAAACACACACACACACATACATATATATATATATATATATATATATATATATGTTTCCAATTCTTTTTTTTATTTGTTATTTTGACGCTACCTACTTCATTTTCCTTCTTTCCTGTGATCTTTCCGTCTCTTCCCTATATATTTTCAATTTGAAAACCGCAAATTAATACCCCAACCCAAAAATGGCGTCTCCAGTGGCGGGAATTAGCATAATTGTATTAGGAAAGATTTTTGCTCATCAGCATTCTCTGTGCTAGTTCCGGGTTGCCGGCTATCAGTTTCCTCTACAGAAAAGAATTCAACTTGATTATCGAATGTTAGAAAGCTTTAGTCTCTAACTGTTCGCAATACGCTGATTCCAATCAATAAATATGGTGTTGGGCACACGGTAGGCAGAATGTTCGTTAAGTTTTCTACTTTTTTTTTTCTTTTTAAAAATGCACTCTTTTCCCCCACAATAGATGCCCAGCTCCTTCCTTTGCAGGGATCTTTCTCTCTGTCGCTGTCTGATACGATTTTTCAACGTCTCTAAAACCGACTTAGCTGTTTTCTGAGCCGACGCCCTTACCTCGAACGGAAAACTTTATCTCTTCTATCTCGACAGTTCCGAATATCTTTTGGCAGTGTTGCATTTAATCTAAGTTGGCTACGTAAAAAGAAAGATAACATTTTGTTTTATCGAACAATTTTTTCAATATATTTTTTTTTTTTATTTTTTTTTTTGTTTTGATTTAAAAAAGAAAAAATCTTGGCTTCCAACTATATATTCAAACTGTTTTTTTTTTTTTTTTGGTAGGAGGTTACGAAAAAAAGAGGCAACTCGGGACTTTTAAATATCTTTTTTTAAGCAATTCACCCCAAGCAAGGTGGGAGTTCTTCTGGCACATAAGGCGTTACAGAGGATTGAGAACAAGAGTAAAGAGGCGTGTTTGAAGAAAGTATACAGAGAAAGACAGGGAACAAGTTCGATTGACATTACACTTGAATATTTTAAGATTATAGTCATCGGGAGAGCAAGTAAGGGGAAGGGAGTTCCACAGATGGGAAGTGCGAGTGACATATTTGAGTAGAAGGGACGGTTACATTTAACCGTTAAAAGTGAAAGGATGGGACGGAGATGCCAGCCTTGTAGCTTGTTTAAATTCATGCAGTTTGGGAACCATCGATAGTAGCTCGTCAAAACAGTTGCCATGAAAATACTTGTAGAATAGTCAGACGGAAGCCACCACTGAAAATGATCTTGGATGAGATTCGAAGTACTTGGGGAAATAAAATCTATAAAAATAATTACAGTATCTTTCATAGTTTTATACCGACACTAAGAAATGTTGGAATTCAGTGTGGAATTTATAGTGTTGTAGCATACCTATGGGTGATAATGGGTATCAGCCATTCACATAAATACAGTAGTAAATACAGCATGTTGGAGATTCGTATCCAGCTGTGCTGATCAAACGCGGACCCCAGATGAGCCTATGTCGAACAGCAGTCTCGCCTCGGGAAACAGCTACCCAACCCTTTTTTATACGGGGTCAACGGGAAATTTTTGGCCGAGCCTACGGGCTCGGATACCCCATATTAAATTCAGCCTTGTGCCATATCTGACCGCATGGGGCGGTTGGTAGATATCCTGCAGTTGAAGATTCATTGTGGAATTCACTTTATTCCCTTCTAGCAGTTGACTACTACATCTACGCGCCGTTGGCGAATCTTATATGTGTTGTTCTTGTTCTAAGTATCATCGTTCATTACCAACCTTTATGTGATTATTTTATTCAGTAACTTTCCATTCTTCCGTATGAGTAAATGAATGAAACAACAGGAAAATCCATAGCGACGCCTTTTGTTGAAAAATCTCTTCCCAAGATATAACGTCTTTTTATTGATAGAATCAATCTAATATGTAAACAGGGAGAAATCTAAAAAGCATCGACAATAAAAAGCGAAACATTAAAAACAGGGACGGTCAACATGATAACTTATATTTTGACGTTCGATAAATCTAAATATTAAATTATTTTTGACTTTTACATTTTTTTACTCTGTATTTTATTGGTAGCAATTTTGAAAAGAAGAGAGATAAGATCTTGAAGAGAATTCTGAATTTAGTGAACTTTCAATGAAGTCAGAATTTATAAATATAAAAACAAAACCGTTGTTTATAATAATTCACTTTTCTAAATTATTTTATTTATTTCCAGACGGGTTTAGGCATATAATCTAACCGATTTCATACAGTTTTCTTATGCTTTGATTTTTGTTCTAATTTTTATTATGTATCCTATGTTGTGACAAACAGAACAGCCAAGAAAGTTGAACTATTGTAAGAACCTTGACACAATTTTACCAAGGGTGATCTTACGATCAAATCACATTTTTATACATATTCGTCTCAGTAAATTGCTTTCTCTTTTAATTAAAGCATGTTTTAAGCAAAATTATGGTCATACCCATTACGGTGTATGTAATTAATGCACTGAGTGTGTTATTTTGTAAAAGATCTATTTTTTATTTATATGAACTATTATTTAAATTCGTCGAGGTTTCTCCTACATATTCTTTTTGGTAATCATTAAAGGTGATAAAGTAACTCCTCCGCCCTTTAAGTATTAGCTTATTATGTATTATTTGTAATTATATATACATATGCGAGCACAGGCATACGTATCTCTATATCTGAGAAAAATAAATATAAATAAACTAAATGTAAACTAAATTTCTACCCTTTCTTTTATTGATTGGAAGTAAAATCAAATAGACGGCAATAACCGACATCTTCACTCAGACTGAAAATCAGTCATAATGCATATATTTTCCATACACTGTGTCTAGCAGGTGAAACAGTATCAAATGTCATATCTCCTTATAAAAAAGCCAAGTAAGTCAGACAGGCGATTTGTAGCTGCAGGCTAAGCTTTGTTTTTGGCTTCTCTTGCTGTCATCTCTTGAAAACTAACAATGATTCACTCTAGTCGTGTTTCATCTCCCACGAGAGAGAAAACAGACGAGCCAGAAGACGGATCAGCACACACACACACACACACACACATATATATATATATATATATATATATATGTGTGTGTTTGTGTGTATGTGTCGATGTGCGTGTCCGGTAATTAATGAAAACCATCTGTATTCGAGACCAATCAGTATCAGGAGAGACATTGCAGGCACTACTGGGTGGAAATTCTGCAGATATTCATTTTGACTTCATTAGGTTAATAAGACGCGCACATACAACACACGCGGATAGATACTTCTTCTTCTTGGGTTGGCTTCGCGACCGAAGATTCATAAAGTGGGTTGTTTACGTCTACGCCGGGCACGCTGATGCGGGACAGGCAAGTCCCGCCGCAGCGACTGCAATTAAATGCCTGGTGTGGCATAGCTGCTGGGCATTTCCGGTCCTTCCTCACGCGGCGTTCGCCTTCAGGTTGGACCTGCGAGAGTCCTCAAATGTGGAGACGGCTTGGTGGACGATTCGGCGCCAGGCTTGAGGGTCAGCAGCAAGTGTCGACTACTGGCGATGGTCAATGTGGCAGCTACCGAAAGACTTCTTGAGGGAGACCTTATAACGACTCTTTGGTGCCCCTCTGTCACGGTGGCCAGTGGAGAGTACGCCATACAGGGCTATCTTGGGCAGACGATGTTCCCCCATTCTGGACGTGCCCTGCCCAGTATAGCTGTGGCGGAAAGATATAGCGAGCTGTTGAACACGTTGACTGCCAGACGTCAGTTACAAAAATTGACTTCAAACGCTAATTTTGTAATTGCCAACTTACGCAATAAAAAGATTATGAATTGACTTAATGCTTAACGGAGTGATTAGCATTTGTTTTTTTACGCTAAAAGTATTTCTTCGAATAAACTCTTTGTCCGAAGATGAAAATACATCAGAATATTCCAAGGACGAGATAAATCTTAGTTGACGCCGTAAAAAAAAAAAAAAAAAAAAAAACTGCCAACCATAAGTAGACTCAACGTTGGCTGTCAATGTTTGAATTAATGACTTTTTGAATTTAACAAGTTTCTCGGTTTATTTAGTTTCGTCAGAATGTTTTTAAGAATGGATAGCGTCACGGATTGAAGAATCGGAGGGTCGAGTTCGTTGCATTCACTTAAGTACAAATAACCTTACGTAACATATGAATCCGTCTCATTTCCTTCCCAATCAACTACGGGTAAATAGCAGCTCTGACTAGTTTCTGTAGCCGTCGGTGGCAACTGATCTAAGAAAATGACAACTCCTCCAACTATGAGTTAAATTGTAAGGCAGTCTGATCATTGAAGTCTTGGTTGGCAACTAGACTAGAAGAAGAACAACTCTTACTTCAAAAACTGTATGTAGCGCTGGTGAAGACAGATACTATGCATCTAAAGAATGGATCGTGTAATTCGCATTGACTCGATCATCCCGACGACGTTCGACCGTACATAAAGAATTGTTTTGTAAATTTTTTGAACACCAACTAATTTTTCATATCAGTATACGTGCTCTCAAACTGATTTTAGATTACGATCATATCGATTGCAACAATGTGAAGCTAAAAGGATCCTGTTGAAATGGTCTGCATCCGTAAAAGGAGATGGTGCGTATCCAATAGGATTGGAAAATTATTGTGTATTATAAACTCCTATGTTTAATTCAGAGATGTACTGTTCTCAGATGCACCGATTGAAAAGCAGCAAACTATGAAAATCTTCCTCATCGGGACAAAACCAGACTCTTTGCAAATCTGATAGAAATTAGTACATCTTTATTAATATGTCCTACTACATATACCATACTCATCTGATTTGCATCTTCGGATTATCACTTATCATTGGATTATCATTTCTTTCGATCTTTACAAAATTCTCTTAATGGGGAAAGAAAACTCTTCAATATTATGGAATCCAGCAAAAACAAATTAAAGTAGTTCATCACCCTGAAAGACGTCAAATTCTGAGACGATGGAAACAGGAAGCCACATCAAAGATAGTGAAACTTAGCGGAAAATATGGGTACCTATGTTGTTGAATAAATCTATGTACAAATATCTATATATTGTCTTTGAAATTCACTTATAAAATGCTACGAACTTTTCTTTCCACCTAGTATATGTCTCCTATTCAACTAACGAAAGGATCGTTGGATTCGCATTGACTCTACGGTTGACCTCCATCCCTTCATCTATTTAGATATTTTTAATAAATCCTATAATGCGGAGTTTCACTTTTTATGAGTGTGTGTGTGTGTTTGAAATGACTATATATTTATAGGTCTATATTAAATACTATTTCGGGATTATCGACAAAAGGATTATTTGATATTAAAAATAAAATTAGATTCCCTCAGTTAAATGAAAGTGCAGATCTGATCCATTGTTGTGTTCTGTACGGCACCATAAAGAATCTGTTGCGTTGTGTGTTGTATCTGGCTTCCCACGCTACTAGATAAAATGGTATTAACGAAAAGCACCATTTATTTTTCTTATTCGTTTTATTACTAGAGGAAAGTGGCAGCTTGGATTCTAAGAATCAGCAGGAGGAATGAAGTTACTGGAACGCATGTCGCATTTTCGTTCACCGTGCCTCTGTGGGTGGTTTCAGTTGGTCGCTAACCTAATTGTGGGAGGCATATCAACGCTTCAGAATTCTTGCGGCCCTCTAAAGAATTCGCGCCGTTTTGGTCTTAGATCAAAGGTAATTAATCACTGTCAAATTACCACGCCCATGAGGCACTCCAACTAATCACTGACCATTCTGATCATAGCTTTCGGATTCTGTAACAAACTGTTCATAGGAATATATTATTTGTAAGATATCAAGGTCTATCGGCTGCTTAATATTAATTTCATCGTTTAAAGAAACCGAATTTCTACACAAATTCGTATACGCATTATGCATGGCTTGGTTGAAGACCAACAATATGTCTTTCTATTTTCAATTTTCTACGATTCAGATCTTTTTTCTGATTTTCGGTCGAGTTTGACCATCAGTTGCCTAATGTTTTCTAATCTATTTTGATTTTAATAAACTTTTGCAGATAAATCTATTTTTCTGATGCTAGGTTTGTGTCAATGTGTAAGCACTGTGCTGTTCTCTGGTCATGTGTTTTGCGTTATTATAAAAAATAATCAAAGGAAGAAAATGCAAAGGCAATTCATCACTGTAAGATTACTTTGCCGACGTGGCACTCCAGCCAGTCACTGATCATTCCGTAATTGACGCGTGAAAAGGCGATACTCGTAAAAAACGACAGACATCGACGCGCCAAAACACGACACTGACGTATGTAATTATATCGATTTTCAGGGTTTCATTTTGTGAATTTAACTCGGCGTATATTATGCATGTATACATTTTTCTCCTTATTAAATAGCAAGGTAGAATGTGAATTCTAGCTTTGATTGGATCCAGTTCCAGAGAAGACAAATCCTGAATTCAAAATGTTAGGAGATTTTACAGAAAACTGCGCAAGTTTATTTCTCGGCTGTTCCGACCATGAGGCTAGTGCTGCACAAGTCTTGATCACGATAATCAAATCATCTGCGTGGGTAGTCTAGGGGTTTATTTGTCAGAACTAAACTGCTGAGCATTCATACCACGAAATCAACGTGATATTCCATTATTAATATATATATAATCTGAAACAAATGCGTGGAACATAATTATGCCGAATGCAGAATTATGTAAGAACTGTATGTATTGAACTTTAAGCTGATGCTATGCTTTAATGAGACGGACGTATACAACCAGGCATACGTTCAAAGTCTTACGCTAATTTGTCTCGAAGTCTTCAGAATATTAAATAAAAAAAAACACGCACACTGTTAGATAAAAAGACAGGAAATATGAGAAAAGACTAACTGAAAACAAACCAAAATTTAAAGAAACAAAAGAGAGAGAGAGAGCGAGGTCACATAGCCTGAAGGAAAGAAATTGACAGATAGAATGAGAACGATTAAGCATCCAGACAGAGTGAGAATGAAAGAGAAACAAATATATTCAAATTAGAAGACAAAGAGAGACTGAGGAGAAAAGAACGACAAATGAGGAAAATAAAGGAAGTGGAAATGGAGGCTGTGTATAGACGGAGTCCTTTTATTAATAAAGACATCTATAGTAAAGTGTGGCAGGAACACTGTATTATCTTAATTTCGTCATAAATATATATATATATATATATATATATATATACACACACACACACAGTGTAACCCGAATATAAGAGAGTTGTCGGGATCGGATAAGTCTCTTATATCCGGGTTTCTCTTATACCCGGGTTTGGTCTATTTTGTTTAGGTAAGTATGGCTCTAATTTGGGTCCAGAGAAAATCTCTCTTATATCCGGGTTACACTGTGTGTGTGTATATATATATATATATATATATATATATATCGCACATTGAGCGCCGGTGTTAATGAAATAGTGCTCGATGTAACATAACAGCTATTAATAAATAAAAATATTATTCCTCACTAGTAGCACTCCACGGAGTTTCATGCACAACACTATCCTCAGGTGCTGGCTGTTTCTTAATTTAAATTTTAATAAAAAATATCTGGTTACCGCAATGCTAGCGTAGTCTATATATTATACGGTGATTACAGTATTTTTGCTTACATACACACACACACACACACACACATTTTGTCAGTTGTTCAATGTTTTATATATATATATATATATATATATATTGTATTTAAAATAGTTGGGATTTACATAAAATATATAAAATAAGATTAGATTTTTTTATTTTATATTTAAAATAACCGGCATTATAGTTATATATATATATATATATATATATATATATATATATGGTTGGATAGATGTTTGTCTGACGATCGCTAAAGCGTGAAACCCAGGGTCACAAGCTCACATCTATCCAACCATATATATATATGTATATTGTGTGTGTGTGTGTGTGTGTGTTTACTTTTGTTCATTTTATGATTATCAACACGTGTGTTATTTAATGATATAATCTGTCTTTTTTATTATATCTGATTATAAAATCTTTCCCTTAGCTCAGAAATAATCGTTCTTTGTATTGTCACCGATAAATATTTATTTGGTACAAGGACTGGTAAATATTAACTGTTTATAGTTGAGTCACTAAACATTTATTTTGTTCGGTAATAGGTAAATATTGGCCGTGTATATTTCAATCTCTAAGTATTTGCTCCGCGTGAGTATTCTTTGGATGTGGTTTTAACGCTCTGTATAATACGCTGTATTCTCGGCTCTACTTACTGGGGGAATTAATATAGCCTGGAGTTTTTATCGCAAGTAGGTTCTTATAAATTAGAAGTCCTAGTCACACAATCAGTTTTAAATTTCCTATTTTCATTCTCCGAAACAGCATAATGATCAAAGCTAGACTCAGTCTTCCCTGATATTTAACCCATATGTTGGGGAGCGAGAGAATATGAATTTCTTCTTTTCTCAAAGGTAATAGTGAAATACTAAAGGCAATGGTGTCGGGTGCAGTTTGAATTCGGTAAGCTGATCCAATATCACACACATGCACTACCCGGTCGGGTAGAAAATAAGTAAATAAACAAGAAAATTAAATTTAGTTTGAACCCCCCTGCTCTCACCCTTTCACTGTTGAAACTGTTAAATGCAGCCGCCTCTTCTACTCCAATAGTTTCATATCTCGCACCTCTCGCCTGTGTAACTCCCTTCCCTTTTCCTGTTTCCCTGATTGCTATAATCTCCAACTATTCAAATGTAATGTCAATCGACATCTCCAGTTGTCTTGATCTATCCAGTATCCTTCTCCTCATCCTTTCCACTATCATTCCTATCTGCTCTCACTCCAAATCCTATGTAACCCCTTGCGTGCTAGTGGCTTCCCGCCTTGCTATGGGTGAAATGCTTAAAAAAGAAGAAGAAGAAGAAAAAAGTGTTTTCTCTTTTAATGTTCTTACAGACAGAATCGTCATTAAGCATCATACATCCTATTGCCTGGTGTATCATTTTCGTAAAACTCCGAGATTTTTCTTGGCCCCACCACTGAGTCAAGTTGTGACACATGATCGGTTTTTTAACGTGGGGACACGAGTCTTTCCACTCGGGCCGTTGATCTATGATAGTCAAAGCTTGTCTAAGCTAACGATAGCCGGTCATACCATCGCTACGTAACAGATGTTACGCCAAAATGCGTGGGGGGGGGCAAGAGAGGATAGGAGACCTCCAGCACGGAACAGACACTACACCCTCAGCATCTATACCGACGGAAAAAAAAAAAAAAAAAAAAACGCTTCTCCTCCTCTGCCATTTTCTCCGGGAGAGCTCCCCCCATTTTCGTAAAATGTCCTCTTGCAACGTAGACAATTAAGGAATATGTATGTTGTGTACCCATTAACACCAACAGCTGAAAGAAGTTGTAGAAAAAAATTACCATTACGTTCAGCTAATTTAATTTCTAATGCCGACGCTTACGTCATTAATAAAATTTAACACAATTATATTTGTAGTCGTTCATCAATGATTCGTAAAAATGCGATTCAGGACGGACAAATTCGATGAACATTTCGCCATTGTATTTTGAATCCAATAACTTCATGCTATTTACAAAAGTAATTCTCAAATGCTATTGACGTATGGCGAATTTAAGTTACTCAGTGCGAAATGATATCGACAAGAACTAATGGGTGAGCATGAAATCAATCTCGCATCCGTGATTATATCCAGTTAGATCTTGAATTCGACATTCCTGGGTATAACGATAAACTACACCCGGCAGCAATGCCTCTGATTGGAATATTGTAGTTTTTGAGGAACGTGGAGCCACCTCTTAATTGCTGTTGTTCCCGGATCCACCTTGATCCAGGTGGTAGCACCTGTTAGGGTCCCAGCAATGGGCAAATAGCGGATCCCTAAAGAAAAACAAAACACTCTGTAAGTATAAAAATAAATGCTTATAGTAAAAATACCAGCAATCCATTTTTATATAAAAAAAGAACAATACATTTTATATCAGGTCATCCCATAAGTTCTGTCCTAATTTTAACTTTTTGTTAAAATGAACGAAATTTAAATAGTATTTTATAATGTCTAATGGAGCTGAACATTATTTTTATGTTTAGATGCATTTAAACTGATCAAATTTTATTTCAGAGAACAATAAAATTAAATTTTATTTGATTAAATCCCTGCTAACATGGAAGTACCCAAGAATCATTTGAGGCACATAATGCTTTATTAGTTCAAGAAAGCAAACTCAGCAGCCGAAGCGGCGAGAAACATTCACCCAGTTTATGGAGAGGAATGTGTGAATGAAAGAACTTGCAGAAGATGGTTTGCAAAATTCAGAGGTGGAGATTTCACTCTTGAAGATGAAGATCGAACAGGACGGCCAGTTGAGTTTGATGAAAAGCTTCTTGAAGCAGCCCTTGAAGAAAATCCTGCTTTATCAGTTGTGGAATTGGCAGTGGTTCTCAGTTCAAACCATACAACTGTTCATCGTCATCTTCAACAACTTGGAAAATGTGTGCCTCATGAATTGTCTGAAAACAACCTCAAATCCCGAGTTGATATATGCTATTCTCTCCATTCTCGCCAACTTGTTTCACCTTTTTTTTAATAGACTTGTGACTGGCGACGAAAAATGGATCTTTTATCGAAATGTTGAGCGTCGTAGACAGTGGCTTGGTAAAGGGGAAGGACCCCAGCCACAGCCGAGAAGGGAACATCATGGTCAAAAGGTCCTTCTTTCAATCTGGTGGGATCGCCAAGGAATAATCTACTTTGAATTCTTAATGCACCTAATGCAACAATTAATGCTCAAATATACTGTCAGCAATTAGAGCGTGTGAACCAAGCTTTGAGGAAAAAAGACCTGCTCTCGTGAATCGAAAAGAGGTGATGTTTCATCAGGACAATGCGCGACCCCGCACAGCAAGAATCACATCACAAAAGATCGAAGAACTTGGTTGGGAGAAAATTCCTCATCCACCTTATCTCCCGATTTTGCTCCTTCAGACTACCATTTGTTTCATAGCTTACAGAATCATTTGGAAGAAACAGCTTTTGTAACACAGGAAGAGGTTAAAACTGACATTTGTGAGTTCTTCGAATCAAAGCCAAAAGAATTTTACAGTAATGGAATTAGTAAGCTTGTTAATAGATGGAAGGAAGTCATAGATAATCAGGGAAAATACATTGTTGATTGAATCTGTAATTAAATGTAACATGTGTTTATTTGATTTCTTTATTAACAATTCGGAGAGAATTTATGGGATGACCTGATAGTAAAATGAGCCACAATACATTTTTTCTTTAACTGGATCACTTCGTATATTCGGCCTTGTGCCACACCTAAGCTACGATTAGAAAATCACCATTTTATCTGTAGCTGAAGGCATAAAATTGCCTTCAAGATTTATTTAGTTGAAGCCATAAAATTGTTGAAAATATTTATATTTGTGCATTAATTAACAGACAGAAGTCGATATGCCGCCATACAAAATCAAAATCAAAACATGATATTAATCCATATAATATCCAACAATTTGTTAAAGAAATCAAATTGCATTCCAAGATATGACTTCAACAAAACTGCAACATAAAGCACACGTATCACAGACTCTAGCATTTATGTCTGCACAAACCAGCATATGAACAA
>OZ010588.1:50900395-50930395 GCA_963932145.1 Acanthosepion lycidas | reverse complement strand
AAAATCTGGGTTTCCTTTCTTCTGAATTGATTCTCAGAACGCTTTCAGAATTTCCAAATCAACATTTGCATATGTTATTTTGTGCTATGCCGTCTCACTGCCTCTGTCATCGTGAAAATCTTCTCGCCTTTCCTTGGTCTGTGTGTGGCACTCAAAAAAACGATTCCTTCGTAGTATAATCATCATAGATTGTTTATAACTTTTCACGACAACTTTTAAGAATCTTAATGCAAAACTTGATGAAACTACTACTCCAGATTCCGTTTACTCTTTCATGCGAGCAATATGTAATCAATAAACAGAATTTCTCTAATGTTCTTCAACGGACTTCTGTTCCGTATCTCTAGACACGGGCTTTGGCAAAAGGATATTTTCCTCATACCTAAAATGTCAACCACTTCTAGTTAAGAGTTGACCATTATTTTTTCTAAATTTCTGCAAATTCTCTTCGTCTTCTCATATATACACGCGCACACAGACACACATATACAGGTTTGTCTATGTTACAAATCCAAATATCTGCACTTTCTGATTTACATGAAATTTTATAAACCAGATTTTATTTTACCGCGCAAAATCCATATATGAAAATTTTACAGTTTTTATATCCGACGTGGCTTACTTCTGTCGTTTCTGTAAATATTTTCAGAGGAATTGTCGTAATGTGACCTCTTCCTTTCTAACTCGACCGAATAAACTACTACTAAATTGGAAACCTGGTCTTGTCGGGTTACTGTTTAAATAGCTAGATGTAAGCGTAAGTTCTTTTCAAATAGTTTCTTTTCTTACAATTTTGCCTTTGGAACTCTCTTCCGGTTTCTTGTTTTCCTGCCAACTTCGAACGTCAGAATTTTAATTCACCGTCAGTCGCCATCTTGTGTCCTCGTAAATCGTTTATTTAACTGATCTTTATTGTCCTTTCTCCTCAATAAAGTCTTCTAATTCCCTTTTCACTCTTAATAGCATCTGGGCAAAGTAAGCATTCTCAAATTATGTGATTTATTTTATGTATTTATAAACTTCTGTAACTATATATATATATATATATATATATATATATATATATATATATATATAATATAGTGTAATCCACTGACAGACTGTTTCGCTGTATCACAGCTCATCAGTGTAAATAGAAGTCTGGTTGCCTCTAGCTAGGATCAAAACCCGACTGAATCAGTCGGGTATTCTACCACTAAGCCGTTAGTGCACGGCAGCGATGAAGGTGAATTTAAGCGTATTTATTTTTAGTGACTGAGAGAACTCGATTCGATAAAGGTAAAGGTAAGTCCGCTGGTATATAATCCAAATGGATGCTAGTAATATAAAATGTTAAAACTGATCCGCAAAAAGGGCTTAGTGTGTTTATTATTACAGAGCAAATAATTTAATACACAATCAAATCCAAAATCACCTCATATGGAAAATAAACTCATTTCATATAGAATGAGTTCGTGTCGGAATTTTGAAATTTAAATGTGAAAGCTACAACAAAAAAAACGTCGAAAAACTAATACAGAATTTATCCATTTCAATGTCTCAGCCAACGAAAAATCACGTGAGAGTGATCAGGGGGGGTGAAAGGTATTAGTCATAAAGGGAAGAGGTTTCATAAAATTAAACCCGGATGTTAACCTTATGACATTAAATTGGGGTTATATGAAGAATGGAATGTTAATTTGAAACTAAAAGAGGAATAAAAAAGGGTTTAAAAAATTGAATTTTATAGATAAAGTTACTTAAAAACACAAGATCATACTTAAAAGTACTATTCCAAAGACAAGTTATATTTAAAAATAAGATATATTTGAATAAGTTAAATTTAAATACTTTATATTAAAATTAAGTAAAATTATATTAAAAAATAAGTTATGTTTAATATAAAATCAATAGGTTATATTAGAGAATAAAAATATTTGGAAAATAATAATATAAGATAAAATAAATTATAGATTTAAAATATAAAATATAACGAAATAAATATATATATATATATATATATATATATATAACAGAAACAAAGCCATACACGCATATTCATTAATCTTTGCGTATACGCGTAAATAAAAGAAGTGCGTGTATGTATGTCACCACGATAATGATAAATGAAAATTAGGGGATACATTTCTAAGATCAAGGTCAGTAAGTGCAAATTAGAATTTTCTTTTTTGCCATCTTTCTCTTTTAATCTATCTCGGTCCATTCTTATTTACATAGCTATGTGTCTTTTATACATCTCTTATATTTAGATATCTGCCTCAGTCTGTAATAATCTATCTCTCTAACAATGTTTTTATACATATATCTATATCAGTCATTTCTCATCTATCTCAGTCTGGTTTTATCCATCTATCTCAGTATGTTCTTATCTATCTCTATCTCCGTATCTTCTTATTTATCTCAGTCTATCTATCTATCTATCTATCTATCTATCTCTCTATCTCGGTCTGTTTTTATATGTCTGTTTTCATCAATGTATGCCACTTCTTATCTATCTATTTATCTATGCCTCTTAGTCTGTTATTATCTATCTCAGCCTGGTCTCTATATATCTATCTATGTATCTTAGTCTGCTATCTATCTATCAGTATGTTATCATCTATCTATCGATCTCAGTCTGTTCTTATCTATTTATCTAAGTATGTCATCTATCTATCTATCTAAGTATGTTATCTATCTGTGTTATCTATCGATCTATCTGTGTTATCTATCGATCTATCTGTGTTATCTATCGATCTATCTGTGTTATCTATCGATCTATGTAAGTATGTTATCTACCTACCTACCTATCTATCTATCTATCTATCTATCCCAGTGCGTTCCTACCTGCCTATCTCAGTGTGTTCGCATCTGTCTATATATTTATATCATATATATATATTTATATTTGGATATACATAAGTATTCTTTTATGTGCCACGCCTAGTGAAACTAAATTCTCTAGACCTTCTCACCCAATTATGCCTACCATCAATTTAAGCTGACTCTTTCTGATTATAAGTATCTATTCCCTTGCAGTTGTCATTTCCCTTATAGCTCCCTCATTACTCACATGTTCAGTCTGCGGTACTCTTAACTTTCGCTGGTGGAACCATAACTCAAATCTCAAATAGCTTCAACCATCTTCTTCATGTGCATAGAGGCAATCTAAAATTCACCTTCATATCGATGAGATATTACATAGCGATTCAGTGCCTTGTCTCTAAGGGCATTTTCCGATCTCTTTCTAAGGACATTTTCCGATGTCTTTCTAAAGACATTTTCCTCTCTCTCAGGACATTTTCCTGTCTATTTCTAAGGGCGATTTCCTTTCACTTTCTAAGAGCATTTTCCTGTCTTGCTCTAAGGACATTTTATGATCTCTTTCTAAGAAAATTTTCCTTTCTCTTTTAACGACATTTTCTAATGTCTATATTTTTGAGATGAGGTATTGTAATTCTTTATATTATTGAGACTGTTGTCCTCATCTTTATTGTCATGTTTCCGTCGTTTCGCCCGTTCTACGCTCCGGCCTTCTTCAGGTGATTGGAATTGTTTATTTTGTCCACCGGGGTAGATTTCTCTAGTTCCAAAGTGTTGTGTGTTCAATACCTGGCTACGGCAGTGGTGAACAAAAACTTGGAGAGTTGAGTTAAAGGGGGATATCTGAACCAACCGGAAGAGGCATGGCACGTGGAACTAGAACAAGCCACCCAAGTAGAGGAAATAAACGGTTCAGTTCGAAATTCTAATCGCCTGAAGAAGCCCAGAGCGTACAAAGGGTGAAACGTCGTGAACATGGCAATAAAGGTGAGGACAACAGCCCAAAACAATCTAAATAATGTAATTATTTCGGTATCGCTTTCTAAGGATATTATTTTTTTTATCTCTTTGAAAGGAAATTTTCCTATGTCTTTGATACTTTGCTTAGTTTCTAAAAGGCATCTTTCGCTATTTATATCATTTTCGGATATCTTGTCTCCGTTTCTCTTATTTTGAACATGTCCTATGAGTGTCAAATTTTCCAAGTCCTCTTTCCTCGTTATGCGTTCCAGAAACTTTCATGTCTGTCTGTCTATGATTCTACGTATAAGCATCTCCATTTTTCTCTCTATTTTCCATAAAACTTTGTGGTTCACAGTATCCTCGATATCCTTCTGTAGAACCACATCAAGTCTCTACATCATCCGTGAGGAGTCTGTCTAATAACATTCCCTGCGGTATAGGAGGATTGATTTCGCATAACAGTTCAGCACTCTTTTCTTCGTTTCTGAGGAAACCTTCCTGTGTCTGAATATTTTGCTTATCTTTTGGAAAGTGCTTTTTGCTATACCAATATCTCTTCGGATGTCAGTGTTATATTTGCCGTTTCTGTTAAAACAAATCCCAGTTATTTAAATGTATATTTATGGTATTATCTTTCTCACAGATTTTGACAGCCAGAGTAGATTTCTTTTCCTTCCACACTTAAAGCGACCATATTGGCAGCATTTAACCAATGAGAAAAAAAAGTATCTATATATAAATATAAAAAAAAGAAACAAGTTAGTTTTTCTTAGCCGGATTCAATGCAACTTTGCCTCTAACAATATTTTTACCACACGCCGTTGTTTCTCTAAATGGCCTTTTTCACTCAGTCAATCCAAAATGGCGTCAGTAATTTAACTCATTTTGCCTGGTGTCCTTTTCATTGGAGCCCATTAGAGAAGAGGACTGATTTGGCGCCACAAACATATGCGGGCACCGTTTACAAAGGAGACTCATATATTCTGCTGTGTTTGTCTCATAAAACAATTTTCTTGTGCAATGTGGGCTCCATATTCGGTACTGGATGTTCACCAGGCCTAAACGAGTTTAATAAATAGCAAAACAAGTTAACAAGCGAGAAGTGCATACAAGATGCGCCCGCTATTTGTGAACGCACATTTATCGGACAATAAATCGAATACGATCGATCATAGTCTTGCGCTGGAGAGGATAAAATCTAACATTCTCGTTACCCTTTTCGCACGTATCGAGAGCATTAACACGACGGCTTACAATTTGACACAGTAAATTACAAATCGAGCAGCGTTTGTTGTGCGCTGTTGCACATCGCGAATCGGAGATAGAAGCCGTCTTGAAAATGGCGAGATAAACAGCAAGAAGAAATAGCTCATCCCGTCAGACCCGACGGTTTTAGTCACGGGGATTCGTGCCAATTTCAACTCCCTTCTGATCGTCCTGTGGCTTATGAGAAATGTTGTGGCCCCTTCTTCTTCACACAAAAAAAAACAAACAAAAAAACAGATCAATAACAATGTCCATCGGGGTGTCAGACTCTGTGGTATATATACAGTGATTGTTCCGGTGATCCAGACCCACACCGCCTCCATAAAAGATTCTGTTTCTTTGTACTTGTACCAGATAACACAAATGTAAATGATTAGTAAATTTCACGTTCATAAACCCTTCCAAATGTAGCTTCCTGTCTCCCTTGATTTCAACCTTCTCTTTAAATCTGGGGTTTTATCACTACCGGATACACGTTGAAAGCCAAGATACTGAGCTTTACGAAAAAGAATCATTTGATCTGTTCATAAAGAAAACCATTTGATCTGTGCATGATTTTGCATCCGAGTCTGCATAGAGACCATCACCTAGCCTTAGACTTGCGCTACCGAACAATTTTTCCAATATTTTCACTTTCGCCACGGCTGAAACACATGACCAATAGCATAATTATGTTCACCTGCACTTTTTGCATCTCCATGCACATTCAGAGAGACGATGAGTGTCAGTTTACGGAATTCTGGTCTACGTTAAGTCATATTACAGCCGCATAAATAAGGTCGTAATATATTAAGAAGTCAGAAAGGATGACCTACCGACCGACTTATCCAAACTACTAAATTATTTCAAATTATATGAATATATATTTCATTTGCTACAGCTTACTTGCTTCATGCTTTCTGTCAAGATAAATCTTAATAAAAATAAATCTTAGCTAATCGTCTACACTTAAACATTGGATTATCCCCGCCATTTTACTTTTCCACAGACATAAATATCAGGTGAGAACAGCTAAACAAGCTAATCGTTATTTTATTTTTAATTTTGATTTATTTTATTGCTTTTCTTTGTTAAGAGCGTGTCCTTTGAGAACGAAAGCAATCATGGTTCACCGCTGATTTCTTTGAACTGTGAATGGACATTTCTTAACAAAAAATATAGAGTGATATCTCGTTGTTTTTTTCTCTTTTTGAAATACAGTCTGCTTCACTTATGATGGGTGTCGCCGAAAGTTTAGAATCCCCAGTCTACTCTGCTGGTGAAATAAGAGTTGTAGGCAGGTCAGATTGAGTCATGCTATCCCTAATGGTATTTATGCGAAATGAACGAAAACTCTCTAGGACTGAATCCATTTTTCGCACCTATAGAAGTTATGTAAGGCTGCACATCCCAAGATGGATTAATGTCATAATTATAATTTTGAAGATTCGTATATTTTAAATTTATAATAAAAAAAATATGTCAGAGAACTGAAACGACAGTTATAGAACTTTCCGGTATGATAGTTTAAACTACCCATGGAGAATCAAAGATAATATGAAAAACATTAAGGTAGTAAATATTCAGCGTCTTGCTTTCTCTCGACATTTTTCTAAAATCCACATTCAAACTTTCTGATATTTCCTACCTTATTTTTTCATGTGTCGTAACCTTTTACGATTTGAGCGACGATGACTTTCAACCATTTGTTTCTCTAAGCAGTTTTTTATACTCTACCATACTTCCCGTCGTCTGTACAGTCATCCATTTACACAATCCCGTCAGCTTGGTTACATGCTGCTTTCATTTTCCCTGCTAGCATTCAGTATATCCATTGAATGTCAAATTCTCAAAGCCCTCTTTCTTTATTATGCATACCAGAATTTTCAACTTCCGCTTTCTTATTCCAACTGTCCTTTTTGTTCCTGTTATTCTTAAAACGCCATAATCTTTCACATTTTCAGTCTATTATATTCACGGAATTCTTTCTGTCGAACCGTATATTTAGTGTGTCTAGCTTTTTCGCCATCATTAAAAAAAAAATTGTCCAGCGTATAGGAGTATAAATATTACATAGCAATTCAGTATTTCTTTCTTTGTTTCTGACTTTCTACTCTTTATTAATACATTTTGTAGTTTAGGAAGGTATCTTTCGTTATTCCATTCAGCCTTCGGATTCTGGTGTCCCATATCCCGTCATCTATTAAAACACTTATCAAATATCTGTCTATATTTCTGAGATTAGGTATTGTAATTATTTGCACTATTTACATTGTTCAGGCTGTTGTATTCATTTTTGTTGCCACATTCACGACGTTTCGGCCGTTGTACGCTCCGTCCTTCTTCAGGTGATTGGAATTTCGAACTGAACCCTTTATTTCGTCCACCGGGGGTAGATTGTTCTATTTCCAAATGCCATGCGTCTTCCGGATGTTTCCCTTATCTCGCTATAACTCAACTCGACAACTTTGCCATTGCCGTACCCAGGTATTGAACTCACAACTCTTTGGGTCAAGTCACTGAATCCAACCAAGGCTTTTATCAAGGACACGTGGCCCAGTGAATAAAAGGGTTCTTTGGATCCAGTGACTTGACCCAAAGAGTTGTGAGTTCAATACTTGGCTACTTTAGTGGTGAACAAAACTTCAAGAATTGAGTTAAAGGGAGATAACCGAGACACCCAGAAGAGGTATGGCACGTAGAATAATCTGCCCCGGTGAACGAAATAACGGGTTTCAGTTCGAAATTACACTCACCTAAAGAAAGCCGCAGCATAAAACGGCCGAAACATCGCGAATATACCAACAAAGATGAGGACAACAGTCCGAACAATGTAAATAGTGCAAATAATCACAATACCCTATCTCAGAAATATAGACAGATATTTGATAAGTGTTTTAATAGATGACGGGAAAAGTGACACCGAAATCCGAAGAAAGAATGGAATAGCGATGTAAATATTCTAAACACTTGTCAAATAATTAAATTTATGTGCTTTCTTGATTCTAGCTTCTTTACTCCAGAATTTGAATCTTGGAATCGCCCTTTGACGAACGACTATACATTATATCTTCTTACAATAGATAGTCCTTCTTTCCCGCTTTTCTTTACTGCACTCTCCAAGAGTTGTCGCAGTTTCTATTCCATGTTTGCATATGTATTATACAAGCTCATAACGTATAAAACGAAAAACATTTGTTACTTAATAGTTGAACAAGCTGTACCTTTAATAAACTTGATTATTTCAATTAATTCCTTTTTATTAGATTTTTTTATTTAGCAGTAAATAAACTAAGTGAATATATTCTTGTCTGCCGTTGGCGATCAAATCACTCTACAGAATCTTGTCCTTTCTAGCTGTTATAAATATTGTCTTTTCGCCATCAATCCCAAACCTTACCCCGCCATCCATTCATTGACACAATTCATGCGTTGTTTTCCTCTGTCTTCCGGGCCTTCGATCTCTCCTGTGAGTATTAAATTTCCCATGCCCTCGTTTCTCATTACTTGCCCCAGAAATATCAACTCTCTTTTTCTGATGCTGAATATACTTTTCCTTTTTTGTTTCCGTTTTTTTCTTAAACATTGTCGCTGCTCACAGTTTCGGTCCATGATATTCTCAGCTTCCTTCTGTATAACCATAATTCTGTTCCTTCAAGTCTTTTCTGAATCTGTGGAGATATTGTCCAACATCCACTGCCATAGAGGAGGACTGATATTACATCACAGTTTAGTATTACTTGTATTTGTTTCTAACGGATTTGTTTCTTAATATTTTGCTTAGCTTTTGGAAAGCTTCTTTCGCTATGTCAACGCGCCTTCGCATTTCAGTGTCTCGCTCTCCATCTTCTGTTAATACACTTAGCATATGTTTAATCTGTTGCACTTCTTTTGTTGTGGTATCTCCAATTTTTAATTTGCATTTTGGGCTTTTCCTTTTGCTGGTAACCATGCATTTTGTCTCCTTGCTTTTCTTTCCCTACATTCTGTAGGAGTTCTTGCAGTTTCCTTTCTGTGCTTGCCATCGACACTTAATATCCTCAAAGTGTGTTAATTCCATAACATTTGCCAGGCGTTTAATAACAATGATAATATAGAAATATAAAGTAGAGCTCTAGAACTTCTCTTTGTGGTATTAGAAAACTGTCATTATCTCTCCAACAAAGGATCGGCAGTAGCCAGATCGTAAATGTTGATTGAATTGTCATGCAAACCAAAATTATTCTCACATAGAAAGATTTTAAAACATTAACATCTGACCAATCAAGTATTGTATCATCGCTATCTATATGTATTTTCTCTGCTCGTAAATTCAAATTTTTGACAATCTGATTAAAATTATCACGCTAACTTTTAGAGGTAAACACCGACATCTACTTAAATTCACGCTTCGTGATTTTAGGGGCCGATTTAGATACCACACCAACGGAAATGGCGTCACGCAAGGAAAAATCTTTTATCGCTATCAAATTTCTTGTTATTGTTTGAAAGTCTCTTATTCTTTATATCGCCTTTCAAATACATTTTCATATATTCCTTCGTTTATAAATATATTTATGAGAATATCTTCTACTGTTTTAGCTGTGCCATCAATTAATATGTGTTGCAGCTTTTTGATTTTGTTTTATTTCTAACAAATATAATTTCCTGTCACTGCTTTTTTTTTTTTTTTTTTTTTTAAATCGAAAGCGTCGTTTGATTTGAATAAAAGATTGGAGTAAATTTTTGGACATTTATTCTTTCATTCAATCATTTTTTTTTTAATTTTATTTCTATTCTTCCCGTTCTTAATTTCATTATTTTATGCATTATTTTACTCTCTAGATTTATTCCCTCATTCTGCGCTCGAATTCGAACGTTCTGAACTTTTGTTCAATAATTATATTATCTTTGTGAATAATTTTATTCTATTCCGTTATTCGTTCATCCACTCGAGGCCTGTATTTTGTTTTCGTTGATCCAATAATAATAATGAATGAAGACGAACAAAAATGAGAATAATAGATTAAGGATAAGAATAAGAAAACGCCAAAAAAAGAATCGAGTAGGAATAATAGAATGAAAATATACATTTGAAGAATAACACGAAGTAAACAGAAAAAGAATAAACAAACACCACCACCACCACAGCCGCCAACAGGAACAACAACATAAACTGAAGAAACTATTGATCACCTTCTAATATCTAACTGCTTGACCCAAGCACTAAATGAATTTAAAAGTAGGCGTACTTGGTTGGGTCAATATTTTCAGTGAAATATATGCCGGCATTTTAACCTTGCCAATACAGAAAAATTGTTATAACAAAAAAAAAAAACACCAGTTTGAGAAAATGACGGTCTTCGCTTGAAGATTTTATCATACCAACCGACCATGTTATAGAAGCTAACAGACGAGATATTGTCATAAAATACATTTAAAAAAAACTTATCAAAAATGACCATATCGTCAGATAAAATTAAAAAAAAAAAAACAACACATTTCAGAGAAAGAATACGATAAACTCCCCAAATATAAAAGGTTGTGGGAATAAAAATTCCAAGAATGTATCCTTGAAGAACTACCGTTATTCTTGTAGTAGATAAATTACTAGAAATCATTAAGGAAGAATGAATATATATATATATATATATATATATATATATATATATAGTAGGGTTACGGCCATATCAGGTTGAAAAAACGGTTCCCGTACGAAGGTTGAAAAGTTGAGAAAGTACCTAGATTAGTGACCGCTTGGGAATACCAAGTACCGTAAACGTGGTTGTTCTGATGGTTTAATAGATAATTGCTAATTGGAGAGCCGAGTTCCAATTCCCGTTTGTTCCTTGATATTCGCTAACGGGCAAATACCTTTGGGAATTGTATGAATCAACATCTTACATCCCACAGCTATGGATTAATTAGTAAGTCTTGCATCACTAAAAACATCATTATCTTAAAAAAGAAATAAAGTTACGTACGTAATATTTAGATTTCGGCATGAAATAACCTATATAAAGTTTGAACGAAGAAAACCAACTAAAGTCTGTGGGTTGAGAGTTTTGATGATATATCAACCCGCGTTAGTGTTTTTCATTCCAAAGTCAGTTGTTTTTTTTTTTATATATATATATTTTAAAGAGAAGCATTTATTTGTTTAGATATTAAGAAAGTATTTACTATTTCTTTTTTGTGTTTTTTTGTTTGTTTTTTGTTTTGTTTTGTTTTTTCTAAATCTGTAAACATTTATTTAACATGCCGTATTTCTTATAGCTTCCAGGGGGGTGTATTCAGAGTACCCGATTTTCTTTTATAACGAACAAGTTTTGAGCAATAGTTGGGGTTTGCTTTATATCTGCGCAGAAGAATTATTACTCAAGTTGCTTAATATTTTAATCAAAACATGTCAAAAAGCAAACAAGCTTATTCAATGGCGTCTTACACCCGATTGAATAAACCCGTGAGAGAATGTCAACGTATGTGTATCTCCTGTACTTCTGACTGTATTTGACAAATATTGTTTCGTTACATTTTTCTATTTTGAAATGTCTTCTTTAACAACATCTTTGTATAGAGATGAACGCTTGAACGCTTTTATTCATTCATTCATTAATAATCCTCCACTCTCTGCTCATATGTTTTACACAATTATTTTTCGTCACATGACGGCGTGAGTCACAATGTTTTTTATACCACCTGATTCAACACTCTTCTTTCATGTTTTGTCTTTTGATCAAGATTTCTATTTTCCTGATCATAATACGATTTTATTTGGTTAATATTATTTTCACCAAGTCCGATTCGAGATGTTAAATTTTATTCAATAAGCATACGTCAGGCATTTATATATATATATATATATATATATATTGCATCTGACCAAATTTTAATAAAAGGTTTTTATTGTCTGCATTTCTATCAAACAATTCTACAGCTACAAGTCCTGTTGCCCGACGCTCTTTTAATTCGACTAAAATTTTATCACAAGTTTGATCGAATAGACATTGAATCGAAGCGTTTTAATTGCATTTACTATAAGTTTTCGTCTATCTCAATTCATTTCACAATAATTGTTTTATTGCCATGTCCGTCCATTCACAGACAAATGTAGACGATCATGGCTCTCCTCATATTCCTTCTCTGGATGATTTGTGAATTAACATGTGTCTTGGTGGAAATCAGCGATTTCACATAATCTTCTCCGAGGCTACCCAAATCTAGAGATTATAATCTGATTTGTTTTCACCTATAACTGGTAGATAAGGAGGTGGATTATTGACGTTTCGAATGGTATTTTTTGCAAAAAATGAAGTCAAAAGACCTGGCGGCAATTTTTGTGTGTGTGTGTGTTAAAAACTTAGGGAGAAAACAGATCGACAAAATTATTTCCTACCATAAATCTATGTTTGCCATGTCAAACTGTTCAATTTTAATCAGCTGATAGAATCATTTTTATCTTATATCAGTATGGCTGATGCTAACCTCCAGAAGAGTGACTTATTGCGCCTTCTTAGACTAACGATTTCAGCTGACACGATGTAAAAAGAGTATGTTGAAGCAATTGCTAAGTCTACTGCTAAGAAAGTTAGTTTAGTACAATGCCGTAGACGATTTGTTTCGCCAGAATATATTTTACATATTTATAAGTCTGCTATTCGTCAATGCTTTGAATATTAGTGCCACATGAAGTCTGATGCTCCTGCTAAAAAAAATCCAAAGAAAAATCTGCAATGTTATTGGTCCTGACCGAGCATCTCGGCTCCAGTGATTTTCCCACCGCCGTAAAGTAGCTTCCCTGTGCCTTTTCTATAAATACTTTCATGATAATTGTTCTGATGAGCTTTCCTCTTTGGTACCTGAACTTTACGAATTTGAAGACAGAGCTAGATCTCATCGCAGCAACGGCTCATTAATTTTCAGTTGAAATGGCGAGATACAACCGTAATTTCTGTGCTCAGTTTTTTCTATGGCACTTTTCGCCTGTGGGTGTCTTTCCTGGTCTCTTTATTTTCAGTTAAATTTGATCTTCAAATATTTAAATGCAATATCAATTGTTATCTTCTGTCTTCTTAATTTTTGTCCTTTTATTGTTGTTATGGGAACTTACCTATAACGATAATGGACTCTTCCTGACACTATAAATACTGTGCCTCTCAAGAAATATAATGAATGAATGGTGTAACGAGTCGAAACAATATTAGTTCACTCTAAACCAGACGGACAGTCATTACTAACAAGTTCATCTTCTTGTACTATATTTCTGTTGTAATATATCTTTGTTATTCTACTCTTGTGTTCCTTGGTTCTAACCTTGGAAAATGACTGTGGTGCGAGGATATTGGGCTATAACAATTATGCTCTCTCCTTTATAGAACATTTTTTTCTCATATTCTCTAACACTCAGTAACCCCTTGCGTCTTAGTGGCTTTATTGTCTTGCTTGGAGTATGAATTCGTCGCTGTTTTTCCTACAAATGGTTCAAGTGAAGACTAGTGACACATGAGTAACTATCTAAGGGGAGATAACACCCTGCATTTGCCATTCGTGTTCTCTTTATTTGTACGCGCTTATAGGAAAACGAGAGCTTCAAACTGTCCACGTTTGGCTTTTAAAATATTATGCCGGCAAGTTTCTCGGTTTCTTTCGCACGTTAAATACATGATGCATTTCGAATTCCTCTTAATTTGACGAGGATTCTATTAAGACTATTCACGTTTCCTATCGACTCGGGATGAGAAATTGGAGGACCGAGTTCGAATTCCAGTCATGTTATTTACATTCACTTACATCCATATACCCTTGACAAATATATATTTCCATTTACACCCTCCCGCAACCAGCTCTGTGTTGAATATCATCACAGACTGGCAATCAGTCTACCACAGAATAAAACTGCAACCTGCTACAGGAAAATCTTCTACCTAGTCAGTCATGAGTCGAAAGAGACATTATCGCCCAAACGCGTATCACGAATGGTACTTAACTAACTGACTGACTGATATGGAATTTAAAGACATGAGTGGTCTATAAAAGGTGGGTCAGGAGTGTTTGAGTTGGTCCAATATAACCTAACCCTGTAAACTTCGTCATCCATATCTGATAAACCGACTCGGTTCTAGGAACAGGATAGCTGGAAAATGGAACCAACACAAACAACATCGACTATCACAGAAATATCTTTCTCAATTGCTTATCTCGCTTCTATCGATCGTTTAGTGGAATAGTGATTTCAAATTTTCATTGTATAAGGTTCAATCCACGTGATTAATATTCAATATTGAATTACGTGCATTGATAGATTATTAGCTTATATTGAAAAAATCCTACTTTTATTTATAAAGCTACGAAATTACTGATATACTTACATATATACTTACCTCCACCACGTATATTTCCTCACAATATATTTTTTATTATTAATATATAATTTATATCTATGTTATTCTAAATCGAACACTATTTTATTGACATTAGGACACACATTGTGCGATATAATATATATATATATATATATATATATATATATATATATTGTCATCCGAAAAGAGACTGTTTCGCTGTATCATAACTCATCAGTGTGATAGACATCCGATTGCCTCAAGCCAGAATCGAAAGACGACTGATTTGGTATCAGTCAGATTTTCCCCTAAGCCATCGGCTCCCGGCAGAGAGGAAGGTAAATTTACACGCACATAGATACACACACACATATATATATATATATATATATATATATATATATATATATGCTACAATGAATCAGTCGTACAAAAAGTAAATTAGTGAAGTTAATGATATAAAATTGCGAAATCCCTTCGCTAACAAAAATTTAAAGATGCATTAACCAACCAATCACTCAATGAATGCTATGATGCTTGTTTTTTAAAATTATAAGCTGCATAAGGTCTTTCTTTAATACGCAAGTACTTTCGACTGTACATTCAGTCTTCTTCCGGATATTGAAATTATTTTGTTTTTGGTAAAATTCAGGTAGCATCCGAAACGAAAAAAATATAATGCGAAACGAAATGTGTTTTTTTTTTTTTTTTTTTTTTTTTTTAAATGTGTTATTGATAACGGATACAAACTTTTGGAGCGTGTAGTCGCAACGCTAAGGTTGATTTTTTTTTTTTTTTTTTTTTTTTTTGAAATTTAAGTGCGTGCATTTTTACTAATATGACAATTAAATAGTTCAATAAATAGCGTAATGTCTCAGTTGTTATCCCGAAAATCTGCCCATCGGATCAGTTCTTTTAAATTAAAATATATATATATATATATGCACGATGGCGGGTTGAAAATTTCATAGACTGACTATGAAGGATTCATACTATAGCTGTGAAATCTTCCATGCATTAATTTCAACTCTTCTTATTAATGCGTGCATTTTTCATTTCCAGGTAATCTGAGAGTGGAAATTAATGAGTGCAACATTCCACAGGACTCACATCACTCCTTCATAGTCAAGCGATGATCTTTTCAGCTCACGCTGCTATTAATTTTATTGCATAATTGTATTTGAAATAGAAGTCGTTTTATTTACATTAGGACACAAGCCACAAGTCACACAATGAGTAAATGACGCTTAGAAATTTTGTCATATTGAAAGCAAGACGAACAGTGAAAAAGAGCGCATGACCTACCTAACGACCTTGTGCAAATGGCTGACAGGACAGAATTTAGGAGTTAAAAATTACTCAGAGATAAAAAAAAAAAAAAAAAAGTAAAAAAAGACAGGAAATTGAGGAGAGCAATAATCGCCATCGTCCAACAATCGGGTTTCCACCAAATATAATGTTTGTATTAAAAAAAATGTTAGATTAAAAATAAATCAATTCTTTATATATATAAGGTTGGTGCAAAAATAATGACGTAATAATGTCGTTTTTTGACGTATTTTTTAACGTCAAAAAACGACATTATTAAGTCATTATTTTTGCACCAAGCTAATATATATATATATATATATATATATACACACACTGCAGTTCAAAAGTATGAAGCCACCCCACAAAATTAGCACGAGATGAAGTTGACCGAAGAGTGAAACCTTTCCATCTAAAAAATGAGAAAAAAAAGATCTCTTAGAGTTATTGAAAAAAAAAAGAATGGAATCAATTATCAAACTTAAACTTAATGAAAAGTTTGCAACGAATGCCAAAAATTTGTGCTGAAGTAATCAACTGGCAATATTTTTTTATAAAAATGTATTGATGGTATTTAAATCTAGTTTCGGGTCAAGTATTTGCCCGTAGCGTGGAACCTGACAGGTGCTACCACCCCGGGTCAGAGTGGACTTGGGAACACTAGCAATTAGGAGGTGGTTGCACGCTCTTCAAAACCTCTTGATCCAAAGGCCTTGCTGCTGGATGTAGTTTATCGTCATACTTCATTTGGGGGAGTCTTACCCCTCTGTAGAGGTGCAGTCGGCGTATTCTGAATCCCTAGCCGACAGGACAAATATATATATATATATATATTCGTGCAAGTATGTAAATGCGTCTGTGTATACGTCGGTGTTTGAATACATGTGTGCGTGTCCAGATTCTGTAATTCTGTGTGTGCTTATGTTTATTTATATATATAGCTGTATTGATAAGAGTTTGGAACCCTGGGCTTCATGCCCTTGTGATCGTCAGGAGCGTGAAACCCAGGGTCAAACTCACATCAATACAACTCTATATGTTAGCTCTATATATTGATCGCTTTCCAATAAGTACCGCGCATATATAATATACGAGTAATATATATATATATATATATATATATATATATATATATATATATATATATATACACACACACACATACACATTATATATATGTGTGTGTGTGTGTATTTATATGTAAGCTTTGTACATTTAGACGTGAGTGTACATTGGTACCAGGGTTTCTTGCACAAGATGTGTGTCCAATAATGAATGTATGTGTAAATCAGTGTACATACATTTGTGTTTCTGCATCACAGTCTTTGTGTGTGTCTGTGTGTATTGGGCATAATTTCCTTTGCCGCGTTATGCAAAGAAAATATGAATTATTCGTCCCTGCAAACGCTGTACGCGTTCTGACATCAAATCAACGGCGATTGATTAAAATATTGACAAGGATATCTATAGAGGTAGCAGCATTTTTTTTTCCTTTTTTCCTTTTGCAATTGCACTGGATAGTTCTGCTAGTATGGAAGAGTGGTTTGCCAAAATACTCAAAACGTACTACCGTTGCATACCAATGATTTTTTTGGTCACCCAAATTATGGTAATGTTAATGTTAGCCGTTTCCTTAAAAATATTCGGCATTAATTGAGCGATAAGTTACTGCTATTTTCGCCTAAAAATTTATAAAATCTTAAACAGTTTTTTTTTTTCAGGAAAATAGGTTTTTCAAGTCCAATAGCTGTTATTACTCTTTCCAGGATTGATAAGGGTTACCTTCTTAATACTGTGGGACGACACATTTTGATTTTTGTCATCATTTAACCTTCGAGTTTTATGTGGTCGATGTATTCTCTTTTATATATATATATATATATATATATATATATATATATATATATAATGTTGTGTATATTTAGGCAGCATATTTTCATTCAAACAGGTTTGGTTAAATAGTTTAGATATATTCTGTCGATTAGTTTTCCTTGTGATCCTTTCAAGTTCGTAGATTAATTATTGAGTAGATTTATAAAATTGAGTAAGAAAAATACCAAAACTTTCTTTCGAATATTTTTTTTATTTTCCAAAGTACTTTCAGTCTCATCTGAGACCATCTTCAGGGCTTTAATTTTCTATCAAAATGTATATGTGAATCTGTAAATTTAAAACATTTCAACTGTTCGCTTTTTTTTTTTTTTTTTTTTTTACTGCTTATTCAGTGTTCTAGATTTCAAAGTTCAAATTACTCGTGTTCTTTTTGTATTTTCTCCAGTATAAGGGAAATAACTTTTTTGTTTTTACTCATACCTATATATATATATATATATATATATATATTCGTACGTTCTGAACATATATATATATATATATATAATATATATATATATATATATATTCAGAAGCATTTAAGGAATTTGTTGCTATACTCATATTTGACTTTCTTTAATTGTCTTATATAAAAGGCTTCAAGGTTTTTTATTTGTTATTGTATTTATGTAGTATAGATGTATTTTTAACTAGTATCCGTCTAATCTGTGAGTGTGGAGAGGAATGTTCATTTAAGTGCTGATATATTGAGCTATATTCAGTCAATTGAAATGTAAGTCTTTTTTTAGGAGATTGTATCTCTGATAAAAATGTCAATGCGTACGTCGGCTTTACTACGACGATTCTAACAAAAACGCAACAGGTTACTGTGTGTGAGAGAATATGAGAAAAAGAAAACATCATTAAAGAAAAAGAACAATAAAAGACCAGGAATTAAAAAGACAGAAGATATCGCTTGACATTGCATTTAAATTTTGAATATCAAATTTGACTAGAAAGCAAGAAACCAAAAGGGAATTTCCCCTGCAAGACGTACAAGAGGAAAAACTGTTAGCATAAAATTTGAGGCTATATTTTTCAACTTTAAGATGAGACATTACCACGAATCTAGTACGGCGCTTACATTCATAAAGTCTTGATAGCATAGAGTAAAGTTACCATGAAAATATTTATAGAACATGGTGAGGGGATCTACGTTACATCACAGGAAAATGACTGAAGTTGAGATGCCAGGTAAAATAACATTGCTGTCTCTTCTTTGGATTTCATCAAATATCTCTAAATTTTATAACAGGATCATCTGACCAAATCTGACAGCGATATTCAGCGCATTGAAGAATAGTAGACTAATATATATATATATTAGGTTGGTGCAGAAATGATGACGTAATAATGTCGTTTTTGACGTCAAAAAATACGTCAAAAAACGACATTATTACGTAATTATTTTTGCACCAACCTAATATAATAGGTAATGACGCAGTAATCTAGTTGTGGTGGCTGATACTTTAATATCCGACTAACGGTCGTCCGACATTGACTGACTGACCCACTCTTGAGCGACTCCCCTTGTTACTCTTACTACTCCTACTTATTATAGGTGGGAGAGTCTATTAACTATAGAATAGGGGTGTTGCACTATAACACTTTGTGTCCATTTACAGTAAAAAGTAGCTGTAATTTCTTGTTCATCATAACCATCTTGTTCATCATGACCGTGTTGTGTGTGTGTGTGTGTATATATATATATATATATATATATATATATATTACGTTGGTGCAAAAATAATGACGTAATAATGTCGTTTTTTGACGTATTTTTAACGTCAAAAAACGACATTATTACGTCATTATTTTTGCACCAACGTAATATATATATATATATATATATATATATATATATATATATATATATATATATAAGAAGGATTGTGACGAGAAAAATTGTCTGAACCAACCTTCCTAGCAAAAGCTCAAGAAATTTATTCAATATCATGTCGGGGGAAACGCTAGAATTCCCTACAGTGGAGGTTATTAACAGCCATGCTGATAGAAGGCTCTCTAAGACGATTAAAACAGAGCAGTTTCGTGGCGCGTTAAAATTGACAAGACATTTCTTGTCCCAGTTAGCAACACATTGTAGGTCACTATTGAGCTCAGCTACCAATTTGACTATCGAACAGATCAAACTTACCATTAATACAACAGTAAATCGTTGTGTTATCAGCAGAGATAGCGAGTTGCGAACATCAGTATTGTCGTTAATGCAAATTAGGAAAAACGTAAGTTCCAGTGATATAACACTGTGGAAACCTGCATTAATGCAAAAAGTTCCACAAGAGTGGCTGTTTAAAATAATTTTATTTCGCCATTTGATAAGAATGATTGGATCAGATCAAGAATTCGCTCAAGAATTCCATAGACCAGCATACCAAACCCTGTTAATGCCTTCTTGATATCGAAAGCAATATCCTGAGCTTCAAGATTTTATCTAAAAAAGATTGATACTCTTTCAGCAATAATCCCTACTACATCAGCAGGTGACCTAGAGAAGCGAAAGCCATATTGCTTTTTCTTGCAAAAAAAAACTAGCCATGTGTGGTGCTTAACCGATCCAGAATTGGTTAGAACGACTATTGACATTGTTCGAACTATCATCCTAATCTTTGTTGCCATTTATCACAACGTTTCAGCTGTTGTATGCTCCGGCCTTCTTCAGGTGGTTGGAATGTCGAATTGAACCCTTTATTTCGCTTGCTGGAGTAGGCTCTTCTAGTTCCACGTGCCATGTCTAATGGATATCAGTTATTTCCTGTTACTCCCCCTCTCGAAGTTTCTCACTGCTTTAACCAGGTATTGAACTCACACTCTTTGGGTTTTGTCACTGGATCTAAGGCCTTTATCCATTGTACCAGACGGAGATTAACAGGAGATAACTGATAACCGACATCTGAATCTTCAGCAGCAGACATACCTTTCACAATGTATTGTTGATACAGATGTAAAATCAACGGATGTGAAATGACGCTAAAATTTCAGAAAATGTATTTTCAATCCGTCTACCAACAGTCGTACGTTAATTCACGACATCGAGCCATAAGTCGACAAATCTCAGAGCAGAAGTGATGTAAGTCTGGGTATTTTCAGGACGTCAAGCCATTGCCTTAAGATCCACCATCCACAAAACTTTTGACACGTCATTGTATAATATCCGGTGTTGCTTTATAACTGAAAAAATTGCATATTTTCCGTCAATCGATGTTGGCATCTCAGTCCAGGCAATGAATTGAATTTCGAATATTGACTTTTCAGACAAAGCATTTATTTGTTATATAATGGCGCAGTAAAATTGCCATAATTTAATTTTCTCCCCAGGCTCTTTGTCGCACTATAATAATGGCCAGCCACTTGTATCTGAGGATGTCCGTCTATTTGGGCGGCTTTCCAATCCCTGTTGCAGACATCTAATCAGGCACATTTGTGTTTATTCAACACCCACATGCTTTATACCGCTAAGCGGACCTTAGTTACAGTTTCCGGATAGACAGCGCATTATCTAGTCTAATAAACAGTCTGAACAAGGCCAATACGCTCAAACTCACAGTCACGATGACTTATGACTTCGTGTTAGCACAAACATCAATGGCTGCCAAAGATTCCCGCTTTACTTAATTTCACTCACATGTCTTTGGATGTCTTTTAGGCACTTTCCAAAGTTGCCGCCCATTAGGATCGCTTACTCGAGACAGATAACATAAAGAAAGCATTTTCCTGACGAATCGACCACAGTGAGATTCGAACCCGTGTCTCATGACCAGAAAGCGAACGTAATTGCCAGGTTCCCATACTATGCTCGGCTTCTTGCACTATATTAATTGCTTCTCAGATTGTATGCTTTTCATCTTGTCTTCGTAATTTGAAAACTTTATATTTCTTTTTCTGTCTGTGAGAAGACGAAGCTCAAATTGCTGGGACTCTGATTATAGGAACGTGGGTCAAACTACTTGATTAGTCCTGAGCTTTGCCTGACAAAGGTACGATAAAGGATATTTATCAATGTCTTGGACGGCTGACAATGGCATTAATCATGGCAAATGTACAGGAATTATTACATGAGTAGAGACAGGTGAAATATTTCCTCTTTATTTGTTGGGAATTGGTAAAAATAACGCGAGTGTTTCTACAAGTCTGCGATAAAATTTTCGAATATTATTCAGGAAATTCCTGTATCAATTTCTGAAATGAAAAGTCATTATTTACATTCGTACTAATTTCTTCATCTTTGTCGTTATCATCTCAAAGTTTCGACCTTCTGGCAAAAATGTATCCTGGCAATTTTTACTCATTGATCCAGTTATGCTTACGTCTGATAAATAGAGGACAAATACACCTTAATTTAACTCAAATATTAGAATCGATGAAATTCTTGAATATGGTATAAAATAATCTATTTAGTTACTCTTTGCGTTGTATTTTTTTTTTTTTTAGTTGCTTAAGCAAGCGATCGCCAACCACCGGGCTACGAACCATTTACTACCGGGTTGCGGATCACTTGATATTGATCCACACAAAAATAAAACTATTTTTTAGCTTTTCATTTTATTGACTTTTGTTTTTCTGTTTTGTTAAGCGCGCCACCGACACCGATTCCCCAACCCTCCCACCACAAACAGCACCATCCTGCCTGTGGAAAATTTGTCTTACACGACACCGGTCTGTGACGAAAAAAGGTTGGGTACACCTTGCTTAAGCCACATTGATGTCCGTTGTGAATTTGCGTAAGATTTAGTCAAATTTGGGTTTCCTGTTAAGAGCCGTACATGATACACATTTGGGAGATTGCTTCTCCTTCGACTCATGACAGAGTAGAGAGAAGATTTTCCCGCAGTAGGCTGCCGTTCCATTCTTCTGTAATAGACTTTTTGCTGTTGTAGGAACCAGTCTATCTTGCTATTCAATTCATTACTAAGATGGTTTATACTTTTCGCGAGTATATTTGCGCCCAAGTGATTGTAATGACACTCCGATTTTCCATACACACCCGTTATCTATTACATCACACCTCGTATTACTAAAACAAAATATATGACATGAGTAAATTTTGGAAAAATTCTTTTGAAGTATAGTAGTTTATTGATCTGAACCGCTAGCACTTTGCCAAAAAGAGGTAGATTGCTAATAAGCCAATAGAAGGGTCATGTCTCTTATAGTGTATTGCTCCGCTAATATAATCGGTTAATAAACTTTCTTCTTTCTTTCTTTGTCCTTCTTTTCGATTCTTTTATCTTTTGTTTTTCTCTTTCTTCCTTTATTTTTTGTTTTTCTCTTTCTTTCTTTCTTTCGATTCTTTTATTTTTTGTTTTTCTCTTTCCTCCTTTATTTTTTGTTTTTTCTCTTTCCTCCTTTATTTTTTGTTTTTTCTCTTTTCTCCTTTATTTTTTGTTTTTGTTTTTCTTCTTTCTTTCTTTGTCCTTCTTTTCGATTCTTTTATTTTTTGTTTTTCTCTTTCCTCCTTTATTTTTTGTTTTTTCTCTTTCCTCCTTTATTTTTTGTTTTTTCTCTTTCCTCCTTTATTTTTTGTTTTTCTCTTTCCTCTTTTATTTTTTGTTTTTTCTCTTTCCTCCTTTATTTTTTGTTTTTTCTCTTTCCTCCTTTATTTTTTGTTTTTTCTCTTTCCTCCTTTATTTTTTGTTTTTCTCTTTCCTCCTTTATTTTTTGTTTTTCTCTTTCCTCTTTTATTTTTTGTTTTTTCTCTTTCCTCCTTTATTTTTTGTTTTTCTCTTTCTTCTTTCTTTCTTTCTTTCTTTGTCCTTATTTTCGATTCTTTTATTTTTTGTTTTTCTCTCATGATGTACAGTAATCGTATTATTCGTTACTCAAGAAATCCATTCCCCAATTGACTACTCAAGTTTATATAGTTTACGCCTACATTACGTTAAAATACCGGTTCCTATACGATCAGCAAGGTTAAGGAACGTCGAGTCTGGCCAATATCTAGAAGAGTGACTGCGTAGGTATTTCAGATATTGTAAGATTAGATGTGCGAGTGATGTAATGGATAATGGCACGGAATTGTTATTTGGAGAGCAAGAGTTTCAATTCCAGCTGGGGTCGTTATCTTCAGTTAGTTGCAAAATATTCTTTGGAAAGGTACGGACCCACCTATCCGCACACCAAGCAATGAATCAATTAGTAAGACTTGTATCACTAAACCGTTATTATCTCAAAAACAATTCTTAAAATCTAAATCTGTTTCTGACATTAAATAACCTGCAAAGGTACGAGGAGCCATAAAAACCGAATCAATCAATAAATCTTCTTTGACTGAAGTCAGACAAGGACGGAATGATCCTCTGAATTAACGGTCACGTGTCCAGCACAAAGACTTAGGCTAAAAGTTAGGAGACATCGGCTCTAGCTATTCTTCCAAAAGTCAGATTATGCCAAAGCATTTGCTATGCATTTCTTCTGCTATTCTTGAAAGAGTCAAATTAGAGCAATGCGTTTGCAACGCATTTCGTCTGCTATTCTTCCAAGAGTCAGATTATGCTACTGCAACTGCTACGTATTTCTTCTGTCGTGACGTCCTTGAGTAATATTTCGCCAATGCATTTGCTATTCCATTCATCTTCTATTCTTGCAAGAGTCAGATTATACCAATGAATTTGAAATGCATTTCTTCTGCTATTATTCCAAGACTCAGATTAGGCCAAGACCTTTCTTCTGCTATTCTCCCTGGAGTCACATTAGGAAAATTATTATGCCAAAACTCAGCTTATACCAATGGATTTCCTAAAAATTTCTTCTGCTACTCTACCAAAAGTCAGATTAGACCAATGAATTTGCAATGCATTACTTCTAATATTTTTCCAAGAGTCAGATTAGACCTTTTTAGGAAAATACATTTGCTATGCATTTCTTTTGCTATTATTCCAAGACTCAGATTAGACAAATGGATTTCTTCTATTATTTTGCCAAAGTCAGATTAGATACATGCAATTCTTCCAAGAATCAGATTAGGACAATTCATTTGCTATGCATTACTACTTCTATTCTTCCAAGAATCAGATTAGACCAATACATCTGGTATGAAATTCTTGTTTTCTTCCAAGAATCTGGTTAGACCAATGCATTTGCTATGCAATTCTTCTGCTCTACTTCTAAGAGCCACATGAAGCCAATGCATTTTTTCAGTTATTCTTCCAATCGTCTCATTAGGCCAATGAATTTGCTATGAATTGCTTCCGCTATTATTCCATAAGTCATATTAAAGGAATGCATTTCTCCTGCTATTCTTTGAGGAGTCAGATAAAAACAGTGCATTTGCAATGCATCTCTTCTGTTATTCTTTCAACAGCCAGATGATACCAATGTATTTGCTATGCATCTCTTTTGCTATTCTTCCAAGAAACAGATGAGGACAATGCATTTGCTATTCATTTCACATGCTACTCTTCCAAGAATCAGATTAGACCAATGCAGTTGCTATGCATTTCTTCTGCTATTCTTGCAAAGGTAACATTAAGCCATAAATATGGTATTTTCTGCTCTTCCTCGCCTAGAGCTTCTCAATTCTTACCCCGCAGATATAAAAAAATTCAAATTAGGCCAGGCAACCGTTACGCATTACTTCTGCTTTCTTACAAAAGAGAGAGAGAGAGAGAGAGACTACGCCAGAAAAAAAAAAAGCATCACTGCTCAAAATCGGCTTGAGTTTCTCAATTCTTATTCCAAACCTGAAGAGTATTCAGAATTGTTTACGTAATCGTTCGGATCCTTTTTTCACTCTGCAATCTCTTTTTACTCCAAAGACGCAACGTTGAAACTACATCTATTAATTCCACGAGTTCAGGCATTTACAGCCATGAGACCACCACATGATACCAGCACGGAGTTTAATCACCAAAATTTCCTCCATGTTCCAAATGTAAGAATTAATTAATTACACCAAAAGTTGCCACCGAGTGCCACTTAGTGAAAGACACATTTCCCTTCATCTAGAATTATGGATATTGACGTCTACATGTCAATGGTGTATCACCAACATTTCTCTATATCCTCATAATCTTCACTTTCTATCATCTTCTATTTATTTCATATCACACACCTGAGAGTTGGTAGAGAAACGGTAGGCGTAGCTTAATTTTACAGCTTGGCAATGACATAAAATTTTATATACTGAGGCATTACTGATATTTGCCGAACCCATGCCTCAAGAAAAGTTGACAAAGTTCACGCGAAGTTTCAGTTATTAAATGTACAGAATGTAATGACCTACATAGATAGATAACACACTGAGATAGCTAATAACACAGAGAGATAGCGAGAGAGAGAGATAATAACACACTGAGATAGATAGATAGATAGATAGATAGATACAACACTTAGATAGATAGATAGATAGACAGATAGAACACTTAGATAGAACACTTAGATAGACAGATAGAACACTTAGATAGACAGATAGAACACTTAGAACTCTTAGATAGATAGAACACTTAGATAGACAGATAGAACACTTAGATAGACAGATAGAACACTTAGATAGACAGATAGAACACTTAGATAGATGACACACAGAGATAGGAAAAATGGAAAGATTGATAGATAATAACACAATCAGATAGAGAAATATTAACAGAGATAGATAGGTAATAACAGTGAGATAGATAACACATTGAGAAAGATAGTTCATATCTATCTATACATCCCTGTTTATTAATATCTATCTCAGTATGTTCATAACTGATGTAGATAAATATGACTACACTGAGATAGATATGAACAAACTGAAACAGACAAATATCTGTAAACACACTGAGATATATATATATATATATATATATATATATATATATATAAACACGCTAATACAGATAAGTATAAACACAGAGGTAGATATTGAACAAACTGAGATAGATATTAGATATATAGATAGCTAGATAGGAACAGTCTGACATAGATATGAACAATATGTGATAGTATATATGAAAAGAATGAGATATATGCATAAACTAATACAATACGTTTGGTACCTCCGTTGCTTTGAAGAATATTGGAGATTTAATCACATAATTTGTCATTTATGAAATATTGATTGAAGTCATATACATGTGAACTAACTGAGATAGATTGATATGAGCAAACTGAGATAGATAGATAGATATGAACACGGATAGATAGATAGATAGATATGAGCAAACTGAGATAGATATGAACACGGATAGATAGATATGAGCAAACTGAGATAGATATGAACACGGATAGATAGATATGAGCAAACTGAGATAGATATGAACACGGATAGATAGATATAAGCAAACTTAGATAGATATGAGCACGGATAGATAGATATGAGCACGGATAGATAGATAGATATGAGCAAACTGTGATAGATAGATATGAACACAAATAGATAGATATGAACAGAATGAGATAGATATATACTAATAGAATGGGGTTGATAATTGCGTTGCTTTCTTAGCAAATTGGAGATTTAATCACATAATCTCTCATTTATGAAATATTGTTTGAAGTCATGTAGTCTTTCATTTGCAAGCGTGAACCCCACCTTCGCAAAGCGAAGCTCAGGCAATTCATAGTGCTAAATATCGAACGTAGTCTTGCCTCTTGTTTAATTTCAAATCGTCGATATATGATAGCAATTTCAGCAGATTCAATGACGGGAAATGTGAGCACATCTCAAAATTACATGGTGTTCGTCTTGAATTCGTATTCATTCCTCTTACGAGCTTAACATCCAGATCCCAACATCGCGGTTTGTTAAGAAGGCTCTAATATTACCTTTTATTTAAATCTATTAATTTCGCGTCTGACGACTAGTTTTCGATAAACGGACCACAACATAATTCGTCAGTAATGAATATCCTAACACGCGCTACCCGGGGAATGAAAGGAAGGGAAAGGAAAGAAGAAAAGAAAAACAGAGAGGAAAACATGACAATACGCTTCGATTCAACAGAGTGGTGGGAATGTTTGACAATCGATTTATCTGCAAAGTTTCAATAGGAAATGCGCGGACAAATTTAACGCATTAAGTGGGAGGGGAAAAAATGGAAAAAGATCGTTCACCAAAATTCTTGCAGCCACCCCCGCGAACATTATGAGCCTTAAAGTTATTTCCTTAATGCAAACGAAAAATAAATTTCCAATTTTCTGAAGCTCAAAAGAATAAGAAGAATGCGCGTTAAGATATTCGCCCTAAAGCTATAGAATATTCTGTGCGCCTGCCTGTAAATGAACAGAGAATGACCAAATCCTAATTCTTGAGATTCCATATATATATATATATATATATTATTCGTTATTTTTCTCATTTTTTTTTTTTTTTGTGCGTGTGGAAATTGTAAAATGGGAATTCTGTAAACTGTAACGAACGACGAAATTCAAATTTGAATGTTCTTCAAATTGAAGGTTTCAGAATTTAAAAAAAACAAAAACACAGAAAATATTCTCTTTAAAGATTTCCTAATTTTTTGTCGAAGCAAAAAAAAAAAAAAAAAATTGAATGCAAAAGAAATCTCTAAAAACTAGCAAACTGATTTTCTAAATTAAATTTCCGACCAATATAAAAAAAAAAAACTACGGTTAGTAAAAATCAAAATTAGTAGTTAAATAGATCGAATATACATGACATGTAATCGAGTGACTAATTAGCAGTTTGTTTTTTGTTTGTTTGGGTTTTATGGCATATCAACCATTGTGGGTTATTTAATGACAAATCCAGTTTATATGAATTGTAAATGCCTATTTTGTACGAAATAAAAAATGTATAGCTGGCAACATTATTGTTTCAAAAAAACGTACAGCTGGCAACATCATTCCTTTACAAAAAAACGTAGAGCTGGCAACATTATTTTTCTGAAAACATTATATGAGACCTTGTTGTTGGATGCAGTTTACCGTCATACCCAGGATGCGGATGTAGTTTACCGTCATACCCAGGATGCGGATGTAGTTTACCGTCATACCCAGGACGCGGATGTAGTTTACCGTCATACCCAGGACGTGAGTAAAACTTGGAAAACTAGGAGTTCACTATTTGCCCATAGCTGGGAACCTAACAGGTGCTACCACCCCGGGTCAAGGTGGACCTGGGAACGCCAGCAATTAAGAGGTGGTTCCACGCTCCTCAAAACCTCCTGATCAGAGGCCTTGCTGTTGGATGTAATTTAACGTCATACCCAGGACGCCTCATTGGGGGGTCTTACCCCTCTACAAAGGTGCAGTCGGCGTATTCTAAAGCCCCAGCCGACAGGGCCGCTAATTAGCAGAGCCAATGCACGGATTATATAAATGATCAAGCAAAGGCACCTCGGCGTTGTGTAATGGGTAGAAAGATTGTCTTGCTAGTTACGACTGAGTAGTGATTTCGAACCTCACTGGGTGCCCCATACTTTTGACTTTGTGCCACATCTAAGCCGCGCTTAGAAAATCACTAGGGCACCTTGGCGTGGTCTAATGGTTAACAAGCTTGTCTTGCTAGATCAGTTGCGACTGAAAAATGAGTTCGATCCTCACTAGGTGCTCCATACATTCGGCCTTGTGCCACATCTAAGCTACGCTTGGAAAATCACTATAAATGATCAAGCAGGTAGGCTAGGGGAGCTCTCAGTCTGCGAGTATCGTATACTGACCGGCAAAGAAGGTTCGTTCTTATGCCAATAATATTCGCACGAGGCCCAGCGGATCACCTCCCGAGGCAGTACTCTGAGAGGGCTCTGGATTTATTGGTGTCCACAAATAGGATAAGTGCCGAGGGGGCTTGAGAATTGAACTGACCCTGTGTCACATTCGATAGCGACGTGGACGCACTGAAAATCAAGCTATCGTTAGCGCGGTAGAAACGACTACCACTGGATTGATAAAATACGAAGTAACTCACACTTCATAACTGCTCCAGAATATTTTATCCCCATATTCAATAAATAAATACATACCAATAACTACTCCAATCTAACCATCAAGCTCGTTAGACTCTTCCCGTAGGGAAATTGTTACAGCTTATTACTATCAGTAATAATTCAAGTAGGAATCCTCTCCTAAGATATGTCGAACAGACGCTACCAATTGATGAACGAACATAGTGAGGCACGATAAAATCATCGCCCGCCTAAAAACATATAAAAATATATTCCTTGTAAAGCATTACACCACGAACAGCCCAACGATTTACTAACTGTAACTTAAATGGGATACAAGTCCGTAAGAATGGAGAACCATGAGGGCTCATCAGACTTTACTTCCAAAAATTGAAATGAAAAATGGAAAGAAATTCACACATTTTTGACGGACCTCATCAAGTATACGTAAAATTAACGAAGTGAGGAAGTGAGGTGGGAAAGAGGATATGAATGTGTCATATGTAGGATTTCAAATTGTTATTTTTAATTTTTAACTCGAATGTATCGGCTAGATGTTGTTCGAATTTATTGTGTCTAGTCTCAAGATATAGATGGCTAAGGAGAGGAGGGGTGGAGACCGACTTTAAAGGAAGAAGCTACACTAC
>OZ010588.1:50869321-50889321 GCA_963932145.1 Acanthosepion lycidas | reverse complement strand
GAAATGACCAAGTCAGTCCCCAGATTTAAACCAAATCGAAAATTAGTGGCGATATTTGAAATTTCAAATCCAATCGAGAGCTCCAACAAACATTCCGGATCTGAAGATCATATGCGAAAAAGAATAGAACAAAATACCAACTAAAATTTAATAATAATTAATTGGGTTGTTGTAGAAGTGAATAATGGCTATCCTGCAAAGTATGAAGTGGAGATTATGTATTTTTTGTATAGTACGAATACTTTTTTCACTCATTAAAATGTATAAATTTCATTTATTTCTGTTAAATCAATTATGTTTCTGTTTTCAAGGCATATTTAGTTATCATGCATCTGTGTACAGTTAATTATATGAAAAGTATTTTTACTCATTAATTGGGATTAGAATAAATTAAAAAAATTTATGTGTAATGACATTTGTTTCACCCCACACTATATATATATATATATATATATATATATATATATATAATGTGTGTGTGTCAGTCTCTCTGTGTCTGTGTTACTGTGAGTGCGGGTTTGTCTGATGTTGCTCTTTCGATATTTTCAATCTTTGCATTGAATTAACCTTTTCCCTTCTCGTGTTTGAGAGTAATTCATTGGCTTCAATAAGACTTCTTTAATTTCAGCATTTTTTTTTTCTTTTAGCAATTCTGAAGACTTTTGCTGAAAATTGAATATATGGAAGTTGAAATTATTTCTCGGATCATAAAACGGTTTTGTTTGGAGAGCTTTTTTTTTTTTTTTTTTTTTAACTTTTCCATTCAAATTGTCGTCTGCTACACGAAGCCGACTGTGCAGGAAGGACGATAATTAAGCGAACGAATATTGCGAATGTAATTTTGCTCAAGCCTTTACATTCTTTTTGATCGACAAATGTCATTTCATCTCCCATTCACTTTTATCTATTTCTTTCCATCTCTTTCATTTCTCTCTTTTTCTCTTTCATTTATGTATCACCTCTTTTCTTTACCTTATTTCACTATCAAACTCTTTCGCTTAATTCTCTATATCTCTTTCGTTTGTTTGTTTTTTTCTCTCTCTCACTTTCGCTTCATTCTCTCTCTCTACCTCTTTACCTTTTCTCTCTCTATCTCTCACACTTCTTATTTCTCTCTCTTTCTCTCTCTGTCACTTGTTTCTCTCTCATATCGTTGCTTCTTTCTCTATCTCCTTCGCTTCTTACTCTATCTCTTCGTCGCTGATGTATCTCATTTTCTCTTTTACTTTTCTCTCATTCTCTTTCATTTATTTCTCTCTATAATTCACTTATCTTTCTCTTTGTCTCTTTCGCTTATTTCTCTCTATATCACTTTCAGTTATTTTTCTCTCTGTTACTTTCACTTATATATCTCTTTGTCTTTTGCTTATTTTTCTTTTCCTCTTTCTTTTATTTCTCTCCCTAACTTTTTCGCTCATTTCTCTCTCTATATATCTTTTTCGCTCATTTCTCTCCCTATATATCTTTTTTCGCTCATTTCTCTCTATATATATCTTTTTCGCTCATTTCTCTCTCTATATATCTTTTTTCGCTCATTTCTCTCTATATATATATCTTTTTTCGCTCATTTCTCTCTATATATATCTTTTTCGCTCATTTCTCTATCTCTATATATCTTTTTCGCTCATTTCTCTATATATATATCTTTTTCGCTCATTTCTCTCTGTCTTTTTCGCTTATTTCTCTCTCCCTGTATTTTTCACTTATTTCTCTCTCTCTCGCTCTCTATCTTTTTCGCTTATTTCTCTATCTCTCTGTCTTTTTCGCTAATTTCTCTGTCTTTTTCGCTAATTTCTCTGTCTTTTTCGCTAATTTCTCTGTCTTTTTCGCTAATTTATCTCTCTTTTTCGCTAATTTATCTCTCTTTTTCGCTAATTTATCTCTCTTTTTCGCTAATTTATCTCTCTTTTTCGCTTATTGCTCTCTCCATATATCTTTTTCGATTATTTCTCTATATATATATCTTTTTTTGCTTATTTCTGTCTTTTTCGCTTATTTCTGTCTTTTTCGCTTATTTCTGTCTTTTTCGCTTATTTCTCACTGTCTTTTTCGCTTATTTCTCTCTATATATATCTTTTTCGCCTATTTTTTTTCTCTCTCTCTCTCTCTCTCTCTTTAGCTTATTTCTCTCACTTCCTCTTTCGCATATTTCTCTCACTTCCTCTTTCACTCTTTTCTGCATCTCTCTTTCTCTTTCGTTTATTCCTCTCACACTTATTTCTCTCCTCTCCCATTATCTTTCTAATTGCTCTGTATTCATATTTATATTCAATTTTGCTTTCCTCTTTTTCTCATATTTTCCTTTGAACATTTTTAGACCTTCATTTTATTTGATCGATGCACGTTTCCAATATGTTCTTAAAAAAAAAAACTCCGTTCATATAAATTCAAACCATTCTTTAATCATTAAATTATATTCCTTGACATTAATAGTATCGTGATTCATGTTGCAATCAAGGTGTTAACATTCCATTCGCTTCTTCTTTCATGTGTCGTATTTCTTCAGGATTTGGGCGCTCATGGTTCTCCACGATATTCTATCGTTTTTAGCTATAAACCTGGGATTCTCAAAGTAGGCGGTAACGAGATGTGGACTGGGATCCAAGGGGACGCTAGCTATGAAACAAAATGGAAACCACTACTCTCATTAATGATATCCCTCCTAATATACCTACCTATTATATCATCCATTTTACGCAAGCTTGTTAGACAGGTCACGTGATCTCTCTCTACATCTCCCTCCTTCAATATGTCCGGTCAGTGTCAAATTCCATCATCCTTTTTTCTTTATGATGTGTCCCAGAAATTTCTCTTTCTGATTCTAAATATATCTTCCTTTTGTTTCCTTAAAACTTCCTCTTTGTTCACATGTTCAGTCCATAGCATCCTTCGATAGGACCACGTCTCTTGTTACCTTATCCTCTTCATTTGTGAGAAAATGGTCCAGCATCCACTGCCATAGAGGAGGATTGATATTATATCGCAATTCAGTATTTATATTTTGTTTCTAAAGTTATTGTCTTGTTTCTTAAAACATTTTCCAACGTTTTAAAGGCATATTTCGCTATTCCAAGGCGCCTTTCTGTTTAGCAAAAAGTTAGAAGGAAACTAGAAAGAGCGATTAACTGGACTTGAGAAGTCCAATTTCCTGAAAAAAATCTTTTAATAAAAAGATTGCATAAATTTTAACCGACATTAACACTGACTGCTCCCTCGGTAAATGATGAATATTTCCTCTATGGTAAAGGTTAATTTTACTATAAACATTACCATAAGACCAAATGTCATTTAAATTGTGTAATATGTCAAAAAGAAATGAATCCGTTTTTCACCGGATGAATAATTCAACTGATATGGAATTTTGCGTATTCTCCAGTCGTGTTGACCACACGACTGGAGAATACGCGCTGGGTAGAAAAGTTCTGAATCACACTTTCATGATCGTTTATTGTGTTGCAGTTATAACACAAAAGCAAGTGTTTATAGGATGCAAAATAATAGGATGCAAATTATTTGTAGTATTTGTATTTTAAGTCCCAATGCGTCATTCAAATGCACTGATTACTCAGTATCTCACTCAGTATCTCATCGTCAAGCAACTCAGTAAAAAATAATTATTTTTTGAATAGAGACAAACGCAGAATAAATGATTTGGTTTGGTTGCTTTTGTTTTACGACATATCAACCTCAATAGGTTATTTAATGCCGACAAAATTTTCATTGTTGGTAATATTTTTTCTCAAGAAGCTATTTCTGGTAATATATTTCCTTTAAAAATCTATTTCTAGTAAGAATTTTCCTTTGATGGTAATTATTTTTTTTTCAAAACATGTATTTCTGGTAATATTTGTTTTTCAAAAATGTACTGCTAGTAATATTTTTTATACAAAGTATTTCTAGTATTAAAACCTGTTTTTACACTTTCATAGTGTTTTGATCCGAGTTTGTGAGTTAAGTATTTGCCCATAGCTGTGACTCTGACAAGTGCTACCACCCCGAGTCAGGTTGGACCTGGGAACACCAACAATTAAGAGGTGGTTCTACGCTCCTCAAGACCTCTTGATAAGAGGCCTTTCTGTTGGACGTAGTTTATCGTTTTACCCTGGACGCGGATTTAGTTTATCGTCATACCCAAGACGACAGAATAAATAGATTCAGTTTGAGATGTGAAAGACTGTCCAAAATATTCCTACGATTTTCTTCTCTTTTTTTTATTTATCTCCAACGACTGCCTTTTACCAAAATTGCATTTTTCTATGTCAAGAAGGAAGAGAAAGACAACCAATGCTTGTTTTCCGTAAGTGAATCAAAAACTCATTTTCCGGGCGCCATATTTCCTTCAAGGTTTACAAAACAAACTCAACGTATTTGTCTGTCCAAAAAGTATCCAAGCACTACAGAATGTCTCGACAGCAGGTTGTACGGTATTGGCAACAAATTAAGGAGGGTATGCGTGACCATACACTTTTCCGGGGAATTAGACAGTCGGCAGGGAAACGCCACTGAATAAACCGATCGACTTGGGAAGGTGGCAAATGTAGCCTTCTCTTTAGTTCTTTTTTTTTTTCAACCCACACATCTTAAGTGTCCTGAATGAGAATGGATGATGTACTAAACAACTTTAATGACACTACAAAGTGTTATTGATTGTTCTTTTATTTGCTATTCTTACATTTTGTGTGCACTTGTCGTCTGATGAAAATAACATAATTAACGTGTTACTAAAACTCCATGACGACTGTACATTTCGGATATCAACTCAATCTAGTAATACAAGTGAAAATTTCCACAGATTTCCTATTGTAAATTTCTGATGGAACATAATTCTTAAGTTAATGATTGAATATTTTCTTTTGAAGTCCCACCACAATAAAATAGCCATGGAAATTCATTAAATTAAATTTTTGACGATCAATCTGGCAGGAAAGCATGTAGTGTGTTCCACAGGCGAGAAGTGCGAGAGAAGAAACTGTTAGAATTACGGTTACATCTTGCCACCATTAAATATTTGAACTTAAAATCTTTGACAAAATGATCCAATAGCAATTTCAGTTATGTACCATACGTGATGCACTCTTAGGCGATCATGTATCTTTTGATACATGACTGACGAAGCATATTTTTTCCCGCAGTAGGTTACCATTTCTTTCAGTTATTTACCCATATTTTGGAGAAGAAAAGGATTCATACCTTTTACCAAGGGTATTAGCACGTAAGTGAATGTAATGGATTCGACTGGAATTCGAACTCGGCTCATCCGATTCCTCAATCCGATCCGCTATCCATTACTCAACCGAGCCTCCTCAATTATTGGTATGAACACACATCATTAAAAAAAGGGGTACCAATAAAAAGATTCGAAAGCGACAAGGTTTTCCATCATAACGTTATCACCTCCTCTATATAACCTTTCTGTATTTCTTTCTTTCTTATTATTATGCCTGCTTTTTATTTCTCACTGAATCAAACAGCGTCTCTGATAGATATTTTCTTCATTTTTTTTCATCGCAGGCAAAATAGTCCATTATTTGTCCGGAGTAATGGCAGTGCGGAGTACAATTGTAGGATCGAACTGTACCTGAAAGATTAACAAAGATAATATGATTTAATTGATGTATTTTAGAAATACTTTCGACTGAATAATACCAACTGGTTTACATATTTAAATCAATACATTCTCGTCTCTGAATTACAAAGTTACAACATTATTGTTTTTTTTTTTATCATTTCATAGCAAGCATGACAATAATGACACTAAGGCCCGTGGAGTGGTTACAACTTGGCAAAGAGACTGGGAAAAATTTAGGGAGAAAGAATAAATGTACAGAGATTAAGAAGACAAAAATGACGAATGATATTGCATTTAATCTTTTGAAGCTAAAAGTTGACTAGAAAGTAGGAGCCGAAAGAGATTTCCCTAAGTCAGGACTTTCTTCTATTGGTAGCTAGACTTTATGAATTTAAACGCAGTACTAGATAGGCGGCAAGGTTTCACCAAGTTATAGTTGAGGTGGCAAGATGTAACCGTAATTCTAACAGTTTCTTCTCTCGCACTTCTCGCCTGTGGAACACACTACATTCTTTCCTGCCAAATTGATCGTCAAAAATTTAAATGCGATTACAATCGTTATCTTCAGTTTTCTTACTTTCCTTACTTTTATTGTTTACTCTCTTTAATAAAGTCTTATTTTGTCTCATATTCTCTCACACTCAATAACCTCTTGCATCACTGTGGCTTTATTGTCTTGCTTGGGATAAAATGAGAATTCAATTCTGAGCATACAGTGGCACACTTCAGGAGTTAACATTATAAAATAGGAAGACTTCCCAATCGACATACACACACAGGCACGCAGACACACACACACACACACACACACACATGTATCCCCTACGTATATCCCTACACAATTAATAACTTTCCGTGCCTTACTTTTCATGCCTACTGGTGAACTTCCTCTCTTTTGTTACTCAGTTCTATAAAAACAAAAGTTAAAAATATCGTCTCATTGATATTTATTTCGATTTTCTCACACCCGTCATTTACAGGTGTAAATTTTGTATATATATATATATATATATAGGCATTGAGCTATAACTTTATTTGATATTTTTAGCTTTTAGCATTTATCATATATTATTACTACCTCCCTCTCTCTATTCCTTTATATATATATATATATATATATATATATATATATATATATATATATATATATATATATATAAATATGATGTGTGTGTGTAACAGCAAAATTATCCAAATCGTATAAAAGCATGGGATAAGTGTCCATCCCACAAAATCTTGAAAATCTAAAAGTCCAATAAACTAACTGAGTTTCTTTTTTTCCAGGTTTTTAGACAAGACGCTTAGCCATCTTGAAACCATTTCTCGTAAGAATCACTGGAAAACCCTTCGAGTTCTTCTGCCAGAAAGAGAATAGTTTAAAATCTTTTTGTTTCAACCCCACTATATCTTCTCACCTGAGCTATGGTGAGAAGACAAAGATCATTTAGGTCTTCAGTAATGGGGCCAACTTTCATACACTGGCTTACATCCTTCAACGTCCATTCAAGAAGCACCATAGGAACGGTGAAAAAGTTTTTTTTTTAAAAGAAACAGAACTGAATCAACAGGAAAAGGGACCATCATTTCAACTGAGAGCTAAATACATTCTTATTGTTTAAAGTAGAGTCCAACAGGGTGATATTTCTAAGATACAGCAGTTCAAAGATTGGATAGTTTTTCCGTTACACGATTTGGACAATTTTGCTGTTATACCCGGTATATATATATAAGTGGATTTTGGCACTCAACGACGGCAGTCTGTTTCATGTTAAACGCAATCTTCGGATCAAGTTTTGTTGTGTTGGACAAGCATATATAAATATTCGAGCCAAAACTCAACACAAATGGCCTGAAGATTGCGTTTAAGCATGAAACATGCTGTCGCTATTAGGTGTTGATATCAATGTCCATTTTCATATTTTCATACGCACTATCTCTGATACCCATAAATATACCATAACTTAAAAATATATTTTATCATAGATATATATATATATATATATATATATATGAAAATTAATGACATAAATATATCATAACTTAAAACTGTATTTTTATCATACACACACACAGAAATATATATATATATATAGATAGATAGATAGTCGACTCTCCCGTCGAATTCGACGTATGAGGGTCAAGCAAATCAGTTCCCTGAAAACCGACAACAGCACATGTGATTTGATTATTGTGGTGAATGTTGCGTGCAGGACCATCCTCACTTTTTGAAGGGCCGAATTCAGAGACCTGGTTCACTAAGTGCCACAAGGTCCCCAAACGACCCTCCGCAGGTTTTGAATTCAGAGTTGTCCCTCTCCTAGACCAGTTGACATCCAAGGCTATAGAACCCCGCCTGTCCTGCTATTTACCCATAGCTCGAGGGAGAAGAAGAGGATTCACACTTTTCCCAAGGATATTAGCACGTAATTGAATGTAATGTATTCGAATGGAATTCGGACTCGGCTCTGCGATCCCTCAATCCAAGCCGCTATCCATTACTCAACCATGCCCCCCCAGTTCATATATATATGAAAAATTATTGACTTAAACCTATCAGCAAATCTACGCAGGTGACCGTATGTTAATGAGAAATTCCTGTGTAAACGGGAACAAGCAAATGATATGAACGCAAAAGCGACGCAAATGGGTTGACCATTACTTCTAATAAAGACGTAAATTATGGGAATGAGGATAGACGGAGATCCTAAATGTTATATACGCAACGGGCACATTAAAAATTAAACAAATTTGAATATTGAACTAGATTGGTAGTGTCATAAGAGGTGACAATTAGTGTGACAGACAAATGACAAGTCGCGTCTCTGTAATAAAGGTTGCTTGTTAGGGTCAAACACCGGAAAGAGACAGTTGGAATTCCTACATTAGATAATGAAGAAAGAGGGCTTGGGAAATGTGATACTCACAGAGCAGATTGACATCAGGGGGGAACAGAGCATAATCTACCTAGCAAACATGAGTAAATGGTTGGTAGAACAAGGTTTAGGAGAGATAGCAAAGAGACAAAATTAAGAGCTACAAAAGACAGAAAACTATTAAGGGTCATGATCACCAGCATCCTGAACGGACACAAGAAGAAGGAGCTTAAGAAGAAGAAGAAGCTGCTACTGCTGTTGCTTAGAAGTCTTTCTAGATGATATGGGACAAAAAAAAAGACCCACCCAATATTTGGTAAATGTATCGTAATTCTGAAATATTTGATAAGGTCAGTTAACAGTCCCAAAGTAATCTTTTCTTTCTCTCTCTCTCCCTATATATAATATATATATATATACACATACATATATATATATATATATATATATATATATATATATATATATATATATATATATATAAAATTTGCTTGAAAATCATACCACGGGTTTAACCAAGCTTGTGAATGAAATTGGGTAGATGAAAACCTTGGTGACCTCGATAGCTGTACTAGCACGAAGTCGCCGAGGGTTTCAGTGCGCTGGCCTTTGTCAGATTGTTGATCACACGAGATAACACGTTCTCTCCCATAAACTGTAACTAAGGTGTGCTCAACATAGTTGCAGTATAAAATACAGGTGAGCTCTGTGGCTGTTAAACAAACGCAAATGTGCCTGAACTAGCGTCTGCAATAGGGATTGGCTAGCCACCCGAATAGACGGGTATCCTCGAATACGAGTGAACAGCTATTAGAAATAAGGAGGGGTTGAGTAACGGAAAGTTGATTGAGGAATCGGAGAGCTGAAATTGAAATACAATCGAGTTGATTACATTCATTTCCGTGCTAATACCCTTGGGAAAGGCATGAATCCATCTCTTCCCCCTCCAACTATGGGTAAATAGCAGGACAGTACGTCTCCTATAGCCTTGGTTGGCGACCGTCCGAAAAGCAAGATAACTATGAATTTAAAACCTGCGAGGAGTCTTTTGGACACACACATACACACATATATTAAAAAGAAAAGAGAAGTCACAATCGTTTTTGGTTATAATGCCGATTTTTAAAAAAATATATTATGCTTTCTTTTCCATAAAATTATGGAAAAGAAAGCATAATATATATATATATATATTTTTTTTTTTAAATCCACATTAGAACCAAAAACGTTTGAGGTTTCTCTCTTCTTTTTAATATACACCCTTTTCACTCGTTGGAACAACTATAACCTCTTCCCCCTATATATATATATATATATATATATATATATATATATATATATATATATAGTGCTAATAAGAATACGGAGACTTTAATTATCCATTTCGTTTATAATTTTTTATTTCATGAACACCGAGATGTTCATCTCATCAGAACGACAATCTGCTCCACAAATTATAGCCTATTAGTATATATATATATATATATATATATATATATATATATATATATATATATATACACTAATAGTAATACTTGGTTGGAAAAAACCACGGATGGCACAACTTGTAAGTATATCAACACAAATTGATACCCGAGGAAAAAAAGAAAGAAATAGTAAAACAGGACGAAGTAAATCGCCCAGTGCCTTAAGTGTGTTGTCCAAAGAAAAAACCAAACGAGTAATACATCTAAAACGTAGAATGCTCAATACGCTAAGTAGAGCTGAGATAAATAAAATAAATCCTAAAGACCGATCTTCAGAGTATAATATATATATATATATATATATAGCGTACCAGTTCTTTGTACTCATCTCTTCTCTCAAATTACTTTTACGTACTAACAACCATCAGTTGGATATGATATAAAAACATTAACTTTATTCATGAAACTCTGACTAGCGGAATTTTCTATTACTGTATCATTATTATTATAATTATTATTATTATTAATAATAATATTTTAAATTTACGCTCTGCTGATTTTGGCATCGCGCCATCGATTTATTTTATATTTTAAACTTTTAGCTGTTATTCTTAATATTTGTAATTGTCTATTTTATTGATTGTATTTGTATATGCGTAGGTAAGTGTTCGTGTGTGTATTTTAATAATTTAGTAGATTCGTCGGATCTCCTGACCTGACCTGGCGATTGGTATAATGTTAAACTCTGGAGTTGGTCAAGAGATAAATTACTTGAACATGTATTAATTGTCTATTATATAATTAACCAGACTTGAAAGTAAAAGTAAAGCATAAAAAACACCCTGACCTATGCATAGTATGAAATATGACACCGAAAAATAACTAACTTAAAATATACTGTTCCCAATGCATACTGTATAAAGAAACCCAAGATAGGAAACGAAACCAAAAAACAGTTTGTTTGATTCGTTTTCTACGACTCATCAACCCCATTCAGGTTATTTAAAGCCAGAAAAAAAATTTAGAATATTTTTAGATAATAATGACTTAGTGATACAAGACTTACTAATTAAACCATAGCTGAGGGAGAAGAGATGGATCCATTCCTTTCCCAAAAGTATTTGGCCAGGCTCAACGTTGCTTATCATCGATGATCGTACGGGAACCGGTTTTTCCACTCTATATAACCTTAAGCTCAGCCCACGAGACAGGACAGCAATAAAATAATTACGTCCAGAGACCTATAACCGTAACACGGAATTTCCCGCCAAAAAAGCGATGAGTAGATTTTTAGCTTACTTTTTCCCGGAAAGTTATTTAATTTTTTGGCTAATAACGGTTTCCTATATATCAAAGCCATATTTCTGGCACAATACATACATACATATATAATATAATATTAGGTTGGTGCAAAAATAATGACGTAATAATGTCGTTTTTTGACGTTAAAAAATACGTCAAAAAACGACATTATTCCGTCATTATTTTTACACCAACCTTATCTATCTATCTATATATATATATATATATATATATATATATATATAATATAATGTAATTATTTCTGAGTTTCACGTTATATATATATATATATATATATATATTCCATTGAGACATGTTTTGTATTGTAAGCCGTGGAGAAGTACCGAGCACCTGTTGTAAATCAATATTTCCTTTCGTATAGAAAATAGTCCTACACTTTTCAGTTTCAATGTATATTGAATTCTTAGCAAGCAGCTTATAATATATATTTCTTCTTGTTTATATTTTGTTATCTAGAGTGCATAAGTAATTATATTTCTCTGCACATCGATTGGCACCATAGCATAGATCAATTGTTAGTAAATGGGGCTCATACTGTATAAGAATTAGGTAGCGAGTTTAGACCTTAGTCCTCACTGAGTGCAGTATTGGACTCCAACGGCGTTAATCTATTAATGTTAACTGTAAAATTCGATATGAATTTTAAAAAATAAGATAAAATAAAAATCCAATATTAATTATCTCTATCTATAAAAGGCAAGATGTGTGTGTGTGTGTGTGTGTGTGTGTAACGAATGCACGGTCGCAATTTTCGACGGATTTGCACCAAAATTTACATGCACATGCTCCAAGTTAGTGGGAAGGCCAAGACCGACTTTGAATTTCCCAACTCCCATCGATAGTGGAAATAATCGATTTTTTCATTCTTCTACGACAGTTTTCATGTAGTTTGCGGCCATTTTCTACTGGCCAGAGTGAGAGCCTATAGCTGGCTGCCACGAATAGACCAGAAGATTCTATTGGCCAGCGGGAGGGCCAACAGCCGACTGACACGAATGTTAACTAGCATGCAAAAAAAATCGATAGCTGCATTCGCCAATTTAAATCTGCATGACACTTTACTCCAGTTGGCTCATTCGCTTGCTTAAACTCAACGTTGATTCTGATTCCGCAGAACTGGGTTGGGTGTGAAAAAGTATTTTGTTGTTAACATTTTTTTTTCATTCGGTTTTTCCAGTTACGAGTCCTTTTTTAAAGCTGATCGTTTTGTGTTCATTTTGTTTAGTTCTTTTTTCGTAACAGATTAATGTTTAGTATAGAACTTTAAAAAAATTCGCAGTGTGAGATAGGCAAGAAGTAATGCATGTAGCAACATCAGCACGGCAAAGGGAACTCCTTTAAAGGTAAAGAAGGCCAAAAATATTTTAAGTCAAGTGATAGCGATTGCTGTATGAGTCGTACGATTTTTGAATCAAGCACGGGCAACGGTGGGCCATGCTGCAATTTGGTTTCTAAAATTACCGCTCTTAATTAAATGTTTCCAAAAACAGATACTGTAATATCTGTTTGAATTTCTGGGATCAATAGTTAACATTATTTACGCTATTTACATCTGAACTATTGTCCTCATCTTTGTTGTTATCACAATGTTTTGCTCTCCGGCCTTCCTCAGATATATATCGACCTGGGTGACCTACAGAGAATTCTGAACTGAAATCTTTTTTTTATTAGGTTGGTGCAAAAATAATATCGTTTTTGACGTATTTTCTAACGTCAAAAAACGATATTATTTTTGCACCAACCTAATAATATACAAGGTAGGCTGTTCTAGTTCCACTGCACATTGAACACAGGGATATCATCTAGTTCTTATTTTTTATTTAGCACAATTCAATTATTGATCACACGTTTCCACTGAGTGCAACTACACACTACTCAACCCAGGGATTGAACTCACAATAACTAGTGGGTTAAAACGTCAGTTTGAGAATTTAGTGTCATGGTGATTGTGAGTTCAATCCCCGGGTTGGGTAGTATTTACTTGCAAGAGGGCAAGCAATAACTGAACATTATGGCGTAGACACATAGAAACGTAACACGGACTCGGATATAAGGTTAAAATTATCGGAAACGTAGTACAAAGGTAAATTGGACTAGAGAGTACTTTCTCTCATTGGTGTCCTTCCTCACTCACTCACTCACTCACTCACGGTCGGTCGGTCGGTCGGTCGGTCGGTCTGTCTGTCTGTCTGTCTGTCTGTCTGTCTGTCTGTCTGTCTGTCTGTGTCTCTACTCGGTCACTCTCACTACTCAGAGTTGGTAGCCATATTATATAGGTGTAGAAGAGTCCATTTGTACGTAGGTCCACACAACACTGAGCAATACCTCTTGTGATTTATTTATTTAATTTCCCTTGTGTTCTTACAAGTTTTCTGTTTTGAACACTGGGTGTTTGATAAATTGTCCATATTGATATTCCCTAGCTCTTTCGGTTTGTTGGGACACGTAAAATCAGACTTGACGCGGACGTCATAGTAAGGACACCACATGATTTTTCTCAACTAATGGGAGTACAACAAAAATATTAACTTTCTATGGAAACTACCCCTGGCCTATATAAGAACGGATCAAAAACCACACGTGACGATTCACAGTAAGCACGCACTAGAGTACCCACAGCAAGTACACAGAGGATCATTCACTCACACCAAGGCGAAGAAAACCATTACATTCGCGTAATCACGTCATTCAGAGTGGCCGATCCATGCGAGATAAAATACGTGCCCGATTACCCAGCTACGAAGACTTCAATAAAAAATTCCTGTTTGAGTTACTTATGTCCATAATTATATACGCATACACATACATTCACACGCATATATTGCGCACACACTAACTCATTCGAGAATAGAGAGAAATGGGTTTTCCCGCAATATATTTTCCTGGATTTTCTGTGAAATCTCTGTAACATTTTTCTCTTTCGCTTAATTGTTACCATTGCTGTTATTAAATTATATTCAAATTTACTCGTTGATGTTGCTTTACACGTCGTTTGGAGAATGCGAAGGGTCGTTTGCCCTTTCTTTCTCTCGTTTGCTGCCGGCTTAACCATGATATTACCTTTCCTCTAAAGGGAGTCAACTGCAAACGGCTACATTCGACTGTCAAAATAAGGCCAGATAGTACATCGTAGTAGCTCATACGACAGGCTGTGACACTTTAGCCATTAGGAAGGGGAGTTCATGTTCAGTGTAACGAGGATTATTAATATATCTTTACTTTTTTTTTCTATATTGTGTCGTGTGAAAGGCATGTATTGTTGCATGTGTGTTTCGGGGTTGTGTGGTAAAAAGCCCTTTTCTATTGTCAAGTACAACAGAGGTCAGCATATATATGTATATTCTGTCAATAACGCTTGTATTTGTTCATCAACACTTCCATTTCTTATTGATTTTTAAAGCACATCGTAGAGGATAAGTTTCGAATATTGCTCGAACATGCTTTAGATTATTATTATTATTATTTTTTATTTTTTTTTTTTTTTTTTTTACAAACATCTAGTCTTTATTATGGTTTTCATTTACGGACAGAAATATATCCTTTTATTGAAAGTAAACGCCGGAAATAGAGGCTTAATTGCCAGAAAACTTCAACAGCTTCCAGCGATCTATATATATATATATATATATATTGTCTAATTCTTAAAGCCAATGATAATACGAGGAGTGCCCTTGCTTTTCAATATATCCGTTCAATAAAGAAGCCAGCCTGTCTACCCGGCTAAACATCGATGTCATCTGCCACCACCTTTCTTTCCCATAAATATATACGAGTCAATAATAACCTACATTGCAAATGCACACTAATATATATATATGTGTGTGTCTGTGCATACGCCCGTGTGTGTCGGTGTGTGCGTGCGTTTGTGTGTTTGAAAGAGAGTATGTGCGTCTTATTGAATAGTGTTGGCTTCTTGTTTCGTCTATTCCGGTGTTTACCTACAGCTGTACACCTGACTGAGTCCCACTGTGATTAGTATTTGAAAAACAAAAAAACAACAGCAAATCTTCCTCAGACAAAGTGAATAACTCCTTCTGATCAGGAAGTTCTTCCACCTGTCTAACTATAAAGAGATATAAATATAAAGAGAAAAACCTACTAAACAGGATTAAAAAAAACAAAAACAATAAGTATTGCTAGTCGACGCGCACAAACTCTTCGCCGTGGGATATTTGGTTAAATTAGTGTGAAAAGGACTTAAACAAAAACTATACGAAAAGGTATTTGCAAATTTCTTTTAATTTTTCTATTGTCTCTCTTAACGAATATTTTTTTAACTTGCGGAATATTGCTTTTGTTTAAACACATGTGCATAATAATTTACAGATTGTAGATAGAGAAATAAATGAAATTTGAAGAGACGGAGATACGCATTTTAGATAGATATGACGAAAATGATATAGACGCAAACAAACATAGTGTGAGAGAGATAAAAATCGAAATAGATAAATATAGACAGAAAGAAACAGATATAAACGTGTGGTTGGTTCTGCAAAAGTGTTCACCACCATAATCAAATGATATGTGCAGGTAATCTGGTTGTTTTAAAGAACTGAGCTGCTTCATCTTCATACGTAGAAAACATATATATATATATATATATATATATATATATATATATATTGTGTGTGTGTGTGCGGTACTTATTGGAAAATTCTCAATATCAATGATAGACCTAACATATTTAGTTGGATTGATGTAAGTTTATGACCCTGGGTTTCACCCCCTTGCGATCTTCAGACAAACTCTCTCTCATATATATATATATATATATATATACTGCTGAGGAGTACCAAATATAGGACGAAGCGGCCGCCCAGTGCTTACTGCATTCTGTTGAGGTTTCTTCTAGACTCGATGAACTAATTATGATTATCTCAAATCCTCCTAATTATTTCTATCACTTGCATATCCTTGCTTGAACCGGCTTCTAATGCTCTGGACTGAGCGGCTTGGGGATGGTAGTCATAGCTCGTGGAGGCACAGTCCTGTGGTTAAAGAGAAACTTGGATGAGTTCCACGACGGAATATGGGATCGAGTGGCGCTTTATCAAGTTTAATTCAGTACCTCTTCGTCACTGAGGCCCGTTGGTACAGTTGGTATTGTGTTTCTCTCCTATCGTAACTGTTCGGGTTTCAATTCTCGGCTGTTTCGTCCTATATTTGGGACTCATGAGTAGTGCGGATCCCAAATATAGGACGAAACGGCCGTCTAGTGCTTTCTGCAGTCTGTTGGTGGTTTCTTCTAGACTCGATGAATTAATTCTATGGCATCTAAGACCCGGTTTCTTTGGATTTCAGTTTTTCAGTAATTCTGGCATGCAAGTTTTAGTTGGAGTTGGACAATAGGTCCTTCGACCAGGAATAGTGATTTTTTTTCTTCAAACTTTCCAGATAATTGTACATTAACCACTTCAGACTACGAATATCGATTTTCTTTTAACTTGTTGAAAGGGTTCCTGAATTGCTATGTGAATCAATTGTAAATTGTTTCGCACTACGCAATCCGAAACAAATATGGTCGTATGTCATAATTTAAGATATCAAAAAAAAATGTAATCTAGATTTTCTTTTCATATTATCTATTAAAAACTCTAGAAATTTCAAAGAACTTTTTTTTTTAAGTTTTAAGATACCGTTTGTTAGAGCTTTCATAAGGGAACCAATTTACAATGAATTTACATACCAGAATAGACCTTATCAAGTAACTTCTATAAAATTTAGCAACTTTTATTTCCGTGATCTGGAGTGCTTAATCTATAGTAAAATTAAAAGAATTTTTTAAGAAAAATATAATTTGGTCGCAGTGCCTATTGTAAAATACAACACATTTATTTTCTCAAAGTAAATGAAAATACCTGGAAAAATAAAGTAAAATGAATTTATCCAAATATGCACTCCACCCCCCCAAAAAAAAAACAAATGAAGAAAAAAAAGTTACTGAAATGCATTTGATAAGAAAGTGTATCATTAACTTTATAGTAATAATCTTTGTCATTGAAAATAATTTCAATTTTCAGATTAAATTGTTCAGAGTGAACCATTTTTTGTGGCACATCGGACATAAATATACGTATTCGACGTGTTTTCTTAAAATGTATTTTTTTAAATCTTAAATCTGGAGTGCGCATTCGATATTGATATATTAAATGAACTTCAGATAGCAAATTTTAAACTTATTTTTTTAATTTACATTTTAAGAAACACGTGGTGTGAACATATTTGTTTCGGCTTTCGTAGATCAATATATAATGAATTTATATAGAAAACTTGATCCCCCACCCACGAGAATCTTTGATACAATTTAATAAGGGAACTTTAGTTATTCGTTATATTGGGCGCTTAATCTGGTAAAGCTTCAATACAGTGTAACCCGGATATAAAAGAGATTTTCTCTGGTCCTAAATTAGAGCCATACTTACCTAAACAAAATAGATCAAACCCGGACTTCTTCTCCCGTCCCGACAACTCTCTTATATCCGGGTTACATTGTATTACAATCGTCTATCTTTAGAATGGTGCGCCAAGGAGTTGACGCATGTTCATTAACCCTATTGACCTCATGCGCATGATCAATTTCGCTCTTACTTCAACGTCATTGGCTAAAGAGCGTCAGAAATAAAACCGGTCTAATAGTAAAATAAAAATAAAAACTGTTAATAGCCTTATGAATAAGAAATTGAAAGAAGTGATTATTTCTGGTCGCAGTGCCTATTCTACAAATTCGTTTTATTTCTGACACTGATTTGTTTGCATTTTAGAGCCTCAATCTGGAGAAATATAGTGTATTATTTGAAGGCAACCAAAACCTTGACTCATAATTCTACTTTCTTATTGCCATATATCAATAAAATCTTTGGTATTTTTTTTTATTTTTCTGTCGTATCTCTTCAAGTAGCCGACGATCATGGATCGCCATGATCGTCGGCTACTTGCACTTGTAAAGAACGTTTCATTTTTCACGATCTTTTTGTCTCGCTGTCATTTATTCACCTTAACTCGTTATGGAGATTAGTTGCTGTTTCTCTCTGACCTTTTTCCTTTCAGTGGTCCATATGTGTATTAAGCTCGGTTAGGAATTATTTATTTATCGAAATGACTTCTCGAAGACAACGCTCACAGTTTTAATTTATTTTTTGGAACCTCAAAATATCCCACTGGACACTAAAAATATAATTACCGTATATACTCTTGCATAATCCGATTTCATGTATAGTGCGCCCTTTGATTTTTTTTTTTTTTTTTTGATTTTTTTTTTTGCATGAATTTACCACCCCCAACCGCTACATATAAGTATATTGCAACCAGTTAGCGAAAATGCATAATTTGTTTAACCTCTTCAAAAAAATATTCCTTGTGGATAGTGCGATCTGTGTTACTTTAAAAAAAAAAAAAAAAAAAAAAAAAAAAAAACACTCACTATAATGGAGAGTAATTAGTCGAAAATTTCGAGAACCTCGTTGTCAAATGTAGAGAAAATAAATCCTCAATCTGAATAAATTTATAATTTCAAGAGTGCGAAAAACTTTATGCGTCCAGGGTTTGACGATAAACTACGTCCAACAGCAAGGCCTCTGATCAGGAGGTTATGAACGTGGTACCAACTCTTAATTGTTTAATAGGGGTTGACATCACTTTTTTTACATTTTTTTAAATATAAAAATACATTTCAAATTATTTCAAAACAATATCGAAATGTTAAATAATTAAATATTAGGTTGGTGCAAAAAAATGTCGGTTTTTGACGTTAAAAAGACGTCAAAAACTGACATTTTTTTGCACCAACCTAATAGATTATTTTATATAAAAAACAAAAATGAAGAATGATGAATATAGATTTGGAATTAAAAGAATTGAACGGGTGAAACTTAAAAACACACAGAAAAAAAACTACCTTCTCACCTGCCCCCAAATCTGCAAATAAAACTCACTGAATTCTTACAGGCGTATATTTTTTCTCTGTAAACAATTGGAAAGCAAAGGTCTCCATCACTATAGTGAAAACGGGATTGAAATGGCGCACCATTATTTCCAGTACCGTCAGAAAATTAAATATTTATTTGGGGTTGACTGTATTTTAATTTCATTTTTATTTTGCTAATAAAATATACTGTATACTTTGGGCTTGTAGAACATAATTTAGAAAAAAAATTGTTTGCGGCACAGAATTTACTAATGGCGTATTAAACGGACATATTTAAAATCTGGAGCTAATGCATTCACTGACAACCACGAGATATCTCGTAGGAGGCATCATAAAAAAAAACAAAACTGACCACATGTCGGTTACCTCCTACTTGGCATTTTGTAATATATTTTAAGCTTTGAGTACCACTAACGAGTTTATTAGCAGTGATAATTTAAGTTTGAAATCCATTAAGACATCACTTGAAGCTATAAATCAGCTCTTTTTGTAGGCTATTATAAAGTCCGATTTCGTAATCTTAAACGTATTAGTTTCAGTCTATATCTCTGAGATGAAGTATTATGATTACCTGAATTATTTACATTATTCGGGCTCTTATCCTCATCTTCATGGCCTAGTAGATAAAGACGTTGGTTAGATCCAGTGACTAGCCCCAAAGAGTTGTGAGTTCAATACCAGGCCACAGCGGTGGTGAACCAAAATCTTGGAGATTTATAGGGAAATAACTGAGACGTCTAGAAGAGGCATTGCGCATAGAAACAGGACAATCTGCTTCGGTGGACGAAATAAAAGGTTCGGTTCGAAATTCCAATTACCTGAAGAAGCCCGGAACGTACAACGGCCGAAACGTTGTGAATATGACAAGGAGGATAACAGTCCGA
>OZ010588.1:50681821-50864321 GCA_963932145.1 Acanthosepion lycidas | reverse complement strand
GCGTTCACTGTTGTATAGGACTGATAACAGTTCAGTGGCCTTTTCTTTGTTTCTAACGAAATGTTTCTGTTAATACTTTGCCTAGCTTTTGAAAGGCATCTTTTGCTATCCGAATGAGTCTTCAGATTTCAGTGTTGCATTTTCCGTTCCTTTCTAAATCACTTGCCAGATATTGTCCACTGTTGGAAAATTGGGGTGTCTTTGGGGCCACGTAATTTCCTACTGTTTTCAGGCTAAAGCGTCATCGAAGCGAAAGAAATTCCTCTTGTACGTAACGGAATCATATGATCTGTACGTTAAGTTAAACGCCTCGTTCTTTTTGATAAGGTCGAAATCAACCATTTGTCTTTGCATGGAATACTGCTGTCATATATGACCTGGAGCACCCACTGTTCGTCTTAAGGTCCTGGAAAACATCCAGAGACGAATATGGAATGTGGTTGGCCCTGATCTGACATCTCGTTTACAGTCGCTTTCTCACAGACGTGCCATCGCTTCCCTCTGTCTTTTCTATCAACACTCTGACGGTATTTGCTACGACAAGCTACTTTCGCTGGTTCCCAAACTGTATGAATTTAAACGCGCTACTAGGTTGGCATCTCATTCTCACCATTTCACTGTCGAAACTGTTAAATTTAGACAAGTCTTCTATTCCAATAGTTTCCTGTCTCGCACGTCCTGTCTGTGGAACTCCTTTACTTGCTTCTCATCTATAATCTCCAACTATTCAAATGCAATGACAATCGACATCTCCAGATGCTTTGATCTATTCTCCGTCCTTCTCTTCATCCTTTTTCTTATCACGTATCTTGCTCCCACTGTCTGTAACCCCTTGTGTGCTAGTGGCACTCCCGCCTTCCTTGGGATGAAAAGCTTTAAAAAAAAAAAAGTATATACTAGCCTTTAATTTCTAAAGTAAAGGTTTTTCTTGGAAAGTTTTCGGCCTAATCAAGAAGATCTTAGAAAGGTGGGAAAAAAAGAGGTTTTGTCATTTAGTAAAAATTTGTGATTTGGGTTTGGCCTAGAAGTTTTCAGTACACTCCCGTATTTGACTTAATTATATAATTATAAATGATTATATTTCATACCGTTAATGATATTACAGCTTTTTAATTATATTAATGGATTCTGTTTCTTTTTCCGCCAACGTTTGCAGCTTTCATTCACCGTGTGTTTCTGATATCGACCGCAAACTATCTTCTGAATTGAAGACAATGTCGCGGTATTATTCTTTGAAAATAAACCTTTTTCCTTCTTTTCATAGAAATGCAATTATTTCTCGGATCATAATTCTTTTTCAAGCCCCTCAGAGCAAGAGCTTCGATACTAACTATAAATATTCCCATAATGGAAGGTTTTTTTTTCTACTTTACCGTTCGCTATTTACGTGTCCATTCCTTTTTGTGATTTTTTTTTTTGATTTGTGATTTTTTTTTACTGCTTTTATTAATTTCAAATTTACCTTATGTAAAATTATCTTTCCTTTTTTAAAAATTAATTTCCATTAACAAATAGCGATAGCTTGCTCTAAGTAAATTGAAACTTGAAAGTAATGCGAATGAGATACCGCGAAAACACATTTCTATCTATGAATACATGATTCTCTCTCGTTTTATAAACAATTTTTTGCAGTCATCGTTAAATTGCTCGTTATCGATTGGCATAAATCCTCCTCTGTTATTATATTGTATAACATTTGGATACAAAAACTCGCCGAGGCTACGGCCTCCTGGAAGATCTCTATTACTGATATAGCTAATGGATTGCTCGGTGATTGTCCTCCTTGATCAGTTCACAATTTTCCCGACACATTTTCTGCAGGTTCGCTTGTGACTGGCTGTTTTGAACGCTCATATTTTTCCGACACTCAACCGGCCTTGAAAAGTTAATTCCGCTCTAAAAGCGACGTTTTAAAAGGTTCATCAAACGCTTGAATTTTCCGTAGCCGGGATTCAGGGTTATAAAAATTTGGTACCAGCTGACGTTGAATTTCTCAGCTATCGTAAATATTCCATCGAAAAAAAAATATATATATATATATCCTCTCCCGTTGAATTCGATGTTGAGGGTTAAGCAGATCAGTTCCCAGGAAACCGACAGCCCGACAACAGCACTTGAGAATTGATTATAGCGGTGAAGGTTTCGTGCAGGACCATCCACCCCTTTTTGAAGGGCCGATTACAGAGACCTGGTGCACTACGTGTCACAAGGTCCCCAAATGACCCTCCGTAGGTTTTGAATTAAGATTTGTCTTTCTTTTAGACCAGTTGCCATCCAAGGCTATAGAAGCCTGCCTGGCCTGCTATTTACCCATAGTTGGAGGGAGAAGTAGAGGATTCATACCTTTCACAAGGGTATTAGCACGTAAATGAATATAATGGATTCGACTGGAACTCGGCTCTCCGATTCCTCAATCCAAGCCGATATCCATTACCCCACCGTGATATATATATATATATATATATATATATATATATATATATATATATATATATATATATATATATATATATATATATATATATATATATATATATATATATATATATATATATATATATATATATATATATATATATAAAAGCAAAATTATACTTAACATCAGGAAGAGGAAATTGAAATTTGAAGGGGGCGAGGAAGGAAGTTTTGGAAACGCTGATACTCACAGGACAGATTGAAGGAATTAGGGACAGAGAAAATGCTCAATGTCCTACTTGTCAATGATCTTTCTGCCGTAATATAACTGCATAAGACGCATTTTAGTGTTTGCATTGATATTATCTATTGTTTCAATATCATATACATCGACTGACATCGGATTTAGCTGCTTCTATCTGGCATGTTGCTTCAGAAGTTGTGATCATTACTCTCCACAAGTTCCCATCATTTGTAGCTCTTAATGTTAGATATTTTTACCATCACTCTTATACTCCATTTACACAAGTTTGTAACGTAGGCTACTCAGTGTATTTTTCTCATATGGGTGTCAAATTGCCAAGACTTTTGTCCGCATTGTTTCCTAGAAACTGTTTAAGTATCTGTTTTTTGGGGTCCATTTTCCTCCTCTTTAATCTGTCCTGTGAGTATAAAATTTTCCAAGTCCCCTTTCCTCACTATGTACCTAAAAATTTCAACTTTCTTCCTGATAATTATAAGTGTCTTTTTTGTTTCCATTTTCTCGGAAATTTGGTTGTTGCTCACATGTCCAGTCGATGATATTCTCATCATCCTCTGTAGAACCATTTTTGTTGTTGGTGGTGGTTCAAGTTTCTTCTTCATGTGAGTGGATTGTTCAGTTTTCTCTTCAATGTTGGAGGACTGATATTACATAACGGTTGAGTACTCTTTTTATTTGTTTCTAACGAAATTTTTCAGTTTCTTAATACTGTTAACTTTTTCGCTATCCCAATGGGCCTTTTTGGAGTTCAGTACATGTTAGATAAAAATCTATGCCGATATCGTTAAATATAGCGGATAATGTTCTATCTTTCGAGAGTGGGAGAGAAACAGAGACAAAAGAGAAACTGGGAGATTGAGACTCCAGTTCGAATACTTATCTCAGTAATATATCCTGACGTTTATCTTCTGCCCGACCGTCAAAGAAATGGAATTACAAAAAGGGGAAAGAATAACCGCTTCGCAATTTTGTGTTTCGTCTTCTATATAATTGGAATGGAAATAGTAAAGGCATGTCTGTTTGGCGGGAAAAGCAAGCGAAATGGAAAAAACGAAAGGAATGAGGGAGGGAAACTTAAGATCAACAAAAATTGTCAGGTTATATCAAAAACATAAGACACGACTATAATTTCTGTGGATCAGCTTTAATTTACATAACAAATACTTTATTGAAAAAAAGGTATGTTCTAATGCCAATGGCTCTTTTCTTTTCTTTTTTTTTTGTATTATTCCATGCAACGCACTAAAGCCACTAAGACACAGTGTTATAGTGTAGAAGAATTAGTAACAGAAAAAAATAATGATCCAGGAGAGGAAAAAAAATAGTAGATAGCGATTGACATTACATTTAAATTTTTACTGACTGAAGTTGACTGGAAAGCGCGGAGCTGAAAGGGTGTTCCTCTAGCGAGAAGTGCAAGAAAATATTTTATTAGGTTGGTGCAAAAATAATGACTTAATAATGTCGTTTTTTTTTACGTTATTACGTCATTATTTTTGCACCAAACTAATAGTAATAAACGGAAGTACGTCCAGTGAGGCTGACCTATAATCGTATCAGTTTGACGTCAAAACTGCGGACATCAGACGATTACCGTCAACAATCCGCTTCTGGAAGCAGTTTTGACAGGGAACTCAAAATTATGGTTATAGGTTGGCGTCACTGGTCTCTGCTGGTCTTCAGCTTTTACCATTTTGAGTTTCTTTATATTCACAGAATTGACTGTTGTTTGTTTTACATAAGGTATGCTTGTTTAATTTCTCAGATTTTTTTGTTTGCTGTTGACCTTTATTTCTTACTCTAGATACCACCCACTTCGGGTTTTGTCGCTTAATCACGTCTGATATCTTTCATCCATGTTGAGCTCTTTTCCATAGAATACAGTTACTACTAATGGCACCACTATTTTCATACACCATTGTGAGATTTGAAGTTTTTTTTTTTTTTTTTTTCAATCGACTGTTAGATTCCACGTCTCACACATTTTACATCAGTGCTGAACTTACACAAGGTGTGGCCGAAATGTCCGTCCTTTGCAAAATCTGATCAATCATCAGAATTTGTCATCTCCTCCACTTTCGGACCAAGAATTTTTTTCCGACCACCTTACATGCAGTCACTAGGCTCATTACGTTTTAAACATTTTGGCAAAATGATATAGTTTAAAATTCCCAGTCAGACATTATATTCTCTTGTGCATAATTTTCATAGTATTATTTTACTGTTATAAATGAATCCAATTAGACAGACATAAATTCAACTTTTGGCGCTATTACACTTTTGCACCCGACCTCCTCCATGTTTTTGTTTTTTTGTTTTTTTCCTGTGACTATTTTATTTCTCTGATTACTGTTTTTTATACTCCTTATTTCCTGTGCATCATCTCCAGAAAATACTTTCGTAATGTTTCGACAGCTGGTTCTCTGCCTCTTCCGAATGCTTATTGTCTTCCGGAAAGCTTTAAACACTTATAACAATGGCTGTTGCAAGCAATAGAATCCAACTTGACTGCTGTGAGGAGTGGGGGTGAAAGTGTAATAGCGCCGAACTTTTTCTTCGTTCTTTCAATTTTGGGTCTTTTTTTCTCTTTATCATCCTCTTTTTTTCTCTCTTTGACATCCTCGTTTTTCTCTCTTTGTCATTCTTTTTCTCTCTCTCTCTGACATTCTTTTCTCTCTCTCTCTGACATTCTTTTCTCTCTCTCTCTGACATTCTTTTTTCTCTCTCTCTCTGACATTCTTTTTATTTTCTCTCTCTCTCTCTCTCTGACATTCTTTTTATTTTCTCTCTCTCTCTCTCTCTGACATTCTTTTTATTTTCTCTCTCTCTCTGTCATTCTTTTTATTTTCTCTCTCTCTCTGTCATTCTTTTTTTTTCTCTCTCTCTCTGTCATTCTTTTTTTTTTCTCTCTCTGTCATTCTTTTTTTTTCTCTCTCTCTCTGTCATTCTTTTTTTTTTTCTCTCTCTCTCTGTCATTCTTTTTTTTTTCTCTCTCTCTCTGTCATTCTTTTTTTTCTCTCTCTGTCATTCTTTTTTTTCTCTCTCTGTCATTCTTTTTTTTCTCTCTCTGTCATTCTTTTTTTTTCTCTCTCTGTCATTCTTTTTTTTTCTCTCTCTGTCATTCTTTTTTTTCTCTCTCTGTCATTCTTTTTTTTCTCTCTCTGTCATTCTTTTTTTTTCTCTCTCTGTCATTCTTTTTTTTCTCTCTCTGTCATTCTTTTTTTTCTCTCTCTGTCATTCTTTTCTCTCTCTCTCTCTCTCTCTCTGTCATTCTTTTTTTTTCTCTCTCTGTCATTCTTTTTTTTTCTCTCTCTGTCATTCTTTTTTTTTCTCTCTCTGTCATTCTTTTTTTTCTCTCTCTCTCTCTCTGTCTGCCATTCTTTTCTCTCTCTCTCTCTCTCTCTCTGTCATTCTTTTTTTTTCTCTCTCTGTCATTCTTTTTTTTTCTCTCTCTGTCATTCTTTTTTTTTCTCTCTCTGTCATTCTTTTTTTTTCTCTCTCTGTCATTCTTTTTTTTCTCTGTTATTCCTTTTCTCTCTCTCTCTCTCTCTGTCATTCTTTTTCTCTCTCGCTCTCTGTCATCCTTTTTCTCTCTGTCTCGCTCTCTGTCATCCTTTCTCTCTCTCTCTCTCTCTCTCTCTCTCTCTCTCTGTCATCATTTTTTCTCTCTCTCTCTCTCGCTCTGTCATACTTTTTTCTGTCCTCCTTTTTTTCTCTCTTTGTTCTTCTTTTTATTTCTCTCTTTCTCTATATTTGCCATCTTTTTCTTCTCTCTCTCTATCTTTGTCATCCTTTTCCTTCTCTCTCTGTCATCCTTTTCCTTCTCTCTCTGTCATCCTTTTCCTTCTCTCTCTGTCATCTTTCTCTCTCTCTCTGTCATCTTTCTCTCTCTCTCTCTCTGTCATCTTTCTCTCTCTCTCTCTGTCATCTTTCTCTCTCTCTCTCTCTGTCATCTTTCTCTCTCTCTCTCTCTCTCTCTGTCATCTTTCTCTCTCTCTCTCTTGTCATCTTTCTCTCTCTCTCTCTTGTCATCTTTCTCTCTCTCTCTCTTGTCATCCTTTTCTCTCTCTCTCTGTCATCCTTTTCTCTCTCTCTCTGTCATCCTTTTTCTCTCTCGCTCTCTCCGTCATAATATTTTCTGTCCTTTTTTTCTCTCTTTGTTCTCCTTTTTATTTCTCTCTCTCTATATTTGCAATCTTTTTCTTCTCTCTCTCTCTCTCTCTGTGTCATCCTTTTCTCTCTCTCTCTCTCTGTCATCTTTTCTTTCTTTCTCTCTCTCTCTCTCATCTTTTCTCTGTCATCTTTTTCTTCTCTATCTCTCTCTGTCACCTCTCTCTGTCATTTTTTCTCTCTCTGTCATCTTTTCTTTCTCTTTGTCATCCTTTTTCTTCTTTCTCTCTCTCTTTTGAAACTTATACTTGAACATTTCGGTTTATTTATATTCATTTTTAAGAATCAGTCGCAATAAGCTTGATTGTAAAGAATAATGATTTGCAATAGGAAATCGGGGAGCCGTGTTCCAATTACAGTTGTATTTGCTATATTCATTTACACATAAATACTTTTTGGGAAAAGGTAAGAATCCATCGCTTCCCCCAAGCTAGGAATAAATTAGCATGACCACAAAACCATTATCGCCAGAAATAAAATATAAAAATAAAAATTGCATATGAAAGAGTTCGATTTCGGCATTAAATAACGGGTTGATATGCCGCTAAACAAAAACAGCAAACATGTTTCAACATACATGCCAAAAATTGATATTCCGGTCGTTTAACTTTTTCTTTGGCGTTGTTACACTTTTGCACCCACCTCCGCCATGTTTTTCTCTGATTACTTTTTCCTGTTTCTTATTTCCTGTGCATCATGTTCATAATATCAAACACGCATTTTAAAAGCTTTTCCTATTTTTCTTTATCACTCTGGTGGTGGTTGATGAAATACTCAACGCATACATCGCGGCAAAACGGATTCCAGTAAGCTTTACCTCTTCCCTACAATGGCTTTTGCAAACAATGCTTTTGGGTGCGAAAGTAATAGCGTCTTTGCTTTCTCTAAGTCATTCGATATTTTTGATATTAGTAAAATGTCAACGAATTGTACGTAGTCAAAATATTCTACGTTTGTTTATTCACATTCTTTTCTGGTTCATTTTCCATAATGCATTCTGTAAATCTTTTCCCCTTATATCACTCTTTTCCCAGTGATTTTGTTTCTATGTCGTTAAATTATTACAGTACTGATGTATGTACTTTCAATGACCGTTTTTTTTTTTATTTCAACACTTTCCTCTCGTCACGAGTTAGACTGACCAATATTAACAGGTGTCTGAAATTCCGTAACGGACACAATCTATTATAATCGGTAAAATTTAAACGTAACTAGTCAGAAATATGTCCGTAAATATATTTATTTTAATATTTTAACTTTAGACAAATCATTTTCTGGCCACGGGAAAGTATGCATACGCCTGGTTCGTAGTTATTAATTTCCCAGTTTGTATTCTCTTTACAACTAAAACAAGTACGGTTAACAAGTGCAGAAATATGCAAATGAAACTGACCAAATTTGGTCAGAAACCTATCTACTCTTGTTGGAAAATTCTATTTTCAAGAATATTCTTTGTTGCGATTTGTTTAATTATACGGATGGACTGTTTTCTCTACATTTTCACTGTTCTTTTCTTCAACTTCATCAACTTATAAAGCAGACATTCTTATAATTTATGCAATGTAAGTAAGTTTGCGGTCTGTCTGCTGAGTGAGTGAGTGAGTGAGCGAGTGAGTTTGGCCGTCTGCTGAGTGAGTGAGCGAGTGAGTTTGGCCGTCTGCTGAGTGAGTGAGCGAGTGAGTTTGGCCGTCTGCTGAGTGAGTGAGCGAGTGAGTTTGGCCGTCTGCTGAGTGAGTGAGCGAGTGAGTTTGGCCGTCTGCTGAGTGAGTGAGCGAGTGAGTTTGGCCGTCTGTCTGTCTGTATGCTGAGTGAGGGATCTAAAAGATATGTGGAGTGGGGAGATGGTGAGAAGGAAGTGATATCTCTATATATATATATATATATATATATATATATATATATATATATATATATATATATTGTATATACCGAAACAGTCTTATTCTCAAATCAAGATTGTCTCGGAAATGTGTATGACAATTAGAGTGACTGGTCCTGATAATTAGCACTTAATGCAACATTAATTTCGATTTCTATATAGATTTTAAAGAAATAAGTTTACTCTAATGGCTGGTTTTGATGGGTGACATTTTTACCTGTCATAAATTGTTAAGCATCTATTTAAAATATTCCTTACAAAATATATTTTAAATTTAAAATGCTTGTGTGTCGTATACAAAAACGCGTCCAAATGTCATTTGAGTGGTTTCGGCCGAGTTAATTTGGTTTGAATTTATGAGAGTTTCTTGAGCTTCGTTGGGTCACATCTGTTGATGCCTTGCAGCAATAACTATATTATATATTCAACGTTTATACAAGCCGCTATTCACATTCAGAAAATCCTAGACGTGCATAATTTTCCGAATCGCATCAATGAACATCAATATCTGTTATCGTTTTCGAGAAATTTCAGTCCAAGTCCAAGTGTCTTAACCAATATACAAAGGTTACGTTGGTTGCTTTTACGACAAATCAATCCTTTTAAGTTTCTTTAATATCTAGTTTTGTAGTTGGGGGTGGGGAACCCAGTGTGAATTCGGCACATTCAATAGTAATGAAGGCAAGGAGAGTAAAAGAGACGAGGAGGCGCTTCCTAACAGTAAAGTAAATAACAAAAGAAAACTTGACTACAGCAGAGGGAACAAAAAACTTGCGAGTTTAGTTACTAAAGGGAATTATTCGAAATAGATATATCCCTTAAAAAAGGCATGGCACACGGAATTAAAACAATCTACACCACCCCGTGAGCTAAAGGTTTTTGGATAGAAATTCTAACGTATCTTAATGGAAGTAGGCCAGAGTGTACAACGGCCGAAACGTTGTGAATATGACCATAAAAATGAGGACAATAATCCGAATGATGTAAATAGAAAAATAGCTTTCAATTTAAAACAAGTGTTCTAAGTAACGCATCATCTTAGTTAGATGACATTTGAATTATAAATTGAGGGCAGTGGAACACGCATTTAAGTAGGTACCTCCATGAGATCGCTAAAAAAGAGCATAGCATGACAAAAAAGACGCCAAACTTGACGAAAACAAAACTTTATCGTCTAAATGTTTTTTAAAACTAAAGATCAAAGTATTTTTTTACATTTTTTAATCGTTTCTAGCACGTCCAAAAATTTCGTTAAATTTTTTTTTTTTTTTTGAGTCAGAATAATTGACAGATAATCAATCATGTCAATTATTTATACCATTTTATTAAAAAAAATGATAATCTGTTTGAAATTCTTTTAAAAATCAATTATAATTTTTTCAAAACTCATTTTAAGAAAATCAGAAATTATAATGTTTATTTAAAATATTTTGAAACAAGCATTACTTAGTTCCTGTGTCGAAAAGACGTAGTTTGAAAATAAAACAAAGCAGGTCATAACATTTCGCATCACTTGACAGGTGACGAATGACAAATTCATTGCGTATTGACAGCTTACGTGAGGAAAAGTTTACCTACGGAAGGAGAGAAGTGAAATTATTTAGATTTAAGTTAATAAATTACTTACCTCGTTATTTTTAAGGAAAGCTTTCAGCGCTCTATTTTTTTTTTTTTTGTACTTAGCTTTCACCTTTACGTTGAGTGATATTAAATTTCATAAGAAAGGTATCTAATTAATTTATAGGCACCTTTCTTACGAAATTTTATCGGAAGTGTACATAAAATACTATAATTTTATGTATATTTACTGTGTTATTTGTATTTTCATTCATTTTATTATTAATTTTGATATTTCATTCATGGAAAATGTCATAAGTGAGATTAATAATTAATACTTGAATAAATTGAATGAAGAAACCGTCAGAATTGCGTTTTAATTCTAAAATTGAGACATAAACTAATAAGGAGCGAAGTATGAATCACAAAACACTGTAAATATTCCTTGAAACAAAGAAAATACATAAAAAATTATAGTGGTATTTTGATAAATAAATGGATGATGACAAAAAAAAACAAAACTCAGTGCTTGGTGGGGGGAAGGTTTTCTTATTTATAAGAAAAAAATATGTAAATGAAATGAATTAAAATCTCAAAGACAATTTATCAAATTCAAAAAATATACTGAAAAAGTAGCTATATAAAGAATTAAAAACAAATCAAATGGTACTGACTTTAATTTCAGTATGAAAATGAAGCTTGGTAATGGAAAAATTGAAATAAGACGACTCGCTGAAAACTGTAAAACAACTTCAGAAAATTGCAATTGCAATGAAATATGTAAATGAAATAAATAGTACTTTTAAAAATGTAGTACTGTTGCTGCTCAAAATGGCTTAGGGTGGTGTTCAAATTTTTTTTTTCAATTAATAAATACGCTAATTCAAAATGTTCAGCATGTTACGCACGAAGAATTTGCAATAATGAAATTGACGTTCAACAGAGAACGCTTAAACTCAAATCACGTTACGTTTTATTGCTTGTGACCTTCCGTACTTTTTAATTACATTTTAACGTTTTTTTGTTATGAACACAAAATTAACTTTCTTAATTACTGCGGGTCGTCTGATTGGACGAAGCGATACAATTTACAAAGCGCTAAGAAATGATCGATGTCATAAGGACATTTACGAAAGTGAACGTGGCTTTCAACTAATTTTATATTTTAACAACTTGAATTAGGTACCTCCATCAGATCGCTAAAAAAAGGGCATAGCATGATGAAAAAAAACGCGAAACTTAACGAAATCAAAAAATTTATCGTCTAAATGCTTATACTATTATTAAGAGGAAAGATCAAACTTTATTTTAATTATTTAAAAAAAAATTTTCCTTCTTTTTAGTACATTCTAAATTTTGATTAAAAAAACCTTGTTTCTCTTCATTTCACCGGAACTAGTAAAATAACATAGACAATTTTTAGCACGTTTTTTTTAACGAAAACTTCGAACGTGCTAGGAACGATTAAAAAATGTAAAAAAAATACCCCCAAAATACTTTCATCTTTCCTCTTAATAATAACAAATATTCATACGATAAAATTTGGTTTTCGTCAAGTCTGGCGTCTTTTTCATCATACTATGCTCTTTTTTAACGATCTCGTGAAGATACCTACCGTAAATGTAAAAATCTAAAATAATTAATGAAATAACAAATAATTGTATTAAAAATTCATTTTTCATCGAAAAATGTTTTGCTTTCAGAAAATATTCTCCATATTCATAAAATAACTAAAAGCAAATAAAAGCATTTGAAATTAAATAATAATTTTGTTTTATTGCGTTTTCTATGTTACAATACAGGGCTGATTTTCAGGTAGAGGGCCTCCAATTAAACGAAAATGATTTGCTTTCCTCAAAGCCTTGTGCTTTTAACTAAAAACATCACTAAACTGGATGCGATTGAATTTCTAGAGTTTTCATAAAATTAGTTAGGGGGGGGGGTAATAAATATAAAAAAAAAAATTCTGCTATGACTTTAACAAAAAGAAATTATAATTTCGATCATCTGTGAATAGTTTCTGAAAGTTTCATCAACATCAGACAATTATTTTTATTTTTGCAAGATCTTCTAAATTAATGTCTGTCATACAAAAAAAAAAAAAAAAAAAAAAACGTGCTAAAAATTGTATATGTTATTTTACTAGTTCTGGTGATACAAAGAGAAACAAGGTTGTTTAATCAAAATTTAGAATGTTCCTCTTAATAATAACAAACATTTAGACGATACAATTTTGTTTTCGTCAAGTTTGGCGTCTTTTTCATCATGCCATGCTTTAATTTTTTTATTTTATTTTAGCGATCTCATGGAGGTACCTACATTTATGGGTACCTCTAGTAGAACATGTATTCTTCAATATTTTCAGATCATTGCTAAGTAAATGTAAATAAGTTGTTACCATCTAATGTAGCGTAGTGGTTAATAAGCTTTATTAAGCAAATTTCCAAACACAATGGTTTTCTTTGTCATTAAGCGATCCCCTTAAACGTAGACTCATACCATACTTAGAATGTTTAAATGAATACTGTGAGACACCATTTATAACGTGATAGTTAAAAAAAGTTAAATTGACTTATGGATGTTTATCCTTTGTGTACTCCCTACAACTTTAACCCTGCGCCAAACTAGGTTCAGGCATCGTAACATTTTGATAACATTTCATAACAGAATGATCAAATGTCGTTTTTGTTTTTATTTCAGGATTATGCACGTCGGTGGATATGCAACTATGGATTTTAATTACAAAAAATATTTTTGATTTGTCGGATTAAAATTACCTTGATGGATTTACCTCAAAACCATTCAGGTAAGTCGATTTCGTTTTGCTTATGTTCTTGTGAAGATTGAATTTTTGTCTTTGTATGTACACAGATTTCGGAAAGGAAAACGTTTTGATCTTAAGTCAGCTCGGCTTTTGATTTAAGGTTAATTTTACAAGCGGGAAGAATGCGATTGTAAAACCTTTCTGAATTTTTAATAAATATTTTTCTCATCTCGTGATCGTTTAATTTGAATAAATTTAAATTAGAAAAATGAATTTTGACCTTGAAGAAAAAGGTACTCGAATAATACTATTTTATACTCAAAACGTATATTTTTAAATACAGTGTAACCCGGATATAAGAGATTTTCTCTGGTCAGAAATTAGAGCCTGTGTTAATGTATATAAAGTAGACCAAACCCGGATATAAGAGACTTCTTCTCCGGTCCCGACAACTCTCTTATATCCGGGTTACACTGTAAAAGAATACTTAGATTTTTGCAGGTAATAATATTCCGCTTGACTGGGGAATAGTGTAAGCATTCTTGGTTGTATTAAATAGCTATGAATGTATAAGGTACAAAAATAATTTTGGGCGTTATTATACTTTCACACTCCCCCAAAAAGTAAAATTTAACCAAATTTACAAAATGAAAAACTTATTTTTAATTTTTTTTTTTTTTTAAGTTTTTCATAAAATTAATTTAAAATAACAAGTTGGACTGTTGCAATTATTAATAATTTACAAACACTAAAAATGGTTTAAAAAGCTTCTGTAAATATGTTTCGGCTGTAGTTTCTAAAAAAACTCAGAAAGATAAAGAAATTTTTAAATTAAAATCCACAAATTATAAAACAAATATTAAGAAAAAAGGAAAAAATCTATTCAGTGTTTTTTTTTTTTTTGTTTTATTATTATTATTTATTTATTTATTTAAAAAGAACTGAAGACAAAAACATCGTGCGGTTGAGTGAAATAGCGCCATAATTTTGTAAGGTTCTGAGACATGCATGTTATTGTAATGTAGGGATTTTTTTTTTTTTAAATCCTTAAAAAAAATTTTCCCGACAAGTAAAATATTTGATTATTTACGAGTTTGTTTTAAGGATCCAACATAGAAAAACAACCTTTACTAAAACAATTTTTTGTTGTTAGATGAAAATTCAACATTTATTTGTTTTAGTTCATCGTTTTTTGTTTTGTTGTTTTTTTTTCTGCGGGGAGGATGGTCGTTGAAGCAGAAAACGAGAAATCGAAAAAATATAAGTATCAGCAAAATATAATTTAACCTTTACTTTGTGGTGGCACACTGACTACAGATTGTTTTTCCTTAAGGGTTGATATTTCGATAGTGGAAGGGGTCAAAGAGACAGCCTTTAAAAGATGTGCAATGCAAGTTCTTCACGTCTGAAGCGGCTTTATTTCTGATATAGAACTCTTTGTAGCAGCAGTTGAAATATATCGACCAAATTTCCTTAAGATATATCGTAAAAATGTAACAAAACAATGGTTAAAAGGCTCATTCGACTGAGCAATTTAATAAATGTTAGGTGGGGTGCGTGTTAGTATGTCTGCTGTTATTCGTGTACATGGGTTTAGGTGTAGATAAATGTATAATTTATTCGTGTTTTTGCCTACGTTAGAATGTATAGGATTTTGATTTTTAAAACACTTTTATTTCGTAAGGTTTTAAACTAACTACGTATTAAGAATATTTAAATCCACCATCGATACTAATGTTTCCCGCTTTTTTTTAAAGAACATATGGAAATTCTTCATTTTTCACGATTTAAGAGCAATTGAATTCCTTTAAGGAAATGAAGACGATATTCAGATAGCCAAATGGCAATTAACGAAACAAATATGTTGAGATTAATTTTTCATTCTAAGAGATAAAAAATGAAATACACACACTGCAAATATACATCATGTAACTGGATCTATTAAATAGGCAGGTATATTGTTTTAACTTTTACAAACGGGTGATACATTATAGATGAAAGGATTCTTGTAACCAACTTCCGTTATTCGCAGGGTTTCAAGAACATGCGGCATTTCATGTCTTAATTTTCTCTTCAGAACAACACCGGTTAAGTTTTTTTTTTTTTTTGTTTTTTTTAAAAAAAAGTATCAAGATGGCGAAAAAATTAAGGAAAATCAATTTTTGTTTTACAGGTCATTTCACTTTTCTTTTAAATAATAGTTTAGGTTCGTTTCTTTTCAGCTTTCCTGCGAAATATTGAATTGACTAATAATAATCCTAGATATTACATCGAATAATATCTCGTAGTAAAGTCTATTTTTATCAGAGGTGGAATTGGCCTTTGGCGGTCATTTCGAGACTGAGGTAAACACAAACTTAGTCTTGCGAAACGGTTTGGTACAAACCTTTTTCTTCAACCAGTATTTTAACTTTAAACTAAACCTAAAATATTTCTAATTCTTTCCACCCTCCTCGTCGCCCTTTTTTCTCTCTCTCCCATCCTCGTCGCCCTTTTTTCTCTCTCTCCCATCCTCGTCGCCCCCTTTTATCTCTCCCCCTCTTCCTCGTCGCCCCCTTTTATCTCTCCCCCTCTTCCTCGTCGCGCCTTTTCTCTCTCTCTCTGTCTCTGCTCGACGCGCCTTTTTTCTCTCTCTCTCTCTCTCTGCTCGACGCGCCTTTTTTTTCTCTCTCTCTCTCTCTGCTCGACGCGCCTTTTTTTTTCTCTCTCTCTCTCTGCTCGACGCGCCTTTTTTTTTTCTCTCTCTCTCTCTCTCTCTGCTCGACGCGCCTTTTTTCTCTCTGCTCGACGCGCCTTTTTTCTCTCTGCTCGACGTGCCTTTTTTCTCTCTGCTCGACGCGCCTTTTTTCTCTCTCTCTGCTCGACGCGCCTTTTTTCTCTCTCTCTGCTCGACGCGCCTTTTTTCTCTCTCTCTGCTCGACGCGCCTTTTTTCTCTCTCTCTGCTCGACGCGCCTTTTTTCTCTCTCTCTGCTCGACGCGCCTTTTTTCTCTCTCTCTCTCTGCTCGACGCGCCTTTTTTCTCTCTCTCTCTCTGCTCGACGCGCCTTTTTTCTCTCTCTCTGCTCGACGCGCCTTTTTTCTCTCTCTCTGCTCGACGCGCCTTTTTTCTCTCTCTCTGCTCGACGCGCCTTTTTTCTCTCTCTCTGCTCGACGCGCCTTTTTTCTCTCTCTCTGCTCGACGCGCCTTTTTTCTCTCTCTCTGCTCGACGCGCCTTTTTTCTCTCTCTCTGCTCGACGCGCCTTTTTTCTCTCTCTCTGCTCGACGCGCCTTTTTTCTCTCTCTCTGCTCGACGCGCCTTTTTTCTCTCTCTCTGCTCGACGCGCCTTTTTTCTCTCTCTCTGCTCGACGCGCCTTTTTTCTCTCTCTCTGCTCGACGCGCCTTTTTTCTCTCTCTCTGCTCGACGCGCCTTTTTTCTCTCTCTCTGCTCGACGCGCCTTTTTTCTCTCTCTCTGCTCGACGCGCCTTTTTTTTTTCTCTCTCTCTCTCTACTCGACGCGCCTTTCTCTCTCTCTCTGCTCGACGCGCCTTTTCTCTCTCTCTCTCTCTCTGCTCGACGCGCCTTTTTTCTCTCTCTCTTTCTCTCCTCGACGCGCCTTTTTTCTCTCTCTCTTTCTCTCCTCGACGCGCCTTTTTTCTCTCTCTCTCCTCATCGCGTATAACCTATTCTACACGGCACCCCAACCATTTCTTTCCGACTGAAAGGTCTTTTACAGCATGAGAAAACTATGCTTTTGGACATGACGACCTGGTATAATGGTTAGCAAAGTTGTCTCGCTCGATCAATTACGGCTGAATAGCGAGTTCCTTCCTCACTGGGTACAGCATACTTTCGCCCTTGTGTGCCAGATCTAAGCAGCGCTTAGAAACTCACCATTTGGAACCTATCCCTGGTTAAGCTAGATTCCTTTTATTCATCTAGTTAATGCGTGTGACTGTTGTACTCGGCCTCGTCTCGGCTGCATCTTTTCTTACCCTCTTTGTCAATTTTCCAAATTTCCCCAGTTGTTTATCCTCTTGACAAGATCCCAGCTTTTTTATATTTCCATAAATTTATTTTGACTCTTTCCTCGCTTTTAGCAAGCGAGCGTCTTGCTTCTGCTCAAAAGCAGAATACAGTGGCCTTTCTTATCTTTGTCGTTTGGCCGGGTCAAACATTTGTTTGAATCTTTAGTTTTATTTGATTATTGGGTTTACTCTTCCGACGTCATTTCATATGGCTTTTTTTTTATATATATTTGTGTAAAGAAAAAAAAATGTATATGTACATAGAAAAATATTTTATCATGTGGGTTTTTATTCAGAGCCTGTAAAAGAAAAAGTGGTATATGTTGGAATTGTCAACTAGGTGTAGGATAGACAGTGTAGGCCAACCTCACAACACTTCCCCACTCGGTTTTGTACCATATACGCAATATATTTGTAAAATAAAATGTGAAAATGGTGCTCTTTCTGGCGAGAAACACAGAAGAACATTAAATGTTTCCGAGAAAGACGCTTGGATTATTTTTCTGGATTTTTTTTTTTTTTTACATTGATGACAAGTTGGCATTTTTTTCCTAAATCAACTGTTTAGGGTTGATTATACGCAGTTCAATTTCCCATGAGTTAATTAAAAAAAAAAAAAATGAAGTCATGGTATACTAGTATATTTTATAGTCATTAAACACACACACTAATATATATATATATATATATATATATATATATATATGCACACACTTTCTTTTCTTATATAAATTCGTTCATAAGCAAATGTGCCCAAATTAGGATGTTCGTTGTGGTGTAATATTTATCAACTCGGAAGGATGACCTGCAGAACCAAGTTAGAATTCCAGTCGGGTTTGTTGCATTCACTTACGCTTAAATACATTTGGGGAAAGGTATGAATCCATCTCTTCTCGCTTTCCCCCCACCAAGCTGTGAGTTGAATCGTGTTTTCTTCGTTGACAACCAGTCTATCGCAGAAAGAAATGTCAATCTACTTCGGCAAAATATTCCGACGAGGCAGTCATGAATCGAAAGAGACATGATCGCCCAAGCGTGTATCCTGTATGGCACTTAACTGACTGACCCAATTTTTGTCTAAATCTTTAGCAAATCCACTACGAACGTCAATAGAGCTTAAAAGACTAAAATACATGGAAGAAGTGTGGGGCAAAACATCGAAAAGAATAACTAAATAGCCTATTATGCACTGTATTCAAGAATTTTTACCGTGTCTACTACTTGCGTTAAATTAAGATGTATTTGTTCTCTAGCATAACAGATTTTAGTAACCATAATAGTAATAAAATAAAAAATTAAAAAAAACAACTTTTCCAGAACTAGAATTAGTTAATTTTGTACAAGAATTAGTACTTGAGTTGATAATTCTTGTATAAAATTAACTCTGGATAATTTTATTTTATTTTATTATAATTATTGTTATTATTATTATTATTACAACGTTTCATCTAATTACCTTATGTTTATCATCAGGTTTCCATTATTTTGTTGATGGTTTCTGTTGGTTGTTAATTTTGTCCCTGTGATGTCAGTTATTTTTGGTTCCTTCTAACCTGGTTCTTCACCACTTGAACAAAGGATTGAATTCCAGACATATCTATCCAACTATCCGCAAGGCATCATTGGTGTATTTTGGGAGTTTTTTATATTCAGTATCAGATGGTTTAGAGGTTTGGTTATAAAGGAGGATTTGTACGGCTTCTCGTAATTTAGATATTTCTTTTTTATTTCATTTGTGAAATGAAGAATTGTTAAATTAAAATTTGTTTTCTATTGGAGGTCATTATCTTTTCGGCTCAAGAGAAATATCCATGCCAATCGATGAGAATAATGTGATGTATTTTTAATTCGCTGCGTGTAGTTTGAAGAAAATCTCATTTTTGAAACTTTCTTTATTTGAAATTGGCTAGGTATGGTTGAATGCATAGAAAACTGTTGGGCGTAGACACCTGATCTCAAAAATTATCTGTAAAATGGAACAAGAAATTACATCAATTCTAACGGCTCCATAACAAACTTCCCTCTAATAATCGTCTGACTAACGCTAAAATCCTCCTCGATCTAATGTTCTCTGCTGACATGAATAGAAAAGATTATATTGAATCAATTCCTAGGTCTGCTACTAAGAAAGTTGGTTCACCGTATCGTGCTAGACATTTTTTCTATCCAGAATGTTTGTCTAACATTCGTTCATTTTTTTTAAAGACTAGTGACTAGTTCTGTGTTGCTGCCATATATTTAAAGTTTCTTGATAACAAAGTATCTGTAATGTTACTGGTCCTGACTTGGCAGCTCAGATTCAAGTATTTTCCCACGGTGGTAATTATCTTCCCAGTGTCTTTTCTATACTTTCATGGTAATCGTTTGAATGTACTTTTCTCTATGGGAAGTAAGACTGTGTTTTGGTGTAAGGAATATAGTGGTATACTGGGATCAGAAATTGTCGTTAGCTAAGTTTATGATAAGACATTGACCAGCCTACCTCTATCTTCCTTTTGGTCTTGTGCTAAATTTCTATATTACGTAAAATAAATATTACTTTCTTCTATGGTACCTAGACTTTATTAATTTCGTTTACTGTTGCTAGATGTAACCGTAAGTTCTATGCTAACAGTTTCTTTTAAGACACGTCTCGCTTGTCGAACTCTCTTCTGGCTTCTTGCTTCCCAGTCAACTTTGATCTTCAAAAACGTAAATGTAATGTCAATCGTTATCTACTGTATTAATACGTCTTTTATTGTTCTCGTCCCTTGATATTATTTTTCTTATATTCTTTCACACTCAGTAACCCCTTGTTTTTATTGACTTGCTTGAGGTGAAATGATAAAATGACTTTTTTTCGTACCACTGAACACAGTTCCCAATTCGGCAGAATGTACTGATGTAAAAATTGTCCCAACTTATAGCTGCAATGTCAAATATCTCATTTGGGCAGTTACTAGTCATTTTTGAATAGAAACATTCAAACATGAGTTTGATAATCGAATCTAATTTAAGAATATAAAATTTCATTCAAAAGACCCATTTCAATTTAGAATTGGAAAACATAGATTAAAAAATTTTTCATTATAAATCTAATTTTCAAATTAAATGCATAGCTTTTATTTTTTCGTTATTTTTATGTATGAATTAAAATACTAAAATGTTTCTATGAAATGTTTCAAAATGTCAGTTTGACACTTGCTAATCTTTTCAGTCAGATCAGAAGGATTTCGAAAGGATTATCTTCTGAAAAATTAGTCAGAATACTTTATCAGTCAATATTCACAATCCATTAACCTAAACTCTAGGATCTTTCCTAAAAAGATTACACCATGTACGCTGCGGGTTCAGATCACGTCAGGGTCAGCGCTTTGTTGGGAAGTGTTGTCCTGAAAGCGACAGTTTATCGCATATCGTTGCTACTGGCGAGGATGGCTGGAAGTGCTGCTACTTCTGGATGGAGCCGTGGGCCGGCTGCTGGAACAGATGCTACACTTTGATACTAGTCATCTGGGCTGCGGATTCGGGCTTTTCTAATTCTGAGGCCTTTTTAAATCCTGAATAAGTCATAGAGCAATCTTTCCTTTTTTTCTTCTTTTTTTTTAAATGTGGGCGTGCCGACAGGATATGACATGCTATTTTATTTGTATCTGTTTGGCGTCGGTAATAATGCACCTTCTCAGTAATAGTACAGCCATTCTCCATTTAAATATTATTTATGCAGGTGTGTGCTTAAATTTGCTTAATGCCGAGGCTGAGTCAGGATGGTCACAGATTGGCCATAATACCCCGTGGGCGTGGTATTCTGAAAATGATGGATTGCCTTTTGTCTCAGTTTTGGATATCAGACGAAAACGGCCTGAAGTTATCAGAGTGCAGTAAGAATTTTGGAAGCATCGCTTGCCAGCAAAAACTGCTAAAAACACGTGTGGGGGTACGCAAGGCGTACTAGCAAGAATGCGTTTTCTTCAAGTTATTCCTCCCACTGTTTCCTAGAAGCGATTCTGCCATGTCTGTCCTTCTCCTCTAATAAAACGAGTCATCTATGATATGGCGTTGGGGTGCGAGGTGTTGAAACCAGTGACGAGGCGGAATGCAACATCGAATCTATGCTCGTAGACTCTGAGCTTTTGGAATTGTTGTGATGACAGTGCGAATTTGTGTCATTCACTGTTCGACTTCCTTTCAGACAGAAAAACATAATTATGTCTTTCTGTCACCTTAGAATATCAGATGAAATTTAAAAAGGTTTTGCACGAAATGTAATAAAGCCTTCAAAAGCCACGAGAAATGATCAGAGAGCCGTATGAGAAGGCAACACTAAATCTGAGGTTAATTAATTAATTAATTTTTTTTTTTTTTTACAGTAAACTTCCAGTTGTACAAGGTCCCCGGGCCACTCGAGGTAGAGTAGAGATTTAAGAAGCATTTTGTGCGGATAGGAGGGGAAGATAATTAACCATAGACTTGAACAGCTTATGATTTAATTTATAATGTTTGATCTAAACAATTGCTATTCATAACTGAATTAAGTGCATTGACAAGGCTGTAGATTAAAAATATAAGTATTGATTGCAATAAATGATTCTTTCGTTTACTTTTTATTGTTTTTTGTCCTTTGGGTTTTATTTGTCCTTTGGTTTGTGTTTTTTTTATTTGTCTTTTGGTTTTGTGTGTGTGTGTGTGTTTTTTTTTATTTATTTGTCTTTTGGTTTTATTTTGTCTTTGTGGCGGTTGCTTAAGTTGTCTATGAACATTCAGTTGGCACGTAAAACTTGATACTAATTTTATTGGTATTGAAACATCCGTTTCTCCGGCTCTCTCTCTCTCTCTCTCAATTACTCCCATGATCATTTACTAGTGTGTGTATTTTTGTAGGTTCGCCCTCTCAGCGAAAAATCAACTTTTAGTTATGTGTATCTCTTTTATTGGAATCGATTGACACCAAGATTTGATATGTAAACAAACACTGAAATAAATATTCTCAGATGTGTTTTTTTTTTTGTTTGTTTGTTTTTTTGTTTGTTTGTTTTTTTTTGTTTTTTTTTTTCATTCACTTCACCGAAAGCGAGGTGGTAACGTTACTGTTAGGTTGGTGCAAAAATAATATCGTTTTTCGACGTATTTTTTAACGTCAAAAAACGATATTATTTTTGCACCAACCTAATAGTACGCAGTGGTTTACAAGGAGTAAAAGAATGCTGAGAATAGGGAGGATTAAAGAAAAGATAAAAGATCAAAGGTGTTCACTTATCGTAGCCGGCGAGCCTCGTCCTCTGTGAATTTTTAATTGTTGCTCGTTTTTGTTTTTTTTTTTTAACGAGTCTATGTACACGCTACCCAGCGCAGTGATTGAACTTTCAATTACTGCGTCGACAAATTCCCGAACCAAGACTTTAAGTCACTAGACTATTGTCTCTTTGATTCGTGAATTGGGGGAACAGGGCGAGCAATAAATGAGCAGCAGTAAGAATTAGAACTTGACAAGATATCCCTAGATATGAACAGTGAAACGAGAACGACCCGTCTCCGTAGATTAAATAAAGGGTTCAGTTTGAGATTCCAGCAGGCTAGCCGGATCGACATGCACCTGATTAGGGCCGGACGTCCCGACGATCGAAAATTTGGGTTTAACATGTGTCTCGGTGAATTTTAGTGCCAAGGCAGCTGCACCATTTTCGTCAGTAAGGCAATGATTTCTTTTAAATTCGAGCATCCGTGAAATTTGTAGCCTTGCGATACTGTAGAAACTCTAAAGAATTTGCTCAAATGAAATATTTTTCTTCAAATATCAACGTTCCCTGAAACAATATTATTTGAAATCATATTGGTTTTGTACAGCTGTCAAAATAAGCGCACTTTATTTACATTCGATAGCCGCCTGTTTTTGTGTGATATTCTCTACAGCAAGTAGGACTCGATCAGCAGTAAGTTTTATCATTTCATGTCGACGCTTCTGTTAGAGCGTTTAACCTGCAAGACATGTTTCTTATGACAAATAAATATAGGGAGCTCTTCGATGGCAAATTCTGAGAATATTTTCAAGTTGAACGTTGCAGTAAGCTATTTGGATTTCTCACTCAGATTGTACTCGCCATCTGCCTCCTCAGATTTTCCATACTTACGTCTACATAAAGTTGAAATGCCGAGTCCGTACGATCACCAAAGTTAAATAACGTCGATCCTGGTCAGTACCTAGATAGATGACTGGTGCTGTAAACATGCTTAAGCGGGTGGTGTAATGGATAATGGTTTAGAATTGTGCAGAGTTCAACTTCCTGTTGGGTTCGTTATATTCACTTATACGCAAATAACTTTGGGAAAGGCATGAATCCACCTCTTTTCCCTCCACCAGCTATGGCTTAATTTGTAAAACTTGTATCACTAAATAACATCTCCAAAAATAATTTCTGGCTTTAAATAACCCGAATACGAAAGGGTGGATAAGCCATAAAAACGAATCCTTCAAATATATATATATATATATATATGAAAATTTATCCGATTTAACCAGTACAGAAGACAATATTTACGAATAAAAATGACAATAGGAAAACTAGTAATTGCTGAAGCGTTTCGTCCAAGCGTATCATAACTTTTTTTTTGTTGTTGTTTTTATTAGTTACCTTGTTAAATTATATTCATTTCGTATTTTGCTTTGATAAAGTCTACATTGGACGAAACGCGTTAGCAATTACTAGTTTTCCTATTGTCATTTTTATTCATATATATATATATATATATATATATATATATATATATATATATATATATATATAACACTTATAATACAATTAACGTCACCTTATTTAACAGTGGGAATGGAGTGTTGAAAGTCTTCTTTTTTTTTCTTTTTTTTTTTAAAAAAAAAAAAAAAAAGACGCTCACTCAAATCCCAGCTACGCTCACCACGCAAACATTCGGAAGAAACGGTTCTGCTAGTATACAAAACAATCCAAAATAAAATTTAAACAGTGAACACATGAACAAAAATTAACAGTACCTAAAACAAACCCCCTTGAAAATGGCTCTAGAAGTGACTGAATATGGTTGGAACAATAGATACTTTTTGCACTTCCTTACTCTAACCAAAACAGGAAAAAATGTAGGAACCTTACTTAAACTATATAAAAAGAAAAAAAAAGATTAAAAAAGTATAAATAATGAAGTAATAATACGCAACTCTAACTGTTGGAATATCTGGAATTATTGATTTCCATTTGTTTTCTACTTAAATAGAAACTTCCCGTTTCATTCAAGAATGTAAAAAAAAAAAAAATATATTACCTCTCCTTGCTCTCAAAACAATCTTTAAAATGGCTAGAAACAATAACCAGCTATATATATATATATATATATATATATATATATATATATATATATGGTGTTTTGTTAAATGAATTATTTATCTGTTCATTTCATAGCCAAATTTGCTCGATTTTTAGCTTAAATTTTTGTTTCTATGATATCGTTGTCTACTAAAGTCTTTTCAGCGTGTGTCAAATCAAATACCTCGCAAACTGTTTTTATCAGACACGCACGTTTTCATCAGTCTGTTCTTTCGCTCTGCACAATGAAAATTAAACCATTTTTTAACTTTATTTTCTTCTACTCAATCGACGTTTTTATTTCATTTTTTTCCTCCAACCTATTGATTCTTTCTAGATTGCTTTGATGTGTCTCATCTCTCACTCCAATGATTTATTTGTACGTTAATCGAATACGTTACAAACGCCATTGGAAAAAATTTCTTCGCTCATTCGTCAGCGAAATACATATGTTGCAATTAGTTTGTAAGCGAATGCTGGTGTTTTCTTCGAGATCTGTTAATAGTGGGTTTTCTTCAAACACTGACCCCTTCACGCTCAAATCTAGGTAGGTTTTGCGACCTATCAGTTCAGATGCACCTCCACATATCGAGATCTAATTGTTAATATTAGGTTGGTGCAAAAATAATGTCGTTTTCTGACATGTGTTACCATGTGAGAAAACGAAATTATTTTTGCACCCACCTAATATAATTAACGAGAACTGGCATGCTAAGCTTATCGCACAGTTTCCATCACCAATCTGACACTTTTTTTTAAACAGTATATCGCAGCTGTCGTGAAAGTTAAAGACCAAAAGTTTATAGAAAATCTTAGACGCGCACAAAGACAAATGTGCGTTTGAAATAAACATTGTGTGTGTGTCTGTTTTTTTTTTGTTTTTTTTTTTTTGTGTGTGTGTTTTGTTTTTTGTGTTATTGTGTTTTTTTGGTTATTGTCTTTTTGTCTTGTCATTGTGTGCGTGTTTTTGTTTGTTTTTGCTTTTGTCTTTTGTTTGTTTTTGCTTTTTTGTCTTTTTAGTTTGCTTTTTGCTTTTTTGCTTTTTTTTGCTTTTTTCTTTTTTTTTCTGTTTTTTTTGGCTTTTTGCTTTTCTTTGTTTTTTGCTTTTTGTTTTCTTTGTTTTTTTTATTTTTTTCTTTGTTTTTTTTCTTTTTGTTTTTTAGGGGTTTTTTTGCTTTTTGTTTTTTGTTTATTTTTGCTTTTTGTTTTCTTTGGGGTTTTTTTGCTTTTTGTTTACTTTATTTTGTTTTTTTTTTTGCTTTTTGTTTACTTTGGGTTTTTTTTCCTTTGTTTTTCTTTTGCGTGATTTTGCTTTTGCGTGTGTTTTTGTTTTCCGGGTTTACACCAGCTGGTCTCTTTCAACCAATGGTGGATTTCGATCCTTAGTTATATCGGCTTTTTTCTTTTCCTTTTTTTCAAATACCGATGTAATTAAGGCAAGAAAAATGTGAAATATCGCCACAGCGAAAAAAAAAACTTCAATTGCAACTGTTTGAGGACATTGGAAAACAAAAATCTTCGATCATTTCATATCCTATAGATTGGCGCTACGCAACTACGAAGATCTTTCAACAATAAAAATCGCGACACTCAAAGTCTTCTATCATCGACAAAAACGAAAATGGATATGAAGTTTATTTTTCTACACTATCATAAACAAAAAGTTTTGGAAGGAAAGTCCCATGAGAAGAGTAATTACAATGTATTGGGAATTTCTAATTTTGCTCGACTGCAATCAAAAAATACCGATTATTTGTTTTTTGTTTTTTTTTCTGTATTGAAACTACTAATTTGACTATTTATTAAGATACTATTTAAGTGCGTTAAATATTTTCCGACAGACCAGAACTTTTTTCCTCTTTTCTAGAACTCAAATGAAATCGCTATTTCATATTAAAGCAGACCTCTTTCTAAGTAGAAGATTGGCGAAACAAGATTTTCGTATTTAGATTATTAATTATAACGATAATATTAACCAACCCAGCGTTAAAACAAGGAAAGTGACAATAGGTTTATAATTTTAAAATTCGATATTAGAACAAATATAAAACATCGTTCATTGTCTGCGCTACTCACATAAACACTTTCAAGATACTTTCAAAGAATCTCTCTTTTAAAAAATTCAAATTCTGTGTGATTGGAGTTATTCAATCGGAAAAATTGATAGAAATCAAAGTGCGTCTCATATTCCCCAGAGATCATTAAAACGATTTGGAAATCAATTTTCGCTTTCGGCGAACAATAAAAATTTAGCACGTATCTTAAGATGAATTCTGCACGGAATACTTTTAAAAATATCCCCGATTATTTGGGGCTGCTTTACCATTCCCCAGACACACACACACACACACACACACACACACACACAGCCTTTGTGTTTAGTACTGATTGTCATTCAGTTTTTGGTACATTTCTGTTTTCATGTTTTTTCTGGGTCTTTGTGTGTGTGTGTGTGTATGTTGCATTTCTCTTGGCAGTTCTCCTGTGTCAGTGTGTGTGTGTGTACGTGTTGCACTTCTCTCGGCAGTTCTTCTGTGTTAATGTGGTGCTATCATTCATTCACCCTCCAACTTTAGTGTCTTCGTCGAACTGCTTTTTTCTAGTTCCACCACAACTGCTGTTTGTTTTTGGTGCTGTTCTTCAATCACTCGCCTACTCGGGACTTCCCTTGCTTGTGCGTATCTGGCGTTGCTCTTCAGTAGATCCCCCCACGGACCGCTCTCTCTCTAGTGCGTGTATTTGGCGTTGTGCTTCAATCGCTTCCACCGCCAGTGTGCATATCTGGCACTGCACTTCAATTGCTCCCCCGCCACGAACCTTCCCTTGCTCTTCAGTCGCTCACGCCATAAACCTTCTGATGTCTGTCTGTCGCTACTCTTCATTCTGCTCCAACACTTGTCCGATATGAATACCCAGTTTTCTTGTTTAACGCGTTTTAATCTCATCATTAACGACGGCGTCGCAGTACGAGGATTTAGATTTTGGGTCAACATCAAATCTTTTGTTTGTTATAAACTGAACGCCTTGAAATTGCTTAGTTATCGAAATGACATATTTAAAAAAATAAAGTTATAATTCTAAATTATACATATGAAATAACTTCAGGGTGCAGGAACTCCGTGTTGTTTTCATATGCATTGGTTTCCTAAACTGTAATAGAGTAATAACACAGTTTAAAAGAGGCATTTACTACAAATAGTTTTGGCAATTATAACTGAGCTGAATACAAATTTTGTTGTCGGTATGACCTCAAAGTTCCTTCCAAAATATTAGGGATATGGCAAGTATGATTGTTATAACTTGAAATATGTTCTATTTCCTGGGGACTGTAGAATAACAATACAATAAACAGCACTTACCGGCGTAAGGGTCCCAGCTAGCGTCCAGCTGGCAGACACAAATAAAGCAGGTTGTAACTCAATAAAAACCCTGCAAACTAACTGATGAATCAAGCTGGTATTTATACAGAAATACCTCCACTCATGTACCAACAGCCAATCACAGCCCAAGCAATAGATTATCCCACTTGAGCACAAGGAGAAGTTCCATGGCACCATAAATAGCTCTCGTTCTCAAGGTGGAGTTTTTAGTCACTCAGTTTGCTCCACATCTGAGTGTTTATCTTGACTACGTGATTGCTCTACAGGGACACAATCTGATATGAATACAGAAATGTTTATATGTATAAACCTTGATAAATCTTTACTGGCATAAATATCTTTATGTAACCTGGACAAACCCTCTCCCGCCTACTCTGATGTGAAAAGAGGACGAGAATGAAAAGTAGAAGTATCTGATAGGAAACTATATAAAGAATAGCATTCCATTTATACCCTATGTTTCGTTTTTACCAGATTAGCTACCAACAACGAGATATCTCGTTTCTGTGGTGTTGCCATCAATGCTAGAACCATGTGTTTTTCGTTGTCTAACGCAAATAAGTTACCTGGCGTCTAAGTCAGGAATGAAAAACCGTATTGATAACTATAAAGAAACTTGATAGGAAAAAAAGTTTTTGAAAATACAACACATGAACGATGTATTTCAAAAAAAATATTGCCAAAGTCGGCTATCATAAAGTCCTCATTGTTATTGCAATAGGTTAAAATTAAACTTAAATATTTAACGATGCTATAGGGGAATTTTTATAGATATTTTATTGTAGAACTCGACATGATCTTATTCAATGATCAGAAAATTTAAATATGAAAACCGTGAAATTTTCACGGGTGTTTCTAGTTAAAATATTAATGTTGATGAATCCCTTTTCTCCTAAAGTTGGCTATTATAATTGACCTGACAGTCAATGTGTTTTTTGTAGTCATTAAATTTTGCCGAGTGGAGATTCTCATACAGTGTAACCCGGATATAAGAGTGATTTTATATGGTCCCAAATTAGAGCCTGTGTTAATGTATATATAATAAACAAAACCCGGATATAAAAGACTTCTTCCCCGGTCCCGACAACTCTCTTATATCCGGGTGACACTGTAATACATTTTATAAGTTGTGCAACTTTAAAGCTCTTCAAATTATGCCATTGTAAAAATATTTTCTAATCGTCGTTATTGATTTAAGTGAATTGTTCGCGCACTCGAAAACTGTCATGTCTTTGTGACTTTCTCGAATCATTGTCTACATCAAGTCACCTTAAGGTTTAGTTCAAGAGACATTTATTTGGTATTAGGCAAAATGTCAATAACAATTTTAGACTGAAAAGACCAGTCTACTTACGTTTCTTTTTATCGGATATAAGAATATTGTTCTTGTGTATTTCTCTGGGAACTTATAATTCATTATTGCTAAGCGTTGACAGTTTAATTCTTTCGACTTAAAAAAAAAAAAAAAAAATCTTGGAAAACGTGACAGGTTAAAGAAAAAGCACAATAAGAACTCTTAACAAATGTCACGGATTTAGAAAAAAATTCGACCGATTATGGATCTTTTTGTTGCTATTCTTATAGTCATATTTACTGGACAAACACGTTTCCATCGCTTATTGTTAATGCAGTGTAACCCGGATATAAGAGAGTTGTCGGGACCGGAGAAGTCTCTTATATCTGGGTTCGGCCTACATTTGTTTAGGTAAGTATGGCTCTAATTTGGGACCAGAGAAAATCTATCTTATATCCAGGTTTCTCTTATATCCCGGTTACAATTAAATCTGGAAGTGGGAAAAACAGGCAAAAATCTTAAGGTGACGTAGTTATATGCAAGGATGCTCAAATATTCTATGATTTATAAAATTAAATTAGATTTTAGGAATTTGCTTCAATATAAAACGTTAAAGGAAGCTGAGACACGACTCCCGGTCTTCGATTTCAAGACCTTTTATAATGGTGCTAGTTCCTTCTCTTCCTTGATTAGTTAACACAGCTGTTACTTCCTGTCAGTACCTTATAAATAATGATAATAATTATAATAATGTTACTTGCCTCCGGGCTAAGTAACAGCCTAACTCTCTGCTTTCGGGCGTAGAGGAACCCGGACGAGGCTCCGCCGAAGGGCAAAGTCTCGTTCGGAGTGGTTGGCTGCCCCTGAACCTGTTTCTGCGGGTTCAAAGAGAGAATATTTTTGGCCGAGCCTACGGGCTCGAAAATCCCACGTTAAACCCGGCCTTGTGCCATATGTAACCCTCGTGGGAGGGGGCTAAATATACCTTATAAATAATGAACTATTTGAATGAAAGCAAGAAGGAACTGAAAAAAAAAATCAGATTAAGCTAATAAATATAGATACGACATTTTGATTTCAGACAAAAAATTCGGAGATGTCCGGTCGACCGTGACAATTTTGTCATTTTAAGGGGCGTACGGTATTCAACGACGAATATAGAGTAAGGAAATCGCCTAATAACATAACACCATCTGATAAATATTTTTTTCTATTATTATTAAGAAAAATGTTCGTAAGACGGAATTTGGCTAGAAAGAAAGATAAATATTTAACGTTTCTTGTCTATACCTAAAAATAATGGGTTTTGATCGCACGGAAATAGGAGAAAAAAAACTACTTGTTTTCAGTAAGAAAATGAAATTAAAAAAAAAAGAAATGGAAGATAGACATGTTTAACGTCTGTTTCAGTTGTCAATTTCAAATCTTCATTTTTTTACCTCTTTACTACTTAAAATACCACCCAGCATTCATATTTCTCATTGTTATGGCAATAGGTTAAAGTTAAGCTTAAATATTTAACGATGCTATAGGGGAATTTTATAGATATTTTATTGTAGAACTCAACATGATCTTATTCATTGATCAGAAAATTTAAATAGGAAAACCGTGAAATTTTCACGGGTGTTTCTAGTTAAAATATTAATGTTGATGAATCTCTTTTCTCCTAACTGTTCTTCTTTTTCGTAATTACTCGATGTAAAAATAGATTCTATTAATAATCTGAAACGCGTATGTCCCAACGCTAGTGTCTACCTGATTGTATGGTTATGTACTCGTAAAACCTTGCGCACAGGTCCTGCAACTGATAAGAAAAAAACTACCTACATTAAAGTCGTCTTGTTTTTTTGTTAATACAAAGTAAAGGAAATTGACCCAAATCAGTTTAATAGTAAAGAATGCACCCTAAATACTATATAGTTATTACTGTTTTTTTTTGTTTTGTTTTGTTTATTCGAAGATGCCATTTTGTCGGTGCCGGTAATAATCGACACGGGGGCCATTTTGTCGGTGCCGGTAATAATCGACACGGGGGCCATTTTGTCGGTGCCGGTAATAATCGACACGGAGGCCATTTTGGCGGTGCCGGTAATAATCGACCCGGAGGCCATTTTGGCAGTGCCGGTAATAATCGACACGGAGGCCATTTTGTCGGTGCCGGTAATAATCGACACGGAGGCCATTTTGTCGGTGCCGGTAATAATCGACACGGAGGCCATTTTGGCAGTGCCGGTAATAATCGACACGGAGTCCATTTTTACATTTTCCTTAAATCTTTCTCGTTGCTCACATATTCAGTTCAGAGTATTTGCAATATCTATCTGTATATCTACATCTGTTGTCCTAAATCTATTTTTCGTTTGCAAGGAAATTGTCCAGTATTCGCTGTCATATAGCATTAATATTACGCCTCCGTAAAGTAACTCAGGTTTTGCTCCTAATGAAATTTTGCTGTGTCTTGAAGACATTTTCTCTGTTATAATGCATTCTTGCGTGTAGGGCAGTTATTTAAATGTCCCTACGGCTTGATTTTGTGAATATTGTATCCTGGGTTGCTGATCTGGCTGAAAACCAAATGTTTTTTTCTTACAGTTGACTGTTAGCCATTTATTCCTGCTTTTTTACTATCTTTTGGAGTTGATGTAGTTTCTTATCCCTAACATCAAACTTTTTCATCTGCATAGCTTTCCTATAATATTGTTCCAACAACTAAAAAAATCGTCGTAGTATTTCTACCATGTTAAAATGTATACAAAAATTCCTATAAAATATTGTAATCGACGTCTATTTCTCCTATTGAGACTTCTTTTATCAGCCTGTGCCTTTCTCAAAGACTGGTGATGCACCAGTTCTTTTTCTTTATAAGTGACTGAATCAGACGATAGCAAACATGAAAGCAGCATTTGCTTCCATTTACCCAAATGGCACTCAAATCTTTCTAATCCGTTAAGAATAAGAGGAAATGCGACGCCGAAAGTCTTGGAAATCTGCCGAATAAGACGCATCAAATGTGTAACAACTAAGATCTTTGCTATTTTTTTCCTACTTTTTTTTTAACCTTTAAAACCTGTAAATGGAGTTTCCAACACCGTCACATCTGAGGATAGAATTTGTCGTCTTTCCAGAAGTTAGATAAAAGCAATGTCAAAGTTTCATATTGGCAAAATTCAAAACCGGTATAGGAAAATCTAAGAATCTTTCATTTGGAAGTTTCCATTTATTTTGTGAAATTGTAAAATATATATTTCTTAATCACAGCATCACAGTGCAATAGCCAACTGAATTAAGGCGTTGGCTCGTGAATTTGGTGAGTTTAGCGGAAACGGGGGCGAGCCTGGTACTACTAAAATATGAACTAAACCAGATTTCCCTAGACATGGACAGTGGGACGCCAATCTTTGAAGATTTTTTTTTTTTTTTTTTTTTTTTTTTATGGCTGATGCCAATCTCGGACACAGAACTTGCGATCATCAACAGACTTTATCAAATAGATTATATTTCAGAAACACTGTACCTTTCCAAAAACATGTGGGACTGATAGACATTTTTTTATCTTCTCTTAATCCTTAACCTTCGACTTTGCGACAAGAGTAAGTTTCGCATTAACTTTCGTTGAACGTTTTATTTATAATGATTTAATAAAAAACAAATCTTATATTTTCATGCTTTTAAATTGTTCTTGAGTAGATGAAAAATACTATTTTTTTTTTTTTTTTTTTTTCATGTAGAAAATTTAACCAAAGCAATTGCAAAATTACTTACTTCCGCCAGTATTAAGTTAAACTTCATGGACATTTAATTGGATTAAATTGCAATATATATTTTTATTCTTTGTGATTAGATACATTGACAAGGTTGGCATGAAACGTCTAATTACTTACTGTGGCTTAAGAATCAACTGAAAACTGTAATGTTAATTGAACATTCTTCAAGTCCCACTGTTGAAGCGCCCTGTCGAATTATCAGATAAGGATGACTAACTTCAGCGCTGTTATGATAAAACAACGCAAAGAATCTCTTAATTACTCGTTTCAAAGCGACCATGTCTTATCAGGCATTAGTGCGGTTAAACTAGCAATGATATAAAAGATAAAAATTAGCAATAAAATACTAAAATTCATTATTGAGTCTCATGGCCACCATTCAGAGTAACGGGGTTCTGGGTACTTCTTAAACTGGAAAATACTAGTTAAATTTGTCCCGGAATATGTAAATTTAATACATCTACATAAAGAGTTGTTTCTGAGTGTTTCTGTATTTTGGACGAAGAGAAATAAAAAAAAAAAAAAGGACTCGCTAACTGCGAAAATTGACAAGAAAAACGTAAGTGTTGAGTCGGAAACTTCGAAACAGGTGGAAACTAAGTTAGAAAACGCGAAGAGTAATGTATGTCTAGATATAGACTGGCGAGAGAAAGAAGAAAATTAAAGGGAGACAGATATAGGAGGAAGCTAAACGGACTTCAGGTATTAAATGACAAGGTATCAGGCGAATAAGGACAAAGACAAAATTCTGTGTCATCAGAGGTAGGTGGAAAGAAAGCACCATCGATGTGTGAAAACGAGGTTCGAATGAAAAGTTGAGGAAATAAGTTGAGATAAACACAAAAAAATGGCAAAAGAACTGGAATAGGTGGATAATAAAGCGACAGGGAAGGTCTTAGCTAACGATGAGGTTCAAGCAGGTACTGGGTGGGGGGGGGAAGAGCAACCGAAGTGGCGGCAAAATATATAACGAGTACAATCAGTGCTTTTTGAACAAGGATAGACAGTTCAAGTACTGGGCACTAATCAACGTCAATATATTCAAGTCTTCTGCATTGATACACACAGAAAAATGGCAGCAAGCAGACAGAAATAACCATCACCCACCTCCGCCAAGAAAGAAAAAAATCAAAAACAGAATGGTAAGTAAAATTACAGAAATTTACACCCTTGTCGAATAATCATCAATAATCTTATTTATCAGCCCGTTGTGACATTTTTTTTTTACTCTTGTCATTATTAAGTTACACTTAATAGTCATTTAATTGGATTAAGTCGCAAGATATATTTTTATTTCTTGTGAATAAGATAGATTGATAAAGTTGGCATGAAAGGTCTAATTATTTACTACGGCCTAAGAATCAATTGAAAAAAATGGTGCTTGAACATAACATATTGTGAGAAAGAGGACTGTATATCGATATGTATATAGTAAAAATGTAGACTATATAGGGTCCAGGTTACCTGACGACTCGGAAGACTTAATGTCCTTTTTTTTTTCTTTTTTTAATTAATATTTCAGCCGTTGTGTGTTATGGACTTCTTGGGTTATTTTAAACGTTGTGATGATAATAAAAGATGACATGTCCAAATAGATATAATATAAGTAATGCTTCCCTAGTTGCTGTCCATGTCAAGATTATTGCTTTTGGTCATGAAAATTCAGTGTTACTTGTAATATAGGGCCGCCATTACGTCCATTTTTTTTAACGGTTATTCCATATGCTTCACTGATTCCGGTTTTATTTTCTGGTACAGTTTAGATACGGGTATCAAGAGTATATAACAGTAAAGTAACCACTGGTGAGGCGAATGCAGGTTCTAATAAAGTCTGTTGTGTTCATATTGCATTATGTGGGGAAAGTGTGAATTAATATTTCTCCCTTTTTATCTGTTGGTTTAATATGAGGTTGGTGCAAAAATAGTGACGTAATAATGTCGTTTTTTGACGTATTTTTAACGTCAAAAAACGACATTATTACGTCATTATTTTTGCACCAACCTACTAGCAGAGTAGACTTGGTTAGCATTTCAATGATGGATATTAATGACATGTATTGACCATAATATAAAGAAAACATCCAATCAATATCCAGCTCATAATATCAAGAGAAATAAGCCAAGTGTCCGAGATGATGATTAAAAGCTGCTGAAAATGAAGCAAACATCAGTAGTGATAAGATATTACTTACATAGTCGAGATGTTTCGATTCAGGTTAAAACCCACTGTCGAAGCACCCTGTCAAATTATCAGATTGTTCAGTGCTATTATGCTGAAACGGCGCAAAGAAACTCTTCACTTCTCGTTATAAAGCGACCATGTCTTGAAATTGGATACCAAGACTGAATACTGGTTAGAGGTTGTTGAAAACTGGAATCATTTTAATCGCTCTCATTTTGACAAATTTATTCAATTATGGGTTGCCTCCAATTCGTTTTTTCTCATCCTCCTTATAGAGTCGCTACCCTACACACATCCAGTGTCGCACACAGAGCTTTGCCTGCGGTGTTAAGGTTTCAAGATTAAATATCAAGATTCTATCAAACTAGAAAATGCTCCATTGTCAGTTGTGATCAAGATCAGTGAGATATCCCCACTTCTGATGGTCATCTCTATAGCAACCGACAGCTGTTCGGATGCGATTCAGGTAGGACTAGAACGGCCAGGCATCACTGAAGCCAGTGGGGATTCTGTATGGCTGAGAGAAAATTTGTGTCCCTCGTTGTTAAGGTGGCTGCAGCACTGGGACAGACGCTGACTAAGATGGCTGATGTTCAATGGTTCGATCGTATGTAGAAAGCTGTGTCTTGTCTGGAGACTCTTTATCAGCCAAGACGTTGTTAGGTGCCACTGTTAAGAAACTATAAAAATAAGACATTTACTGGTCTCTTTAACGTTTTTTCCGTTCTACCATGGGGTAGTTATAAAAAGAAACAACCGAGACCTTCCCCAGGGCATAGTGATATCTTTTCCCTAAGTGACTGAACTTTTCACATAGACTTGTACTCTTCACACAATTCCTAACTATTAACATCTTACTTTTTTCATTCATACTGATGAATTTTGATTCCTATGTTATTTAGTTATATAAAATAGAAATTAAACATATCGCATCGTTAATATTTATTTCGATTTCCACAACCCGTCGTTTAAAGTTGTATCTCACTGTTCCCACTCGAACTAGGAGCATTCCTGCAATACCATTTCCTCTACCTTTCTCTCTCTTTATATATATATATATATATATATATAGAGAGAGAGAGAGAGAGAAGCTGGTTTAGTCATTTTGTCACCATTTATCGTAAGAATCTCTGAAAAAAATTTGCGTTATTCAGTTAGAAAGAGAACAGGTTAAAATCGTTATGTGCCAGCCCCACTGTCTTCTCATATGACCAGTGTTGAAAGGAAAAAAAAACATACCGGCCTTCAGTCATGTTACCAACATTCATACTCTGGCTTCCATCTTCGAAGTCCATTCAAGAACCATCAAAAGAACGGAGAGTGAGTTTAAAAAAGAGAGAACAGTAGAGAGGAAAACTGGATCAGGAAGTGAAAACAGGAAGAGGGACCATTTCATCTTAGATCTAAAGAGACCAATTAGAAAACCTCCCATTCAATTCGTAGGAGGTTTGTTTAAGAGATGAGTTTCAGCTATGACAGTCCATGGAACAGTGAAAAGGAAATCGTACGTGAAACGTGTGAGGCACCTTATTACTCCAGGTCAGAAAGTTAGACGGTTAGAGTGGGCGAAGATCTTGAATAAGCTGGAGGATGGAATTTATATATATATATATATATATATATAATGAACTTTATTTCAATACTTCTGAGCTTCCGATCCTTAGCTATAATTAATTAATTAATGATGAATATGTCATTTTTGTTTAAGAGGGATCATTTCATCACGATTCTTCTGTTAAGCTTGGAGTGTTACGTTCTTATTGTTCCATGTAGAGTCCAATAGTGCTCTAAAAACATCGGAGAATTCCACTAAGATACGTTTCAGAGCTTAATCTAACAATTGGACAATTTTACTGTTACACTCGTTGTGTGTATGTGTATGTGTATATATATATATATATATATATATATATATATTTTAATTAAGCTCTTTATCTCTGTGGCAGAAAGCCTCGAAGGAAAACGATGAATTCAAAGTCGTGGATAAGGCACCAGGAATCCACTTTGCTGTTTTTCTCAAGAGATCATGTAAAGAGATATGATCCCCAATGTTCTGAATAGTTAGAACAGTTTAAACTGTTTGTACAATAAAAAATATGAATGAGTAATTGTATATTCAACTAGTAGAATATTTACTAACCGGAGAGGGAGTAATTTAAGCAGTGGGATACAAATGAAACGCTAAAATATTCAATCTGAACAGTAACGCAGATGACAAAAATAATTACACTCATGTTTAGAAAATAAAACCCAATGCAAGTGTTATATTAAACAACTAACTTAAAAGCCGCCCTATTGCGTGGCATTTAAGCTCGCTCGCGGGAGGGCTCTTGATTTGGCCTTCATCACAATAGGTAGGGAGGAGTAGATGCGACAATAAACTACAGAAGTCAAAATTGATCACTGCGTTTAAGTTTTTCATTAATACTTCAGATTACCTTTGAAAGTTCAACGATAATTCTTCTGCCGCTAAAGACAATTTGATGTATGTATGTCCTTACATTCCGTGCAAAAATATTTTATTTCATAGGTAACTTTCGCTGGGTTTGGAAATAAATTTATTTCCAAAAAAAAAATTGTTATCGTATATAAGAAAAATGCGTCGTAAAAAAAAAAAATCACCGAAAACAATCGCAGAAATGTAATTTGGAAATCCAAAGTTTCAGGAATCCTGGTTCGGATGTTTTTTAATTTACTCACGTTGTCGACTTGATTAAAAAATGGTACATGTTGGACTACGGCCTCTGAGTAAAGTTGAAACAGTATGACACATTCACATTCGCATTTATTATATAGATGAAGTTGTTACGTGCAATGCGTGATACATTTCGAGGCAGATTTTTTCCCGCAGTAGGGTGCCATTTCTTTCTGTGGTAGACCAGTTGCCATCCAAGGCTATAGAAACCAGTCTGTATGGGATAGCTGGGAAGCGGGTAGAAGAGGAGGATTCATACCTTTCCCAAGGGTATTAGCACGTAAGTGAATGTAATGGATTCGAATGGAATTCGAACTCTGCTCTCCGATTCCTCAATCTGAGCCACTATTCATTACTCTACTGTGTCATAGATGACGAAACGGATACAATGAATAGAGTATTTTCGTTTTTTTTCCACTGCAAACGTGCATAGCACATGAAGATTTATTTCGCAATTTTACATATGTCTTATACTGAAACTATTGGAGACGAATATTGGTTACAGTTTGTAGGAAATACTGCGTCAGCTGACGTGATGAACAAGGCCAGTACGACTTGTGAGACCCCAGTCACTGAACGGATCTTTCTATCAAACGTCACTCAGATGGCATAATCCAATCCCTGGGGGTGATTTTCAGGCACTTTTCAAAATTCTGTACGTTAGGATCGCCTCCCCAAGCCATTAACACCAAACTACCTTCCCGACAATTCGACGATGTGTAGAGTCCAAACCGGTTCTCATTGTTTAAAATCGGACGTTCTAGCCACACGCAAGAGGGGCGTGGAGGGGGTCGCTCTTTTCTCGTATTTCACGTATGATGGTCAAGGGGTTCAGTTCTTAAAGCATCCAAACTACCCATATATCGGAATTGTTCATCGGGGTAATGGCTTGTGCTAAAGAGTCATTTCTGTTATACTATACTGTTTATTATAGCTAGAGATATATCTACATCTTTCCCAAGGGTATTTACGCATACATATTTCGATTCGCATTTAATTTTTCGTCTCGGATGCAACCTGAATTTTACAAAAAACAAAAAATAATTTCCATGCCTGAAGATGACTGAATGTACAGTTGAAAGTGCTTGCGTATTAAAGAAAGACCTTATACGGCTTATAATTTTTAAAAACAAGGATAACATTCATCGAGTGATTTGTAAGTTAATGCAACTTTAAAACTTTGTTTGCAAAGGGATTTCGCCATTTTATATCATTAACTTTACTAATTTACTTTATGTATGAATGATTCATTATAATATAAACAGAACTGCACCACATATTTGAGATATATATTGAATTATAAAAATGAAGCCATTAAGAAATTTTGAAACGGCACTCAGGCTCTAAAGATATTGTTCAATTTTTTTTTTTTTCATGAACAGTAATTGATTGCTATATAGCTGCCCATGTCTGTCGAGTTTTTAAAGAAAACCGAAAAGATACCACAAATCTACTCGTATATTGTGTCCTTAGGGAAGTTATTATAAATGAAGCATAATTTCAATTAATCTTACATATATATGTATATATGGCTTACTATTCTATCTGTATGATTAATTTTGATATAATATTGCTCTCTATTGATGTGTAGTTAGTATTAACATCTTATATCGATGTACAGGAGTTTACTTGGTTTCATTAACGTCTTAGATGGATGTTTTTTTTATTTAACGGTTGGATATTAATTTGCCAAAGTAGTTCTATATTATGATGTTGTTTTTTTTTTTCCAACCGGTTGTCTGCCAGTTTCTTAAAGGGTTCTTTTATTTATCAACTACAAAAGTTTATATAAGAAGCTGAAGGAACATATAACTGGTTAGTATTTTGTTAAATGACCTCCTTACCTCTTTCGCTTTTACTTATTAGGAAAGTTGAACGCCAGACTTCTATACATCGTACGAAATAATGTAACCACTTGTATCTGTCTATAAGAAAATTGTATAGAATTTATATGCAGACAACCCTGTGTAAGGACCTATACAGTATTTTTTTTTCGTTAAGTTTGAATTTGGCGTAGGTCACATTTGATTGGTTAATCATGGTAACGCCCACAAGCCTATTTTTATTATGTTTTTTTTTTCTCGAAAACAAAAAAGTAATTCTGCTTCCGAAATTAAATTAATCAGTCACTCACCAGTATTTTACTATCACGCGAGGAAACACAATTTTAATATTGACACAATTTTAATATTGACACAATTTTAATATTGACACATTTTTAATATTGACACATTTTTAATATTGACACATTTTTAATATTGACACATTTTTAATATTGACACATTTTTAATATTGACACATTTTTAATATTGACACAATTGTAAGTGTGTAGCGATTTTTAACATGTTTTTTGTTTTAATATCCTAAAATAAATAACATTTTATCTCTATTCTGTATTGAACCCTCTTGTAAATTAAATGTTAAATTCAATGGAATTATGCTCCGTTTATTTTCCTTTTACCTGGATATATACATATATATATATATATATATATATATATATATATATATATATATATATATATTACAGAAAAACAAAAACAAAAAATGAAATCAAAGGATAATTTCCTAAAACTTTTATCTACATACAGTTTTGCGTAAAACCGACAATACGGAAAAACGAAAGAGAAAAAAAGGCCTAAAAGCAAATTTATCTACTCAGTAAACTACTCAATGCATACATTACCTAAACCAAACTTAATATATATTCTTTATGTGTCTAATTTTTGCAGAGTGGAACAATTTGTTACATAATATATATAATGTACTGTGCGTTTAGTATGTGTTAGTATTTCATTTTAATCCGATGGTTATTCGCCCCAGAAAGGTGTGATATGCCAGTATTCATCACACGCAGTACATACTTGTTAGTGGAAATGACGATCGATTCTATCGATACTCAGACATTATTTCGTATGCCCTTGAACCTTGAAATTTTTAGCCATATATATGCTTGGTAGATTTTAATAAGATTTAGAAAAAAAAAAAGTAACATTCCACAAGCATATTCGTTTTTTTTCATATTATTGTTTTAGTGCTTGCTTCTGTCTTCCGGTGTTAGTCCATCACAAATAAACTGGTGCCAATTTTGGACCTTGGAGAGAAGAGATATTTCCTCTTTCTGCTTTCAAACATCTCATTAAGGATTTAGTTCAAATTCTACGTTTGGCTTTTTGAATTTAGTTCCGGATAGGAAGGTTATTAACTTTTATTTTTATGAGCTTTTTTTTTTTTCAATTCTTTCTGCATGCTTTTAATTCATCTTTCGAGTAAAGGGAGTGAAATAAACTTTGCACTATAGATCCAATCGGACATTTGTGGCTTTTGATGTCCTGAATAACATCCAGTTCAATTATGGAACTGTATTAATGTTATTTTTGTTTAAAAGGAAATTTAAAAAAAAATCTTTCACGTTTTCTAATCTACAAATATATATTGCGTTTATAAATCCTGTTCTGCATTAGGCTTACAGCCATATTACGCTGAAACAGTACGATCAACGAAGTTAACATTGTGCCTCGCTTGAACCTAGATAGGTAAGAGATTAAGAATACCAGGGGCAAGTTGCAATTTTAATTGGGTTCGTTATATATTCTTCTGCACTTTTTACATTATTCAGACTGTTGTTCTCATCTTTGTTGCCATATTCATCACAACGTTTCGGCCGTTGTTCACTCCGGCCTTCTTCAGTTGGTTGGAATGTCAAACTGAACCCTTTATTTTGCTCGCTGAGGTAGGCTGTTCTAGTTCCGCGTGCTCTGTCTAATGGATGTCAGTATCAGTTATCTCCTGTTAATTCATCTTATGGCAACAAAGATGAGGACAATAGTCCGAATAATGTAACTAGTGTATATAATACCTCCTCTCAGAAATATAGACGGATACTTCTGCACTTATACCCTTTGGAAAGGTATAAATCCTTATTTACTCACCCTGGTTATGGGTTAATTAGCAAGACTTGTATCACAAAACCATTACCTCAAAAACATTTTTACAACATTTTCTGGCTTAAAACAATTGGCAAAGGGTTGGTAAGCCGTAAAAATCAACTCAATCAATGTTCAGCCCAAACTCTCCCAAAGACCTTAAATGTTGTATTTAACACATTAATACTACTTAGTGGGTAATTTTAAGAGCAGCAAATGGATCTGGTGCCCAGAGAAAACCATAGGAATAGAGGCCTGGTTTATGATTTCTTGATAAATATAGGGAAAGTAATATCGAAAACTGTTTTCACCTCGGCATATGGTACCAATTACTGGAAACATTTAACATACGGAATTAATTGAGGACGTTTTAAATATCTTCCCGAGAAAAGTTTAAAATGTTGCAAATTTAAATTGTTTCAATATTTGGTAATTTACACTAAAACGGAAAAAAAAAAATCTTTTGTCCGACATTTTTTTTTCTTAGCGATATTCCAAGTTTGCTGGGTCAGAGGCAAAATAAAAGCTGGCCAGTATGGCGATAATGGTGTTAATTTGACTGAATTTTGGTTTTGTGAGGTCCTTAAATCAACTTGATGATAATAGGAAATTTTGGAAAAAATGTCAAGTTAAATAAAATATTTCAATAAGTATCTAATGGTTCTCCTCGTAGGCAGAAAACGTGACTATCCAGAACTGACCATCTAAAATTTACGATCCTAACTTGAGAAATACTTGCAATCGTGCTACTAGATTGGCATCTAGGTCCCACCTATTTACTGTTGAAATAGCTAAATCTAACCGCCACTTCTACTCCAACAGTTACTTTTCTCGCATCTCCTACTTGTAGAACTCCCTTCTGTTCACTTGCTTCCCTGATAACCTACAATCTTCAAAAATTTAAATCCAGCGTCTATTGCTTCTTGAATCCCATTCATCTTTTGTCCTTTACTCAGTTCTCCCTAATCTCAGTCTTTTCTCACTCCCTGTAACTATTTGCGCCTTAGTGGCATTCCCGCCTTACTTGGGGGTAAATGATTTTAAAAAAATGACATTTTGAAATCTCGAGTCTTTTTTCCTTTCAGACCAGATAAAACAAATATATCAGTTTCAAAATCCCAAATATTCATTTGATAGTCCATTATGTTTAGGGGTGGCAGTTCTGGTGTCACTATTTGTTGGTCACAGGGCTACATGTCATAGCAGAACGATATCCTCTCCTTTCGGGACATGAGCGATCATGGTGCTCAGATACATTCCTTATTTTTATAGGTCTGATAAGGATCTCTTTGTTACCCCTATTAGTCTCTGTTCTGTCAACTATTTGCACAAGGTCGTTTATTCTCTGCATTCCGCAGGTTTTCAGTATATCGTGTCCAATTCTCCAAGCCCTATTTTCTAATGTACCCTAGAAATTTCGACCGTCCTTTTCGGATTGTAAATATATTTCTTTTGTTTCCATTATCTCTAAAACATCGCTGTTGCACCCTCATCCCCGTTCACATCACTTTAGTCTCAGCATCTTTCTGTAGATTCACATTTCTGTTTCAAATTGTCTTTTCCATCTTTGAGGAGATTGTCCAGCATTCACCTCTATATGTGATGGCCCATGTTACCTAAGAGTTCTGCAATCTTTTCTTTGTTTCTGATGACATTTTCTTGTTTCTTCATACTTTGTTAATCTTCTGAAAGTCATCTTTTACTATTCCAAAGAAACTTTGGTTGTCATTGTCACATTTTCTGTGAGTCTATTAAAACAATACCCAGGTGTTTAAATTTTTATTACTTTCTTCAGTTTGGTGTCTTCAATGCCTAGAACGCATTTTGGACTCTATCTTTTGACGACAACCCTAGACTGTATTCTTACAATTAATGTCTAGTCCTTCTCTATTAGAATATGATCGCGCTACAGAGATATCTCAACTGGGACCATTATGGTAAAAGTACTAATGTCCATTTTACTAAACAGTCAACATTTTCTCTAAGTTAATTTCTAACAGCTCAGTTTGGCTTTTGTTCAATTATGCCATATATGTCATAAAGACAAGGCATGTCTATCTAATAGTGAATTGTTTACCGAGCATGTTGATCTCTCAGAGTAAAATATGTCCACATCAATGGGCTTCCTTTTCTTCATATCCCTCAGAAATAGTTTTCCAAGCTCTGACTTTAAGAATTCTGATAGAGAAACTGCATTGGGGCAAAACATCGTAAATGTCCGAAGATCCAAATAAGTAACCATTACAAATATCAGCAGTACTATATGGAGGGAATGAGAGCCCTGAACTATTTCTTAGACGACGCTCTGTTCAAAAAATAAGTATTGATCATTTAAACAGCGTATACAATATCCCAAGCGAATCTTCTAACAGGAAGCAGTTACTGTTTTCCATTCCAAGTTTTGTGTATTGAGGATGAAGGTGCCATGCTGAAGACATACGTTTCTATAGTTGAAATAAGAATGGTCTTAAAGAAGATCTATAAGGTGGTCCGAAGCGTCTGTCACCGGAAGGTAATAAGAACAAGTAATACAAAGCACATGTACTGGATTTGGTTTATTCACTTTCATTGACGATGTCATATCGAGAGGGTCTGCACGAACACCATTTTTTGTGTCAGCTATCTGAAATAGAAAATTATTTTATGTATGGTTGACAAGACTTTCGGACCATTCTATACACTGCCCACCTAACAAGTATTCCAAGAAGTTTGATTCGAGATAAACCCTTCCAAAACAAAACCAATCTTGGAATTGGAATAACACATACTCTGAATCGTCATAAAAAAAAAATTATTGATGCGCAAATATTAGGTTGGTGCAAAAATAATGACGTAATAATGTCGTTTTTTGACGTATTTTTAACGCCAAAAAACGACATAATTACGTCATTATTTTTGCACCAACCTAATAATATATATTAAATACTTTAAATACTTAGGCGAATAGTGATTTTTTTTTTCTTAAACATAGATTAGCAGAAGTCCGACTCACTCAGTCGTAATTGTTCTAGCGAGACCAGATGGCTAACCATTGCACCACGTCGAGATACCCAAATTCCTAGGCTTATGAAAGAGGTATAACTTATTTAATTTGTTTTGTTTTACAGCATATCAACCTCAATGGATTATTTAATGCCAACAAGATTTTTTATTGCTGGTAATATTTTTCTTCAAAAATGTATTACTGGTAATATTTCTACAAAAACATATTGACGGTATTAAAACCTATTTTTACTCTTTCATGAGACCCTGACAGGTGCTACCACCCCGGGTCAGGGTGGACCTGGGAACATCAGCAATTAAGAGGTATTTCCACGCTCCTCAAAACCTCCCGATAAGATGCCTTGCTGTTGGACGTAGTTTATCGTCATACCCAGGACGGTACAACTCAGTTAGTATAGGAGATTTAACATAGAATAGGCTGCACTAGGGTAGTTTTGCACAACACCCTGAATGGTGCGAATTTCTTAAACAACATCGTCAGGTATAAATTCTCACATAGATGCCATGCATGTCGTTCATAAATGTCCAAATTATCAGCTATATACAACTGCTATCTCAGATCGGCAATTTAAAAATAGATTTAGGCGAAGGAACACTGAGTATTGAAGCGGAATATTCTTCGTCAGAGTTGGAGCTATAGAATCACAAAGAGCTTTGCCAAATATTAGGTTGGTGCAAAAATAATGACGCAATAATGTCGTTTTTGACGTTAAAAATACGTCAAAAAACGACATTATTACGTCATTATTTTTGCACCAACCTAATAGTATAATCCACATCATTTTGAAGATTTTTCAACAACAGCAGCAACTAAAATCGATAGCACATCTAACTCGAAGAGAAAATAATGACATAATCAAGATAATGATTTTTTTCCATGCTGTTTCAAACAAAACGTTTTGGAAGGAACTCCACCCTCACCGCCATCGATATTGGAAAGAGCAATAAAATTTAATGGAAATTTTCATGAAAATATATATTTCAACCGACATTAAGGCCATAACTATTCGGTCAATGAATGTTGAATATTTTTTTTATAAGGAAACATCTATTCTCACCATTTAACGTTTAAACAATGGTTTTGCTAACCGCTAGAATACATAGGTTAGTGGCTAAATTGAAAATCCTTAGTTATGGCGATGTTCTAAGGGTAGCTTAGGTGTGGCATAACGCTGAATGTATGTGACACTGGGTGATGATCGAACTTATTTACTCGTAATTGATTTCGAGACATGCTTGCTAAGAATTACACTATGCCGTTGTGCCCAAATCTTTATTTATGCTATTTTCTTATAGAGCCTGTCTGTCAGGAGGTGGGCGATCATGGCTTTCTATAACTTCCTGTCACTTTTAGTGCTACGCAACGTTGCATTTTTTTCCGTCTTGTCCTTGCTTTCTTATGTTCAAACAAAGTCGTTAGGTAGGTTCATCGTTTTCTCTCCTCTTGACTTCAGTGTAGCTATAGTGTTATATTTCGAAGCCCCCCTCTTTTATATTGTTCCAGAATTTTAAAATGTATTCGTTGCTTTTATTCAGCCTCTGTTATTCCCAGCATCATTATGTAGAATCATATCTATTGTCTTGTATACATTTCTTCTGCCAGGATATTGTGCAGCATTCATTACCCGATAAGAAATAAAACTTGACATTAAAGTTCAACAACATAGTCTTTTGATTCTAACGAAATTTCTTATTACAGTGTAACCCGGATATAAGAGAAACTCGGATATAAGAGAGATTTTCTCTGGTCCCAAATTAAAGCCATACTTACCTAAACAAAATAGACGAAACCCGGATATATATCCGGGTTACACTGTACTTTGCTTATTTTTGGAAGGCGCTGATTTTGTTCCATTTTCCTTCGTTACATCGGTTAAAATGTCAAGTTTTCCATATCCTTTCTGCCCCATAATTGATAAATATCTTTTCACCCAAACATGGTTCTAATCATTAAGATTTTATTCGGTTATTTTTTATTATTATTTTATTTAAGCCGTTGTATATCCTAACTAAATAATTTTGATAGTACGCGACAACTGTGTTAATCACCGCCTATTTTTTTTCTCTCTCTCTCTCTCTCTCGCTCTCTCCAACTGCGCCACACAAACGTTAATCAGCAATATTACTGCGCGTGAAATAAATAAAATTTAAAAAAATATAATCAGTAAAATAAAAAAAAAATAATAATACATTTGCGGGCGAAAGAAATTAAACAAACGAATGTGTTTTTTTACTTTTTATTCAACGCTTGGCTTATAATTGATTTTTATTTTTAATGGCCGCCAGTTCGAACCGAAATTCAATATGTTCAACCCAAAATGGCGAACAGTAAAGAATTTCAATCTGAATAGAATTTTTTTAAAAAATACGTTTTAAATTTGTGTTTGTTCAGGTCTGTATTTTTGAAGATAACTTATGAATACTTCGATACAAGGCGTCAAACGGTAGATCAAATTCGCTAGCAGAAGTCGGAGATAAACAGGCTAATTATCGCCTTTTGTCAGTTGTCCAATGTTTTATCTATATCTTTATATATATATATATATATCTTTATATATATATATATCTTTATATATATATATATATATATATATATCTTTATATATATATATATATATATATATATCTTTATATATATATATATATATATATATATATATATATCTTTATATATATATATATATATATATATATATATATAATATTATTTATTTAAAAATATGATTCCAACTCGCTACATAAGAGGTCTCATGTTTCAAAACAAGAGCCGAAAACTTCAAAATAATATTTGAATTAACTTGAGTTAAAGTAGGCTCTGTTCCATCTTCAAGCGAAATTTTTTGGGAATCTTTCGCTTGAAGATGGAACAGAGCCTACTTTAACTCAAGTTAATTCAAATATTATTTTGAAGTTTTCGGCTCTTGTTTTGAAACATGAGACCTCTTATGTAGCGAGTTGGAATCATATTTTTAAATAAATAATTATATTTATGCTCTACTTTCGTATCGAGCACTATTTTTTAAAAATAATTACAAAAATACTAAGGAACTTTGGATTATTTACCAAACCAGTTTCTTTCCTATTTTCTACAATATTTTCACACACACACACACACACACACACATATATATATATATATATATATATATATATATATATATATATATATATATTTAAGACAGTATATTTCTTGTATACATTTGAATTCTTCTAAAATGCTTACTCTTGGTTCCTTTCTGCAAAGAGGGAGATTCTTAATAATTGGAGGGAAGGGATTATTTTCTATGTGGATAGAAGTGGTGATCGATAAATAACAAGGATACAATGGGTGAAATTAATAAACGATGCATTTAGGTCAGGAAATAAAATAAAAAAAATCTCCCATACTTGATATTCGGCCCAAAAGATCTTTATTTTTTCATCTGTGTTATTCATTAGATTATTTATGAGAAAAAATTTATTAAGTATTAATAGTAGAGATCTTGAAAAAGGAATTTGGATCCAACATTGGAGGCGTGATTGGCGGGGTGCTGTAACATTTATATCGAACTTCCTTTGAAGCTAAATAAATGTACGTATTTTTTTTTTTAAAGTACACACGATTTGAAATCAGTAAGAGATTCTTATCTCAACTTTATTGTCGTTTATTTGGGAATTCTATTCTTTGTCTTTAGCTAAAGGATATATCTGTTACTATCCTCTTCCCAAAAGATGAAATAAAGAAAAATAGATTTGACAGTTTCCCGATTACATACGAGTCGATTGACGCAAACTGCAAAAAGCCACACCTCTTCCTTTTTTTTTCTTTTTTTTTTTTAATCGTTTTTTTTCTTCTTTTCTTCATTTCTTTTGGTAAGTTTTTGTAATTGACCATTTAACCCCGAAGAAACGCATGAATAATAACTAACAGACTCTATAGACATTCTGGGGTCATTGCTGAACATGAAATTGTATTTTTTGGAGGTGTGCAGGGGAGGGGAGACATATTCCTTCTAAGTAAAATCTATAGCACAGTAGTATGCCATCAATAATGAAGTACGTCTGAAGTCAGTAAATAGATTTATCTTTGAAGACTTAAAAAAAATTAAACCGCAAAGTAATTTTGTAATCTGCGTGTAAAATTCCTCAGATCCTATAGACATTATATAAAAAATCTCGAGCGGTGCATGTCATAAATTTCCGATTTTTCATAAACCTGAATCTATAAACGAGAAACTACACTTCAATTTTCTTTATTTATATATTCGGCATTTTTTGCAATGAAATGTTGCTTCTTAGGAAGCAGCTATTGTATACGTTTTGAGAAAAATTTCGCAGATTTTGATATGAAAGTTTTCGCCGTAAGCTTTCATCTACTTTTCATTACAGAGAGTTTTCTCCATCGAAATGTTTTGCAGGGGTAAAAAAGGTAATAATCAGTTTGGTTCAAAATCAAGTGAATATGGCTGGCTGAGTAGAATAGACTAACCGAGTTCCAACAATGTTTTTTTGTTTTCTTTTGTTTTTTGTTTTGTTGTTTTTTTGTTTTTTTCTTTTGTTTTCTTTTGTTTTTTTTGTTTCTTTTTTTTCTTGTTTTGTTTTTGTTTTTTGTTTTCAAGTACCGTTTCCCCTCAGAACCTAGGCGCTCATCACTCTCCACAAATTCATGCCCTTCTTAGCTTGTAATACACTGTCTTTTTGTTATTTCTCTTAAACCTTTATCCGACATCCATTTACTAAAGCTCACTATATATATATATATATATATATATATATATATATATATGCGTTGTTTTCATGCTTCTCTTTCCTTCCGTCTGTTCAGTGAGTCTCAGATGTCCCAAGCTCTCATTCATTATATGCGCTAGAAATTTCAACTGGCTCTTCTTGATGTATGCCTGTAGAAATTATTTGTTTCTATTTTCCCTAAAAGTTAGACGTTGCTCACATATTCGCTCCATGGTATCTTCATCAACCTACTGTAGAACTAAATTTCTGTTACTTCAAATGTCTTCGTCTCTGAGGAGGTTGTCAAGCATTCTCTGCAATATAGGAGGTTAGTCTCTTCTATGTTTCTAGCGATGTTTTTTCCTGTTTCTTAATATCCTGCTTAGCTTTTCCAATGCATCTTTGGCTATCCAAATACGTCTTCGGATTTCAGGGTTGCACTTTCCGACCTTTGTTAAAACACGACCCAGATATTTAATGTTTTCTACTTGTTTGATTTTGGTACAAATAATGTGACATGAATAATACCCAAGGATACAACCACTTGCACAAAATTATCCCTCGTCCTTAGAGTTCAGTTTTTGGTATCGCTTGTGAAAATGTCTTTGTCAAATGCATTGAACACTGATGCATTCAAACTACTTTTCATTATCTGTTATATAGGAATAAAGTGTCGCTGCCGACACATGAATTTGAACATAGATCGTCAGTGATCAAACACAGGCGATCCCATTATTGAATCAAGCAGACCACGTGACCATAGAAGAAATGTAGGAAGTATCTGACGACTGATGATCGTTATTTCTAACCTATCCTCTATTCATATATGGATCGCTATTTCTATTCTATCGCTATACGGACAGCTCTTCTCACTATACTATTTCTCTATTCAGATCACTATACGGTAGTTATATTGCAGCGAGTATTATCAAGCACGTACTATCAGTGCGAGTGATATTCGAAGCCGTCTGAAACCAGCATTGTTCAACGGTGTTGCTATAGTTGTATCTGTCATTACAAAATCTTTACTACAACGAGCATTAAGAAAGTGACAATTAGTATTCGTTGGCATCGCAAAAATATATTTAAGGAATGGTTAGGATGATATATGCGTAATTACAATTAACTAAAAAAAATGTAATTACTTACGACACAATATTTTGTGTGTAATGCATTTTTACGTCACCAGCCATTGCATCGAATAAGTTAGTGTTAATCTGCGTTAATCTTTAAGGTGATCAAGTCGTGTCTACATTAAAATCCTGGCATTCTCTCTTGACTGGAAGGTCGCCATATATTAGCACTGGCAAATAAGTAACCATATCAGCCAAAAGATAGCATTGACATTACTTAGTCCGATTTGCTTATTCTCGTCTGAGGTTAGAATAGTGGCCTTTTGTTGAGACCTGAACACACGGCACCAGCAAATGGAATAGACAGTGGACGAGTGTTCTGACACAAATGCAACAGGCATGTACGAACATTTAAATAATCTATAATCTAGCAGCTTCTTTTTAGAGAAAAAAAAACTTAAAAAAAAAATGTTTGACAATTAATCACTATACAATCAAATATTTAGAGCATATATCGGAGCCTGCGCGGACAATGGCAAGAGAATATTTAAGTCAGAAAGCAGATGTCGGTAAATACATTAGCATTTCCAATATGTTTTTTTTTTGTCGTGCATATATTGAAAGCGTCCAGCCTCTGTCGTATTTTTATATACAACGTATCTTCTCTTAAAATAGAACTCTAAGAGTTTGCAAATTATCTAATTCGAAAACTCCATTCTCGTCCAGACCTCTTTTATTGCTAGTTTTATCTCTAGGTTCCGATACATTCTCTTCCTTTGAGAGATTCCTGTATTCATTTTTCAGTCTTATAGCGCCAGAGACAAGTTCATTCAAACCACTTCTTCAAGGAAATTGCAAGAAATGTTACCATCAACCAAAATGGCTCGTCGACTGAAATACTTAATGGCTCCCAAAGAAAGAAAAAAGCACTCTTTGTCACAGAAACTAAATCTCCTGCAAGTGCTCTGCCATAGAGAAAATGAACTGAGGGGGTAAAAGCTTTTATTTCTAGAATTTACCCAAAAGATGTGTCCATTAGAATATGTAAAAAAAGAAGAAAAAAAATCAAACGTTGCAGTCACAATAAAAACGGCTGTACGGAAGATTGTGTCCGGGCACAGACCTTTAAGTCGAGAATTGCAGCCACGGTTCGCGCACCAAATTTTCTTATACTATAAGTTCAGTCCTGAATGTCGTTGCTTTTTGCTAAAAGAAATAAACTGAGCCTCTACGCGTTTATTAGTATTTAAAGCAAAATCCGGACTCCAACTGGAATTTTTTCCAACGTTAGTCGGCTACTTCGCTAAAAAGCTAAATCTTAGACTTATCTGCAGAGAATTTCCTTCATAATAGAGAAAATACCGAATCCTAATCATTCTTCTTTCTCTTTTTTTTTTAATCCTTGTCACCCTCCTCGCTTCAAGGCGGTAAAGCGACTAAGACACAAGGGATTACAATGTGGAAGAATTAAGAAGAGAAACATTTAATAATGAGAGGAAAGTGTAATCAGGAGAACAGTAGATAGCGATTGACATTACATTTAAATTTTTGCAGATTAAAGTTGCCAGGAAAGCATAGAGCCGGAATGAAGTTCTACAAACGAGAATTGCAAGAAAAGCTGTTAGCATAAAATATACGGTTACATCTAGCTAGCTCAACTCTAAACTGATGAGATGACGACGTCAGTCTATTGTTGTGCTTCATTTTTTTTTTTTTTAAAGTCTAAGTACTACAGCAATTTATTTCTACTATTTACAGAAAATGTGGCACACGGCCGGAATGTCGGGTGATGGCCTTCATCAGTTTTAACTTAGCTAGCTACAAAAACTGACCCAAACATACCACAATATCCCTTACACAAAGACAACGTACTCTTATCTTTCTTACTGTATCCACCATATTATCTCATTGTCTATGAAAATCCTAACTAATCCCCATATTGAAGAACTCATCCGAACAATTACCATGAAAGTATTTATAGAGAAGACACAGGGAGACAAACTTAGGGCTGTGGTAAAGTGACTGAAGCAAGTATACATAAATTTATAAATTCAACGCAATAACGAAAAATAAGTCATAATGAAGTATATTTATATCAAGCATAAGTTATTTGACTGATAGATTTGTTCTTCTCGTAGATGAAATTGAGACATATTCACTATTTCTCTTCAAAAACGCTTGACGCCTTTTAACTGACCGCTAATAACTAAGCATTATTTCACGTACAGTGCGTCAAACAAAATACGCGAATTTTGTGAAGTTGGAAGCTCGGATCTAAAACCGCAAAAATCCAAACCCCAGATAAGGGACCCAATGAAGGAATGTTTTCTAAATTCATCTTTTTATTATCCTTGTTCCAATCGTAAATATGAATGCACCTGTTCACAAGTGGGCAGAAACTCATTCGTTAGGCCATCGATTCATCGGTGTATTTGTTAAATGTATTCGGTTTCACACTCTCAAATTACCTACGCCTGGAAGAATCTAGGCCACGTTTCCTCTTCTGCGCGCCCAGATCGAAAGCTCCTGAAGAAGGCCAGCGGACACAGCGGCCGAAACGTTGTGATGATAAAAACAAAAATGAGGACAATTGTCCGAATATAAATCATGTAAAATATCTCCTCATCCCATTGAATTCAGAATAAAAAAAAATATTTTTCAACATAATCTCCATCCTTGTCAATAGATTTAAGCAAACATTGACTTACTGAATTCTTGACAGAGCCATCTATGCCTGTATATGTCTCTCCAGATTCGAATTTATACTTACTATATGAACGACATTGTGTTTAGACATGAACATATGTGAACAAATTAAAAAAAAATTGTAATATCTCAGGTCATCTGATAGCGAATATTTTGCAAATTAATTGTCTTTTTAAACTTTCTTTTTTTATAATTCGGTAAGATTAAACTGGTTTATTTGATTGGATGTCGTATTAGAAATCAATAAATATTGATCCATTATCAGTGATACGCGAATATGATCGATCAAACAGTCTTCATGTGGCAGATATCGATTCATATCCATGCCTAGATGTGTAGATGTCGGTTGTCTTATAAGAACATAAAAAATAAGCCTGAAATTTATGCATCCTAATGGTTAAAGATCTATGCTGACGCTGTGGGGTCGAGTGTGTCGGCAAAGGCGGTTATTAACGTAGGGAGAATTTTTTTTTTTTTTTTTTTTTTTTTTTTTTAATAATCAGGTTAGTCATGAGAATTTATGGATACGATTATGGAAAATTGAATGTAAATATGTGCGAGAAAAGGATCGGAGAAATTGCGCTTCCGTCTGTGTGAGAAAGGAAGAAAGGGTTTCAGGGTGTGTCAGAAAAAACAATATATATCGCCCATAACTGCACACCTACTTATTTTTCTTTTATAAATTAACTTTATTCTAAACCAAACGCGACAGGATTTTATATCTAATGCAACATTATGTAGTCTAAACGTAATATTGGATTTTTTTTATCCTAAATCAATGGAATAAATGTGGAGCTATTGTAAAATAAGAAAAAACAACACTTAGGTTGGTGCAAAAATAATGACGTAATAATGTCGTTTTTGACGTTAAAAAATAGGTCAAAAAACGACATTGTTACGTCATTATTTTTGCACCAATATTTACATTCGGACTATATTTATCACAGTTTCCGCTACTGTACCCTCCAGCCTTCATCAGGTGTACACAGAACCGGGTAACCTACAACGTATTCCGAACAGAACCTTTTATTTAATTCCACTGCCCATGTCTAGGGATATAGCGTCTAGTTATTTTTTTAGTACTGCTAAAAATAAAAAATGAAGCATCTACAAGAGGTGGGGGATACTTCCTTTACAGTGAGTTTGTTTTAAAATTTTACAGAATTGCATCTTTTCGTGTGCATATATATATATATATATATATATATATATATATATATATATAGTGTGTGTGTCGTGTCGAAAAAATATAGACAGCCTCCAATCTTTAAAACATTCGTTCCACGTGGGAAAGAACTCTGTCCTGCTTTTAAACAACATTTATTTTCGCAAGCAGAAGAATGGATACGAGATAGATATGTTGCCAAAATTGTCCAGAACTGTATGGAAATAGAGAAAAATCGTGGACTTGGAGAAACGAATACATCGACCGTGCAAATTGACACCAGGAGATTTGTGGATAAAACCGCCAACAAATCGAATGCTAATGAAGTAAAATAAAACTATATAGTCTGGGCGGTGAATGTATCAGATATATTACTCAATGGTTCCCTCAGAAAAATAGGCGTACAAACCCCCGTGGGAAACCGCTAGAGAATTTGAATCGTAAACGGTCTCGTTTAAAATTTACACAGGATAAAGATAAAAATTCAATCCTTCGGGACAACATAGTTTGGTCAGCTGAACAAACATATCTATTTGTATTTGATCGTTCGACCATTTTTTTATTTCATCATGATGAGGGGTAAAATGGAATATTTTTGGTTTGATAGAGAGAATTGTGTACACAGACATGTGAATGAGACGGAGATCGATATATGAACATAAAATCGAATTCAAGACCAATGTTTTAATTCCAGGGGTAATTTATGATATTAATGACTCACTCTGAATGTTTTTAGATATTTAAAATAATTTTAGAATAAAGACAATTTCCTGATATTCATACCCTCTATATAGAGAGCGCTTTTATGTCAGTGTTCAATCATCTGAATTCCCAAACGGCTGCGTGTTCTTGCATCGTATAACAGATAAAGAATAAGCCTTCATGGGGATTCAAACTCTTATCCTTTGGCCCAGTCATCAGTTTAAGAAAGCTAATCATCTAATAAGTTGTTTTGGAAATTTAAATATACTAGATTTTTTTTTTTTTTTGTAACACGCAGCACGGTATTTAGTGATGTTGAAGTTTTTTTGGGTTTTTTTTTTCTTCGAGATTTAACAACAGTACGGTTCCTTAAATTCCACTAACCAATCGACGATATTTGTATCTGATTTATAGGAAAAAATAAGTTGACCAAAAAGTCAACATCAGGGTTTAATAATTTCTTTAATTTTATAGTATGTCATAGTAAACATTTTTAAGAAATTTTTTTCTTTCTTTATTAACAGCGAAGACTAAATTCTTACAATTTCTGACACTGGCGTAAATATCTCTTTCCTTCTGACCCTTGCGTGAATAGCGGTCTTTCTTTCTGACCCTTGCGTGAATAGCGGTCTTTCTTTCTGACCCTTGCGTGAATACCGGTCTTTCTATCTGACCCTTGCGCGAATACCGGTCTTTCTATCTGACCCTTGCGTGAATACCGGTCTTTCTTTGTGAGCCAAGTTCCAAGCGTTTGGCCTTTTGATTTGTTTAGAATTCTCGGAAACTGGATTCTTGTATTTAAAAATCTAAAGAAAAGATAAGCCAAAAACAATACTGTATTTTTATGATTTTTTTTAATAGAGCGAGAGTATTTTGTATGTTAATAAAATCATTTTTTTCCCCAAAATGAATGAAAAGTTTTTTATACTAGTAAAACAATCTGTACTTCGTACCCCTTACCCTCACCTGTTTCAGTTCTCCCCCAAATTTTTTTTTACGTCGGACAATGTAGGTATTTTAAAGGGCTCAACAGACCAAGGGAAGTTACAGAATCTTATATATAACCAATTTGTAATTCATAGGGATTATTCGAAGGAGGACTTTAATCCAATGAGAGGTCAATGTAAGTTACAGAGCAATATAATGATAAATAAAGAAAACGCCTTAAAAATCCATTTCGGTTATAATTTATTTCATGAATATTGTTATAGTCATCTCTTCAGATTGAATATTTTTAAGATATATATAAATGCGTTTAAAAAGAATAAATTGAAAATTGAATGAAAGAAAAGCTAATAAAAATAACCAAATGATTCTTAACGATATCGAACTACGAAATCTGACACGATATTTTTACGATGAATAGCTATATAGTAAATTGTACAAAAGTCGCCATTTTAATTTTCTTGCGATTATTTAAATCAACGTTTCAAAAACAATAACCGCGACCCAAAACTGGGTCACGGAAAAGAATACTTAAGTAAAATTCGAACTGAAATTAGCCATTTTTTTTTTCTTTTGCTCAACATTGTTTCTGCTATATCGGAATTTAGTGTCTTTAGTAAGAATTGATGGAATGGCGTTTCCGCCTACTGTTATTGTTTGAATAAATTATTTTGATCTGCATCAGCGGTAGCCTCCAGCAATCATGCTACCTCTGAATGTTCAAAACATTCATCCATTTGACGCTTAATCTTTCAATTTCGGTGCTAGAAATCCGTGAGAAATGGCAATTTCGAAAAATTAGTTGAGAAAATTGAATTTAGCTCTAACAGAATGCCTCCAAACAATAATCAAAGATCTGTAAGAACTCGCTCATTTCCTTCTATCTTTCAAAATATTTTCCCTGCGTGCCAGATTGTTGATAATATATTCTAAAATAGTTCTTATTTGCAATTCAAATCTGTGTTCAATTGTGAGATTGAACCTCTATCATATTAAAGCCAAGAATGAATCTGCTTGTAAGCGTGTCAAATTTCACATTTTTATCCTTTCATTAATGCAGTTCAGTAGATCACTCTAGTGTTTGCATTATTTATATTCAAACATGTGTTCATATATATATATATATATATAAAATTCTGAGACTTCCGTTAGTCCGCCCGACATACCCTCCAAAACAAACATACATTGGAGAGAACTACAAACAGGTTAGGGGGTGCAAACTACAATTGGTTTTAATACGGTACGTAGTTTAGTACAATTAATTCTATTTTTTCTTCTTTTTTTTTTTTTTTTTTTTTTTTTTTTTTTTTCGGAAAAATTAAAACCTTTATTATTTAACATGCATAATCCACCCACTATTTTCGAAAATAATTTATCGATTAAAAAATACTTTTTTTAAAATAAAATTGCTAAATGTTGCATGCTTAAGAATAAGAAAGCCTAAGAATATATTCTTCGCTGTTAAAAAGTGGGGAGAAAGAAATTTTCTTAACAAATATTGTTTAACATGAAGTCCTATATACTTAAAGAAATTATTAAAGTCAAAGTATTTTTTCGAAACAAATCAGCTTATTCAAATTTCATCGATTGGTTTGTGAAATGTAATGAAACGTAGAGTTTGTAAATCTCGAAAAATATGTTAGCGATAACTTCAACAATACTAAACACTGAGGATTTCGGCCGCCGTACGCTCCGATCTTCTTCAGGTAAAACTGGAATTTAGAAACAGAACCCATTACTTAGTCCACTGGGGTAAATTGTTCTAGTTCCACGTTCCATGCCCTTTGATATCTGCTTCATTTAATTTCCCTTTTGAGCTCAATTCGCCAAGTTTTTGTTCCTTCTGCTGTGGCCAGGTAATGAACTCACAACACTTCGGCTCACGTCTCCTTTGGATCACTCAACCAACGCTTTTATCCACTGGGCCATATGGATTAAATAAGCTTCATCTCCTTGAAGGTCACTCGTATGCAGAGACACCGAAAACCCAACGGCCGAAACAACAACAAAGATAAGGACATTAGTCTGAATGTAAATAACTCTCCAATATTTTGTTCACCTCATCTGTAACCAGGTATTGAACTCTAAACTCTTTGGGTCAAGTCACTGGATTCAACCAACGCATTTATCCATTGGGCCATGTTCTAGTTCAGTTAACGGGAGATAACCGATACTGAGATAATAGGAAGAGGCATGTCACGTGGAATTTCAACAATCGACCCCGATGGATGCAATAAAGGCTTTGGTTCGAAATTCCAGTCACCTGAAGAAGGGCGGAGCGTACAACGACCGAAACGTAATGAATCTGGCAGCGAAGATGAGGACAACTGTTCAAACAATGTAAATACTTTAAATAATTAAATACCTCATCTCAGAAATATAGACAATTTGTAATCATATTTAGAGTAGACGTGGGATACCTCAATGTGGTGTAATGGTTAGGAAGCTTGTCTCGCGAGATTATGACTCGGTATCGAGTTCGATTCCCACTGGACGTTCCCGGACGTTCGGGTTTTGTACCGCATCTAAGCTACGCTTAGAAAATAGCTATATTCAGACGTGTACAAAAGTCGGTTTACTTTTGTGGGGTGTGGATTATGAAGAGGTTTGCTCTTCCATCACGAATTGTAATGTAGCTGTCTGTTTTGAATTGGGTCATCGTCATTTGAAAACATGAAACTTGTCTTTCTTCGTTGCGAGGGAGGGTAGAGGAAGAAAGAGTCAAATTATAATCAGTCAAATTATGTTAAGGAGCAAAACGCGTGTCGAAAAATAGTTTGACAATTGTAATGAATGTTTTCATTCATCGAGACTGTTCTCTTGATCTTGTTTTGTCAGAAACACTTTTTTTTAATATCCTTACAGCTTTGCCTGAACGGAAAATGATAGACTAATTATGAAAAGGTAAAAGACTTTTTTTCTTCACAGACTTTATGCTTGAGGCATTCATTACTTTACTGCTCGATGGGATTACGTTTTTGAGAATGAAGGAGACTATTAGCGTGATTGATTATTGTAACCGACCATAAGTGAATTACATGTCTAAACAAAAGTGACAAGAGGTTCATTCAAATCTAATAGCTTCATTTGGCACAGAGACGTCATTTTGAGATGATAGTGAATATGAAACTCAGTAAACGTCAATAATGACGAGCTATATTCGTTTAATATCCGATGCCGCGACGTCGAGGAGACTGCCAATATAAATAAAATCTCCATAGGTAGCAACTCTCCATTGCACGAAGTCGTAAATATCTCCGAAGCCTAACAGGTACAGTTTAGTAGGAACTGGAAAAAAAAAGTTTACGCCTCTCCCCTACACGTACACGAGTATGTGCACCACATTTAGCCAAGCCTGTAACATATTTACTCTCAAAGGTAGGGCGAAAAAATAAATATAAAATTTAAAACCTCTGAAAATTCATACTCGTACATAATTTTCTGAAAGACGAAAACTGATCTGAAACATGACACATTATTTAAATTCTCTCCTTTCTGTACTTTACTCTTTGGCTCCCTACTCTCTCTCTCTCTTCTCTATGCACTCTCTCCTCCGCCTCCTCCTTCACTCGCCTTCCTCCCCCTCTCGCTCTTCTTCCCCCTCTCGCTCTTCATCCCCCTCTCGCTCTTCATCCCCCTCTCGCTCTTCTTCCCCCTCTCGCTCTTCTTCCCCCTCTCTCTCTTCTTCCCTCTCTCTGTTTTCTTCCCCCTCTCGGTATTCCTCTTCTTTTCTCTCCAAATTATTCTATATTATCGTGTCTTCCTTCCCTTTACTCCCAATCTCTCACTTTTGTAAAGCTAAGCAAAGAACGAATGAGACAAAATAGTAATATAATACAAAAATTGTAATAATAATATTGGATCTCAGATCGATATATCTTTTTTATTTTTTCTTTCTCTGCAGTTACCTGATAAATATTCCTCTCTGCACACTGGCCCGCTCTCTTTCTTTTACGCGCAGATAATGCTAACCAAAATATTATAATGGGTTATACCCGATACGCATACCTTGTTCAATTGCCTATAAAGAACTTGCACATACGCGTGTAGTAAATTGCTCTAAAAATTTTGAATGTGTGCGTACAAGCTCTTAATTTACTCTCTCCCCCCCCCCAATCAATATAATAATGTAGCTTAACTGTCGGCTACTTTTTGCTGACGAATAAGATATATTTTCGCCCGTACTCTCTCTGATGCACACACCCTAACCCACACTCGTTTATTTGTGCAAATCTCTACACACATAAAATTATTGCAAATGTTTTGATGTCTGTCGAGAGCGTTTTATACCCCTCTATCTTGAAGTCAATAATTCTGATGTCTACATATTTCTTGTCCGGGTTCATTTGAAAAAATATCAATGTGAAATCTCAGACGATCTGTCTGTGAGTTAATTTTATTGATTTTTTTTTTCCTGTAATGTTTTTATGTTGATGCAATTTAAACTGCGGAGAACACTTTTCTCTGCCCCCTCACTCCAAGTTTCGACCGCTATTTACCAGTTTCTGTTGAAGTAGTAAAGTCTAAGAATTTACTGACATTGTCTTAAACGATATTCAGATGAAGATTAAGATAGAAAAGCAATGCACATATGAAAGGAGAATAAAACTGGCCATGTTTTGAACATGACTTTCAATAAGAAAAGTTTGGAAGTGGGGATTTGAAAGTTTTAAAAAAATATTGCAAATGACCTAAAATTAAATAGCATTTCACCCATCATTCCGGACGAATTAAACCTCAAATCCCCTCTAGGACCGAGTGAGATTTAGGGCTTTTCTTACGAAAACCATAACCTCGGGATATATATATATATATATATATATATATAGTAAAATTAAGTAAACAAGATCTTTTTCCATGAGGTAAGCAAATTTTGAGTAGCCTTATAAACAACAATTGACAGAATTTGACCTGAAAAAGGTGGCAGTTCTCGTGATAGCCAGTGTTTAGCTTACTTTTTAAATCATTTTAGTCCAAGCCAGACAATAAAGCCATTTAGACAAGGGGTAACTTAGTGTGAGTGAATATTAGAAAAAGAATGTTTGATTAAAAAAAAAAGAAAAAAAAAAAAGTAGGTATAATATAGATCAAGGACTAACTCTGAATTTATAACTTCAGAGACTTTAATAGTCTAAATGTATGTTTGTCACAATTGTTTTAATAGGCTTCCTCATCATCATTGTCTTAGGAGTCAGAAATTATAATTAATTTTGTTTTCTAACTAATCTGGAATATCTATATTTCTGAGGAGCTATTTTAACTATTTACATTGTTCAAGCTGTTGTCCTCATCTTTATTGTCATTCACAGTGTGTATCACCTAAAGAAGGCCGATGCGTACAACTGCCAAAACGTCGTGAATATGATATTTATTATAACTATTGCATATATTTATTGTGCATATTAATTTCTTATTAGATGAATTGCAAGCTTGTGTCTTAATCTGAATCATTAATGCAATCAACTAATTTTTGTAGGAATTAACGTTTCAAAGTTCTCTTGCCAATATCTGTATTACAGTTTCCTATTTATTTTTTACAAATAATATATTCAAAACAGCACCTTCATCACGAAGGAATATAAGCACTTTAGAATATTAAGATCTTTTCTTTAGGAATTTATTGCCTTGTATTTTCTTCGGGGTTAATATCTGCTTTCCATCTATGAAAGTGTAGAGGGAATCCTCGTGTTTATATTTTTTGCCTACATTTCATAGGAAAAGTTGGCGTTGAAGGTATTAATTTTACTTCTGTCTACCGGAAGAAATCGTTATGTGTCAAGTTTTTGATAAGATCACAGAGAACGAGAAAAAGAAAAAATGGCGAACGCTTTTTGGTTTCTCCCAACCTTGCTTTGTTATCGACATAATGGCGTTTCTTCCAGTCGTTTCATTTTAGCTCCTTAAAGCGCTTATCAGCATAACTACAATGTGGTCCGAAAGTCTTGTCATATCCTACCAAAATGTCATAAGAACAATAAAACAAGCAACACAAAACACATATACAAGATCACTGACGCTGTCACATATCGTGAAGATCTTTATGAACACCATCACTTTCGTGGTTCAAAATGATGCGGCGCTATGTCCAGTGTAATATTTTACAAAGCTTTGCTTTGTTGTTTGAAATCGAAAATTATATTATTTATGGGGTAACAAGACTTTCGGACTACCTTGTCGATCATTGTTTTTGACAGTTAACAATAAGAATTAATATTTACCAGTGGTTTTAGTGTCAAGAGCTTCCAATGATTTAGCGTGTATAAATACTTGAAAACAAAAACGAATTCAGGCTGTTAGACGCGCGAAGCATTGAACGATTTACAAAGATAAATATTGTCTTTTCCTTATCTACCTAATTAATGTGCCCAAGTGAAAAGACAATAAAAATAAACCCAGTTCGTCAACAAGATAATATAATGCATTTCAGGAAGAATTGTAATGAGTTTTCCGACAACTGCATCGGCCGCAGTAGGCCATGAAAATGTCCGGGAATGGGTTTATTAATCATCACTCCTAATTCCAGGGCATACTCAGAGCCGACCGCAAAAAAATGCATTTGTAGCGATGATTAAAACGGTGGACGTTAAGCAGTATTGATGGTCGGGGTGGATGGAACATAAAACGTAATATTATTCCACATTTCTCGTTTAGTATTTCTTTTCCGTTCTCTTTTTGAAATCTCAAGTAATGTGCTAAAAACTGGTAGTCATTCTTGGAGGCTTTACGAAATCGCTTCTTGAAATCCGAGATACTTTGCTATATCCAAGAAAACGTCTCAGAACTCAGTCTCTAAAATACAGGGTGTTTCAAAAAGAATAGGCAAAAATCATCACGTGATGTGTCAATAACGAAAAAAATTACAAATCTCTAGCATGAACACATGTGTTGTATATACATTCAAGTTTCATTTCATGTTTTATAAGTGGCCACTACCAGCAGCGCAGACAACATCAAGCCGATATGAGAATTCCTCCCAAACGCGCCTCAGCATGTCACGGTCCACTGTGTTGATTGCAGCTGTTATTTGATCTTTCAAGTCATCGATACTTGCTGGAAGTGCTGGAACATAAACTTGCTCTTTAACATTCTCCCACAAGAAAAAGTCACACACAGTGAGGTTCGGGGATCTGGCAGGCCAAACACAGAGAGCAAGGTCTTTAGCACCTCTCCTCTCAATCCATCGCTGAGGCACGTTTTCATTCAGATGAACTCTAATCCCGAGATGCCAATGTGGTGGTGCTCCATGTTGCTGAAAAATGAAGTCATTCGAATCTGCCTGCATTGTGACAATGGCATTTGTTTTCACGAACTCAAGCACTGTTTTTGCGTGCTTGAGTTCGCGAAAACAAATGCCATTGTCACAAAAACAAATGCCTTCTGCTGAGGAGTTGCGATTTTGATTGATCTTCCCACAATTCAGCTGAACCGGAAGTTATACTAACGACAGCGGTGAAACAGACACCCAATCAAACTTTGATAACTACTCTATCAAATAACCACTGATTGAGTCCACTACAATGCTATAGACCTGAAAAAATAGCGCAATGATTTTGGCGTATTGTTTTTGAAACACCCTATATAAGCTGTTACATGACTCTTCCAGACAAAGGAATATATATTTTCTCTCAGTTGTTAGGGCCGGGGCTGAAATAATTTACATGTAAAATAGGGCCACTGGTTGCGAGAGTTACCCGCCCTTGAAATAGTTATTTTAAAAACAACCACCAAATAATATTCTTTTTTGTAAGAGTGCTATGATTTTCTTCGATTGTAATACATATTAGAGGCGATATTTGCACATATGTCCGCCCCTTTCTCTCTACCTATCTGTCCGTCTACCTAAACAAGTGAGAACTTGTACACTCCAATCCCGCCAGTTTCGTCCATGTGACATAATAACGCTCTCTAAATTTCCAAATTATTCATCTGGATATCTGTCTACCGAAATGCACATAGCCCAGTGGATATAATAGTTAGTTGAAGTAATCCAGTGATTTGATAAAAAAAGGTGAGTTCAATCCCAAGCCACAGTACAGGTTAACAAAAACTTGGATAGTTGAGTTGTTAAAAAGAAATAAGATATCCGGAAGGGGCATGGCACGTGGAGCAGCAGCAGATGAAATAGTGTTTGTTTCAAAATTCCAACGTAATACCTGGTCCGGAGCATACAACGACCAAAACTTCGTGAATATGATTCTATAGATGAGGACAACAGTTAAAACAATGTAAATAGTGAAAATATTTATTTAGAACGAGCATCTGATTCGCGAATTCTCTAAAGAAAAAAATGTTTTTTTTTTTTGTTTGTTTTTTTTTTCTTTTTAATGTTGAATGGAATCTGATTTCTTATTTAATTAAATAAAATTTGAAAGAAAATTGATAGCACTCGCATCGCACATCTTTTAACGTATCAACTTCGTCTATTACCTGACTTGGGATTATATCGCGCAGCATTCAATTTTTGAAAATTCAATTTATTTTAACAATTGCTATTTTTTCTCTTTTATTAAATTCGTAAGACGAGTTAATCAAAATTACGAAAGAAATCTATTTATGCTGACGCCATGTGAACTGATGAAATCGTTTCCAGTCAAATACCACATCGATTTGCCGTTGATAAAATTTTATTCATATAGAAGTTCGTCTGAAATTCTACGAAAATGTATTGTCACTATGATTCAAGAAGTCTTTTAGACACTATACCATGCATTTTTGTTTTGTCAGGTATGAGTCTTTTTGACACGATACCATGCCTCTTTTTTGTCAGGTACGTGTTGATAATACATAAAGATTTTAAGTTGTCTGTATTCCTATATTTCGATTAGACTTTGATTGATTTACTGAAGGGGTGTTTTTATTATACATTGATTCTTTCGATCCATTTCCTTTCATTTACTTTACTGAACAATCAAGAGTGTGAGACTCACTTTTGCAAGGTTTCCAACTAGCGTCCAGTTGGCTGACAAAAATAAACAGGGTTGTAACTCAATACATTTCCATCCATATGTATTGTAAATAAATACAATTATGGCACAAGGCCGAAAAGGGGGAATGGGTTGAGGATGGTCTTCACTATCTTATACCTAGCTGATCGGATTCACGACCCATTCACTAATTTCAGTTTGCCGATTCACCATAAAAACTCATCCGTCGCCAATCAATCCTCCGTATATCATAATGCCGCAGCCTCTCAGTAGGGAACCCACAAAACGCACTCCATGAGATAAAAATTTGATAAATATTTTTTTACATAAAAGTCTGATGAATAACCATGAGTGGGGAGGGGATGAAACCCCAAAACACACTAAATATCAAAAGAAAGCAAAAATAAACATGGCATATGTTAGTAGGACCCTTCCAACCCTCAGAAAGAGAAGCCGCTGTATTCTGCCATTGGACAAAATCAAGAGGCTATCTCGCTAAGAGAAAAGGGAAAGGAGAAAAAATATATATAAGAACATGGGAAATAAATAAGAAATAAGGTTGACCCAGTCGAGATGAAAAGGGGTAAAAAACAAACTGAGGAGGTTGGGAATCTCAACTTGGATCATAACAAAACTTGTCACCAGGAGCAGGCCGTGAACAACAATTACTCAGATTATCTAGATATAAAAATCTTGCTAAGCCTCACCAGGAACGGGCTCCACAGGACCCCCTCCCCGATGCGATATAGGTTGACCTAAGAGAGAAAATCAAGTCTAGCCCCGTTCAAACAAACCAAGCTCGCTTCAGTCACCCAACTTTTGCTAAAGTCTGTCGAAATCAAGCGTTTTCTATAAGTTCTAATCTTCATTTTGAGCTGATGCTCAAAGAATTGGATCAGATCCTGATGAGAAAGACGGTTGCCTCGCAAGACTTCCTCCTGTCGGGTCCTCCAAATCACCAATCAGGCCGTGGCCAGCAGCGTCAGAAACACCATTCGTTTCACCCTAGAATACGGGGCGACCCATTGTCACACAGGTATGCGCGATCAATGTACACAAGTTTTTCGGGAGCGATATGAGCCGTCAGCTCGCCGACACGGTCCCAAAGGGGGCGGACACGAGGACAATGGTAGAAGGCGTGTGCAACCGTTTCTTTCAGGCCAAGGTCTCAACGTTCACAGTCTGGCAAAGCCCGATATGATGGTACATACATTTCCTTCTCTTGAATAGTCATAGTATGCTGGATATTTTTGAGCACAATATCCACACTGGAATCATCAGCCAATCAGAACGTACATAATAGGCTGACTCGGGTAACATAATGCTATCTCTGGCGCTGTTATATAAACCATCTACCAATTTTCCGAGCAGATTAACTTTGTCAGTCAGACTAAAGTTATATTACAGGCGAGTGCTGTCTGTTGCTATTACTAAATTCTACAATGGTCTATTTGTAACTGAACTTTTTTGTTTTTGGTTGAGTAATGTGCTGCATCTTCTATATGCATTCAGTGAAAAGGATGAGCCCAAGGCTATTATGGAATAACCAAATATCATTTTATAATGAGGAAAGAAAAAAACAATACACTAGAATAACAAATGTATTAGTGTGTAAAATCATTATGTGCATTTACACTAATGTCCTCATGCTTGTTGTTATTATTACAACAATTTAACTGTTGTGAATTCCGGCCTTCTTCAAATGAAAGAAATAGTTGAAAGAAGCCTTGTTGCTCTCATCTTCCAAGTGCAGTGTATTTACCTTTCCTGAGAATCAGCATTCAAAATATTCTTTTGTATAGGTTGAAGTTCTCAAAAATAATTATATATATATATATTTTTATCACCACCCATCACAATGGAAAATATTTTCTTTTTTAGAATGGTTGAACAATCAAGGGTGTGAGACTCAACTTCGCAAGGTGGTTTCTAACTAGCGTCCAGTTGGCTGACAAAAATAAACAGGATTCTAACTCAATACATTTCTCTCTCTTGAATCCTTCTACAAATTTTCTTAGCAGATAACTTTGTCAGTCAGACTCAAGTTCTATTACAGCCGAGTCCTGTTTGTGGCTAGGACCAAATTCTACATTTACCTTTTTTAACATTTTGGTTTCCGTGTCTTCTGGCTATCCTAAATTGCCTGTTTGAATTCGGTAACGTCCTGGAGGCTTTGACCAGTAACCAATATCTGAGATGGGCGGGTGGATAAAAAGAAATGTGGGGTAAGAGATGGGTAGTAGCTCGACGAAAAGTCAAAAGACAAAACGATTTGTTTACTGAGCTTATCGCAGACAATTCGAGTGAAATGCCCCGCGCATATTCCAAGTGAAGTCGCCTTCGACATCTACGATCGTTTATAACAAATTTAGTCTTGAAGATGAGGAAACTGAATATAGAATAGGCTGCACTACGAGTAGCTTTGTCCAAATCCACGTTATTTTATTACTGCGATATTCATCCTGTAAAAGGCCTGGCGCCGCTCCAGGTAGAGAGTGAAAATAAGAGGCAGTTCATATGGGCACGAGGAGAAAATAACGCTTAACCCTAGACTTGAACTGGTTATGGTTGTAATGATCGCAGAAACCTCCTCTTGGTAATCGTCTACACAAAGCTATAGTCCACTGGAATAAGCTGTTCGAGTAGAAATTACTTCTCACCAATGGAATACAGAAGGAATGTGGGTAGTTTGTTGCAATGTGAGTGGCATGGTGGTTCCTGGTCGTGAAGGTTAGAACTGGCAGAACCAAGGAATGCAGTTCTTCCGAGCACTTTTCATGAAAGTAGCGACAGTGCAGCGAGAGTTTTGCCACATCCCGCCTGTGAGAGAAAGGATGGAAAATAATTTGTCATCTACAAGGATTCTGAGACACAGTACTAATTGATACAAAACTAATCAATACCCAACGATCAAGTCATCTTCTCAAATAGCATCGTTAGATCGACTTTCATATGGATATCAGGCGTGGCGCCAGACTCATCAAAACTGTTAGCAGTATACAAACACTTTTCCTGATCAATGTTTTGTTTGCACGTCGAGAGCCCTTCTCTCGACTGAGAAAAACAAAAATACTGGTGTTCTCACTCACAGTTGCCTAATATCTGCCCAGCATCGGTCGTATGAAAATTTTGTCATCGCCATTTATTCTAAGTAGAATGTCCTCTATCAACAGCTAATTCTGGAAGAGAACATAAGTCCTGGTGCTTACGACGCCACACACACGCAACCAACTTCGGATCTCTTGTCGGGTTGACCCGATTTTCCGTTACAATGATTTAAAAATCGCTTACAGTGAATGAAACCTAACCTAATACCCGTCAACTGTCTACATTGTATTTCTGTTTGAACGCGAACTGTGAAAGAGAAAATAAACGCGAATAGGATTCAGATCAATTTAATGACAATGTTGCGTGGATCAAGAATCCGTTTAGCTGGTCTAATATTGAAGTAGCAAGAACGAACATGCAAATGTGATGAATATAATGAAACTGCCAGTTTTAACTTAGAGGAAGAATGTATTTCAATAAATGATATTTTTATCATTGTAATAGATTTTTGAAATAATGAAGTAATACGCATGCGTGATATGTCGTCTGCTGGCATTCCTTAGCATTTCAAGTAGCGAAAATGCCAACTCCATATGACGACCGGTTAAAAACTCATCCAGAGGATACCAATTTTTTTCTTTTTGCAGCTGTCGACCTCTGGTAATGGGTATTTGCTTAAATATCTTTCATTCTTCCTTTTTTATTATTTTTGTGTTATCTACTTGTTGGAATAGCCGGTACAATTGATGCTAAATTTTCAAGCGCCATATTTTCCTAACTGTTGGAAAAAAGAAATCTTTAGGCAGTTTGTGGCTTACTCTTTACTGCATCTCGAGTCGGCTATTGTTCTCATTTGTTAGTGTTATCACGTTTCGGACGTTGTGCACTGAAGCCATTATTAGGTGCTTGTCGATTCTAGTAAACCTCAGGGATTTTTGAACTGAACACTTAATTTAATCTTCGAGGTTAGCCTGTTAGCTTTCCGTTGACCATGTCTAGGGATGTCTAGTCTTGGTCTTTTTTGTATAGTGTTCATTTAATTCTTTCCCTGTTTCTACCGAGTCTATATCAGCATAATCCAGACGAGGGATTGAACTCCTAAAACGTTACGACTTTTTCAGTAGCAATTCATTTTTTCATCAGAGTCGTTTTTAACAAGTTAGTAATACTAAAATGTTATATGAATCACAAACGAAGAAAATATATGCTTGTTCCAGGAAAGGTGTCAATGGTGTTTTGTCTACCAAAGGGAAGTCTTTTACAAATTATTATAAACTAGGGAGACTGTTAGTTAGCAATGATGTGGTGCACTGTTATCGCTTCTGTAAAACACAAAAATACATTTTGTTTTTGATGCAGAGCAGCAGTCGGCCTCAATTTTCGTGGACGACGCGGTTAAAATAGCAATTGATTTTGGAACTACAGATTTTAAAATCTTTTTGAAAACTGCGCAACACACTACAATTTCTTTCAGTTTCTGTGTAGATGAGGATTAAGGAAAGATATCCGTGAATAAGCTAAAAACGTCTAATTTCAGGTTATAGATGGCTTTTTACTATTGTGTCAATACTAATCTCCCCACAAAAAAAATTAAAAAAATGAAAGTTTCCCTCGTCTTCTAACATCGGAAGAGAAACGAAATGATTAAAAAAAAATATGGTAAAAGTTAGATTTTTTTTTTTTTTTTTTTTTTTTAGGGATTACATTTCTGCTAATATTTACATAAAGAAATATATTGAAAACATTTCCGAAAAAAAAGCTCCAATATCCTTATGCCATACACAAAGGTAAAGAAAAGCATATAAAATATATAACGGAATACCAAATGGTATCACCTAACAACTCTTTAACGCTTACTATTCACGGTGTAATCTTGTCTCTGACGTTTTTTGTATTGTTTATTAAATACCAGCAGGAGAGCCCGGCGTTGCCCGGGGGATGTAACAGTAAGAGATCAAGTATCAACCATCATAAAGACTGAAAAATAAAATTGACGAAGATTATTGTTTAAGGTTGACGGACACGCATGTCTTAATTAGCTTTTTGTTTTGTTTTGTTTTTGTTTGTTTTTTGTTTGTTTTTTTGTTTGTTTGTTTTTTTTTTGTTTTTTACGAATTGGTAAAACTCAAACAAAAACATTGTTGTCAATCGTTATGAGTCTACTGATTGAATAGAATTTTATTATAATCAATTGTCTTGTAAATAGAATTTTTAAAGCATTCTGAATGTAAAAATAAAGAAAAAAGTGTGCAAGACAATAAGAAACACTACCTGCCAAAAAAAGTTAAGTTTTATTGAAATCGGTTGAAAAATGTAGGAAATCCCATCCCATATATAAACGAACACACACATGCACAAACAACCTGGGTTTTATAATAAGTATAACTCGATATGAATTGTCTTCCTTTCATTCTGGCGACAGAATCGTGTTTTATCGTGTTTTCAAATTGATTTCGTGCAAAAACAATTTTTTGGCGCTGTCAGAACCACCGCAAGGTAATTTTACGCAGTCCTGTGAAGTTTTGTTGAAATCGGTTAAAAAATGCAGAAAATCCGATCCAATATATAAACGTACAGTCACACACACACACACAACATGGGTTTTATAATAAGTAAGATTTAAGTTTGCATTTAATCTCTATTCTTAGTCGGTTTTCTAAATGACAAATTCTACGCTATTTAGCAACTTTATATCTTAATTTCAAGTGGCTTCCTTAAAGATTTTTATTTGTGACTTCTTTTCTAACCGTTTAACCCCGGTTCCTTTGTTAATTTCTTTACGTTCTGAAGTGATACGGCAAAAAGAATATATTAATACTATCGATACGATTGGAAGACAAAGGAAATGTACAATTTGGCATGTGACACGTAACATTTTTAGCATTTTCTTTCTCTGTCAGTCATGTTTTCATTCTCCTAATTGTAATTATATAGAAACAATAATGCTATGCTAATGGATAGCGGCTCGATTTGAGGAATCGTCTAGTCGAGTTTGAATTCCAGTCGAATCCATTACATTCACTTACGTGCTAATACCCTTTGGAAAGATATGCATCTTCTTCTCGCCCCAGCTATGAGTAAATAGCAGGAGAGACTGGGTTCTATAGCTTTGGTTGGCAACTGGTCTACCGCAGAAAGAAATGGCAATCTACCTGCGGGAAATATCTGCCTCGTCAGTCATGTTTCGAAAGATATATGATAGCCTAAGAATGTATCATACATGGCACATAACTAACTGAATGCTACGCCATTGTCAGCTTAGTATTAAAATATTAAGGACCAATTGGGTGTATTCCTTCAAATAATTCGGAATTTTTTAGATAGTGTATATCATCGAAAATAGCCATTCCAGGTGTAGAATGTTTGTCTATATCAAGGCTGAGTAGTGACATAAGATTGTTGAATATATGTTCTTAGCCACTGAGTAGATGTGGTTATGTTAATGATCAGGTATTGTTTCATATACCGCCAGACAAATGTCTTTCGGTCTTGCATCACCAAGTTTTGGCTAAAATCGTCGCCCAAACTTGGCCCACCTGTGTACGTTATTTGTACATGTATATATATATTTTATTTCTATTTTGGTTAAACCCTCGCGTTGGTAAACTGGTTTTCCGCATTTTTTTTCCTTTTCCCCTTTCCCCACTCTATGTTACTACTTTGTTTGATTTTGTCGTTTGACGATAGCATAAAGAGCGGGAAACTCCTTTAAAATCTGTATCGGGGTTCTTAACTGCTCTTTGGCTTGTTTGTCTATGTTTCAGATTAGAAAAACCGAATATTATTTGATAAAACTGCCTTTACCCTCGAGCAATTTAAAGAAGCAGTCTCGTGTCCCGAACACTGACTCTCTTATTTCATGTGTCTGATTTAAAGCTGCTATTTAGAATCAGAAATAGGACAGCTGCAATTTCTTATCCCCATGATGTGGAAGGTAGTCTTGGAGAATATGACGTTCACAGGACATATAGCATGCAAAAGTGACAGCTAATGGAATCAGACCACTTACCTGTGTAACTTATGAAAATGAACGACGGAATTTAGAGTGGGGCGCTTCGGCGAACGTGACTAAGAGCTACAATGGATCGGAAGTTGTAGAGAGCCGTGATTGCTTACGTTCTGAAGGGGCACGGCACATACAAGATATTAATTCTCTCGACGCGCTTGAAAGAGAAATAAATTTTACGGTTTGATATGTGACCCGTCTTTACGACTCTCTACATATCGAACCAGCTTATATTCTGCCAATTTACGCGTACTGTTAAAAATGACACCAACATTTAAGTCATTTTTATATTGTACCTGCTTATAATTTTCTGCATGAGTAATATTTGCTTATTTAACTTTTTATAATTAAATCTCATTACTAGCTAAGTGAAAATGTACGTGCCGGATTAGGAAATTAAATACAAAAAACATTGATTAGTCAAGTACATGGTTACCATTGATTTTTAACGATTGTCTCCCATCGTCCACCAAACTTAGTGATGCTATTTTAGTAGAAACTTCGTGTTTGCTATTTACATTATTTGGACTATTGTCATCATTGTTACGATATTTAGTACAACGTTTCGGCCGTTGTACGTTCCAGCCTTCTTCAGGTGGCTGGAATATCGATCTGAACCGTTTATTTCGCTCGCTGGAGTAGACTGTTCTAGTTCCACGTGCCATGTCTAGTGGATGTCAGTTATCAGTTATCTCCTGTTAATTCACCACTCCAAGTTCTCCACTGCCTTAACGAAGTATTGAACCCACAACTCTTTGGGTCTTGTCACTGGATCTAATCAACGCCTTTATCCACTGTGCCATTAAGGCCAAACGTTGTGATAAAAATGGCAACAAAGATGAAGACAATAGTCCGAATAATGTAAATAGTCTATATAATACCTAATCTCAGGAATATAGAGGTTTGATAGGTAGTTTTCGACTCACTGAACAGCTAATTTTTGTTATTCTTTTTTTTTTTTTTTTTTTTGTTATTGAAATTGTTCTGTAGAAACTGGAACAAAATAAAACCCGAAGTTTGCCAAGTCAGGGAAATATGGCGGAGGTTTTGTCACTTCATATCATTATGCTTCTGTACCGTCTGATTTGCAACATGCTGATTTAGAATTGTCGCGGTGAAAAATGACGCCTTTTCGATTCTTCAAAATCGGCTTTTTTTCTTGAATAGCCGCATCGTTGTGTGTGTGTGTGTGCGCGCGCGCGTGTCCGTCCGTGTGCGTCCGTGTGTGTGTCCGTTTGCGCATCTGCGTCCGTGTGCGTGTGTCCCCGTCCGTGTGCGCGTGTGTGTGTCTGCGTCCTTGTGTGCGTGTGTGTGTGTGTGTGTCTGAGTCCGTGTGTGTGTGTGTCTGCGTCCGTGTGTGCGTGTGTGTGTGTCTGCATCCGTGTCAGTGTGTGTGTGTGTGTGTGTTTTTGCATGTATCATGATAAAGAATTACAAGCGACCGCAACTTTAAAACCTAATATTCTACAGAATCTTTATTAATGGTAATATTAGCCATTTCCCTATAAGGAAATATTTGGTATTTATGTTAACCGTGCATTTAGAAGTTCTTTCGGTTGAAATTTATAAAATCTTTCTCTTAATACAATTTTTCGGGAAAATAGATTACACGCGTCCAGTAGCTATTATCGCTCTTTCCAGTATTGATGGGGATTTCCTTCCTCACCTTTTTATTTGTATTGTGAAGTGACAACATCTTGATTATGTCCTTATTTTCTCGTCGAATTACACGTGCTATTTTAGTTGTTGCCGATGTTTGTAGACCTCAAGAGATACGGTTTCTTTGTTTGTGATTATTTAAAGCCAGTCTTGCTTTCAAAGAAGGATGATCTTTGCCAAGACCCACTCTTTATTCACTCAAAGCCTTTTTTTTAATTATTGATCTTAGAAAGCGGCTGTCTACAACGGGTGTGGCGTTTGCATGACTTCCATGTTAAGGTCTTTATCTGGCGGGACTATTCAAGAAGAGGATTAGAGTTTTGGGGTAAGTTTTTTTTTTTTTTTTTTTTTTGTAGCAATTTGCAGTACTGGGCAAAACTACATCTAGCACGGTCTATTCTGTTTCCAATTTCCTATTTTTTTCTACTGAACTTGTTATAACTGATCCATACGCAGAGTTATATGAAGTGTTTACTATTTAATAATTCCATATCGTGAATATTTTTTTGATTAATTCGAGGTATGTGCCATCAATGGGCGTTTCCCGGTAAACGATTACGGAACCTGTTATTGTTCCTCAATGTAGAGTAAACGATTCTGAAGGTACAAAAACTTTTGTGTCTATGATTGCAGATTTACTTTTCATTTCTTGAACAGGGAGTTTTCACTTGAAATAAAAATGCCAATTTGCAGAAATTTGAAGACTTCGCGTCGGAGAAAGACGTACATTTCTGTTTTGTTCTAACAACTGTATTTCCACCATTATTATTTAATCTTTACAGTGAGGCGACACTAAAAGAACTGCCAGGATTTACTATCAACCGGTACACTATTAACAACATAAGCTGTGGTGATGGTAGACACAAAAGTGCACTGACAGGAAATAAATATATATATATATAGAGAGAGAGAGACATATCTATCTATCTATCTATATATATATATAGAGAGAGAGAGACATATCTATCTATCTATATCTATATATATATATATATATATATATAGAGACATATCTATCTATCTATATATATATAGAGAGAGAGACATATCTATCTATCTATATATATATATAGAGAGAGAGAGAGACATATCTATCTATCTATATATATATATATAGAGAGACATATCTATCTATCTATATATATATATATATATATATATATATAGAGAGAGAGAGAGAGACATATCTATATATATATATAGAGAGAGAGAGACATATCTATCTATATATATATATATAGAGAGAGAGACATATCTATATATATATATATATAGAGACATATCTATCGTTCTATCTATCTATATATAGACATACTTATCGTTCTATCTATCTATATATAGACATACTTATCGTTCTATCTGTCTATATATAGACATACTTATCGTTCTATCTGTCTATATATAGACATACTTATCGTTCTATCTGTCTATATATAGACATATCTATCGTTCTATCTGTCTATATATAGACATATCTATCGTTCTATCTGTCTATATATAGACATATCTATCGTTCTATCTGTCTATATATAGACATATCTATCGTTCTATCTGTCTATATATAGACATATCTATCGTTCTATCTGTCTATATATAGACATATCTATCGTTCTATCTGTCTATATATAGACATATCTATCGTTCTATCTGTCTATATATAGACATATCTATCGTTCTATCTGTCTATATATAGACATATCTATCGTTCTATCTGTCTATATATAGACATATCTATCGTTCTATCTGTCTATATATAGACATATCTATCGTTCTATCTGTCTATATATAGACATATCTATCGTTCTATCTGTCTATATATAGACATATCTATCGTTCTATCTGTCTATATATAGACATATCTATCGTTCTATCTGTCTATATATAGACATATCTATCGTTCTATCTGTCTATATATAGACATATCTATCGTTCTATCTGTCTATATATAGACATATCTATCGTTCTATCTGTCTATATATAGACATATCTATCGTTCTATCTGTCTATATATAGACATATCTATCGTTCTATCTGTCTATATATAGACATATCTATCGTTCTATCTGTCTATATATAGACATATCTATCGTTCTATCTGTCTATATATAGACATATCTATCGTTCTATCTACATATCTATCGTTCTATCTACATATCTATCGTTCTATCTATATATCTATCGTTCTATCTATATATATATAGACATATCTATGTATATATAGACATATCTATGTATATATAGACATATCTATATATATATAGACATATCTATGTATATATAGACATATCTATGTATATATAGACATATCTATATATATATAGACATATCTATATATATATATATATATAGACATATCTCTCTCTCTCTCTCTCTCTATATATATATATAGACATATCTATCTATATATATATATATATATATATAGACATATCTCTCTCTCTATATATATATATATAGACATATCTATCTATCTATATATATATATATAGAGACATATCTCTCTCTCTCTATATATATATATAGACATATCTATCTATATAGACATATATATCTATCTATATAGACATATCTATATATATATATATAGACATATCTATATATATATATAGACATATCTATATATATATATATATAGACATATCTATATATATATATATATATAGACATATCTATCTATCTATATAGACATATCTATATAGACATATCTATATATATATATATATAGACATATCTATCTATATACAGATAGATAGATATATATATAGACATTATCTCTCATTCTCTCTCTCTCTATATATATATATAGACATTATATATATATATATATATATATATATATATATAGTCATTATCTATATATATATATATATATATATATATGTGTGTGTGTTTCAATAATTTATCATCCTTGACTGGTTTGAAAAATCGTTGTAAATTCTCTCAATTTACAAGGTGATAATGACTATCTGTAACCTTAATTGCTATCGTATGATATATACGCTCACGCGTTACTTTTCTTTTATCTATCAACTTTAATTGAACAAAAATGTCTGATAGGACTTTATGTACTATTATAACTTAACTATTAAGTTGATTTTACTAGACAAAAACTTACCGAATGCCTACATTAAAATAGCCTCCGCCTCGTTATCGAGAATGATGTAAAGCGATAACCATTAATTTCTATCGGATAAACGTAAGCCATTCTATGCTTTGAATATTGCCGCCACGTATGTTCCTTTTCTCCTTCTACATATTCAGCAATATAATAGGTCCTGATCTGGCTTCTCCGTTTCAATTACTTTACCACACCCGTACTGTATAAATCATGTTCTATACTTTCATGGTAATTGTTCGCTCCTAATGAACGCTTCTCTTTTGCAACTCGATTTTATGCATTTAAACGCAGTACCTGATTGACAAGAAAGTTTCAATTTACTGTTGAAATAAAAAGATGTAACCGTAATTATCATGCTAAGATTTTTCTCTCTTACTCTTCTCGCGTTTGGAATTTTCTGCCAGCTCCATGCTTTACAATCAACTTTGATCTTGTCTGTCGTTTTCTTCTGAATTTTTGATTACTTTTCTATTCTTTTCACTCCTTAATGTTTTTTTTTTTTTCTTATTCTTTCACACTACGTAACCTCTTAGTGGCTTTATTTCCTTGCATGGGTTGAAATGATATAAAAAAAAAATATACCAGACCTAAAAATTAACCTTCTTCAAAGCCGAATGTCAGCGTTTGTGAATTTTTTATTTTTATTTTTTTTTGTCTGGTATGGAAACCTTCATATAAGGCTGTTTGATTGCTTCACCTTGAGAAATTCTCTTTCATACAGTTCTTACCTGGTACTAAAAATATCATATATTTTTCACATTCTTCTCTCCCTTTAGGGCCTAATCTGCTAAAGGCATTTTTCTTTACCAAAGAATTATAATCTTAGGACAGATAGTGTTTTCCTGTTGCCTTTTCCGTTTTTTTTAATTTCATCCTAGTCCTTCTCCTAGAATGATTCTCTCCTAAGGCTCGAAAGCTTAGTTTTCTCTTTAATTACCCTTAGGTGAAGGAAGATGAGATGGATTATCTTCTAAGGGCTTTAGGACGAAAGTGATCACATCAGACTAGGCCATAATTCGAACTCAGATTCCAATTCTCCGCGACGATAACCTTTCTGTTACATACCCTACACCTAGATACCCTTCCAAAAGCAATCATCCATTAATGCCGTCAGTCATCGTAACAAATATCATGCAAGTTAGTTTTTTGTTTTAACTTAGAATACTTAAAAATAGATTCTATATCAATTAATGTTAAGGGTCATTTCGGTTTACACCTTTTTCGGCTTACAAAAACCTATATAGGAATTAATCTAATATCAAAGAGCGGGGTAAAAAATTCTAGCATTTATGATGGATCATTAATATATTAGCAATATCTGAAGTCATTTATTTACCCCAACAGATGAATTGTAATATCGATATACATAAAGTGCTATATATATATATATATATATATATATATATATATATATATATATATATATATATATATTCAGGCGTTTCCGTCCTTTATTCTTGAGTCGTATTTCATAACGCCGGTAGCTTCAGCTGCTTCCTTCCTCGTACGCATGCGTCGTGTGTTGCTTCGATTCAATACTGCTGTCTTTAATTGTCCCGTAGACATTGGGAATCTTCTTCAGAATGACAAGTAGAGGATCCGAATGCCGTAGAAAATCGATATATGTTCATCGATCGGCTGGTGGATCGATAACACGTGTTGTTATTTGTCAGTTGTAACTGAGTAATTGTTTCCATGGGCGGAATGTTATGCCCACAGATGCTGTTGACATGTCCCTGAATATTCGATTTGTGGTGGTTGGTGCGGAGCAGAGGGTTATGTTGCTGTGTTTGGGGTTTGTGAGTGGGGATATAAAAAAAGGATGTTTTCTCATGTCGGCTCGAGATGATCACCTTCTCTTCTTCTATTGCTTCAGAAAATCCGCCTTTCTCTTTACTTTTTGCAAATCTATTTTTTTCTATTGTACATACAATTTGACTTGGAAATTGAATATGGCAAAACGAAGAATGAATTGATTAAATATTTAAATAAGCAAAGATTTTTTTCTTTGCCGTTTATATATAATTTTTGTTATTCTCTTCTCTCACTCTCTCACTCTCTCACTCTTCCTTCTCTCCCCTTCTTTTCTCTCTCTCTCTCTTCCTTCTCTCCTCTTCTTTTCTCTCTCTCTTCCTTCTCTCCCCTTCTTTTCTCTTTCTCTCTTCCTTCTCTCCCCTTCTTCTCTCTCTCTTCCTTCTCTCCCCTTCTTTTCTCTCTCTCTTCCTTCTCTCCCCTTCTTTTCTCTCTCTCTTGCTTCTCTCCCCTTCTTTTCTCTCTCTCTTCCTTCTCTCCCCTTCTTCTCTCTCTCTTCCTTCTCTCCCCTTCTTCTCTCTCTCTCTTCCTTCTCTCCCCTTCTTCTCTCTCTCTCTTCCTTCTCTCCCCTTCTTCTCTCTCTCTCTTCCTTCTCTCCCCTTCTTCTCTCTCTCTCTTCCTTCTCTCCCCTTCTTCTCTCTCTCTCTTCCTTCTCTCCCCTTCTTCTCTCTCTATCTTTCTTCTCTCTCTCTCTATCTTTCTTCTCTCTCTCTCTCTATCTTTCTTCTCTCTCTCTCTCTATCTTTCTTCTCTCTCTCTCTCTATCTTTCTTCTCTCTCTCTCTCTATATATATATATATATATATATATATATATATTTAAGTTACGTCATTTCAATGTTGTTGCAAAATTTCAGCTGGTTCGAGTCTGTATATAGTGTATTTTACAGAATTTCCCGCAGTAGTTGTAACCAGTTTTAAATTTTAATCCAGCCTTGGAGATATTGCAATAATGGTGTTTTTTTTTTGTTTTTTTTTCTATCTACCCGATAACCTCTTCTATTTATCCAGCAAATGAAACGGCCAATTTTAAATTGGTTGCTGCAAACAGAATATTTGAAAATCAATTTCACTAGTTGAAATTAAATTGTCCTCTTTCCGGGTAAATATCGACAGCCAAATAAAGGTATTCATACGCATTAATCAAGCCGAAGAGCTGCACGTTGTCAACAGAATTGAAGAAAAATAAACCTACGCACAAGACGATAGGCTATTTAATAGATGCGTACACATACAAGGCAGTGTAACAAGCGGAGCAACCACTGAAGCTAGCGGCTTAATTATCTCGGAAGAATGTTAGAAAATTATCTTCGCGCATAGTGGGGAGAGTCGTAAAACGTAGTTCCTATAATCTCCGAGAAAAGATGAAAGAATTAGCAGCATCATAACGAGGAGTTTCAAAATGTTGGCAATAGGCTTTTGCACTTAGGTTGTTTTGGAATCGGGTCGTTAAATGCACCGGAAAACGAATATTTTTCGGTTGATAATATAATATAAATAATATGAGAAACTTTTCTTAATTGTGGCAGTTAGAGAATGATTTCTGGCCGTTATATGTTCAATGTAAGCAGAAGCGGCGTAAACCAAAGATTGAATTACCATTAATTTATATGGGGAGAGAAAAGTCTGCTCGTTCACAGACCTCAAATGTCTCGTACAACTATAGGAACTAATTTCCAATTCTGATATGACACGTCGGTTTGAGCGTAGATCTTAATTATGTTTTGAATACCTTCAAAAAACTATTTGCACCATATACGAAGGGGCACCCAAAATCAACCGGAAACGTTTTCGGTGTGACAAGCCCGTCGTAGTTCAGGCTTCGACCGCTAGATGCCAATTGAGGCAACCTTCAGGCATCAGTGTGCTAACTGGTTTCATCGTGTGAAAACGTACAGCTCCGTGGTTCTCATTTGTCTTGAAGTGCTTCAGCCTTTTCGTCTATTTTTACCCTGGCCGAAAGGATGCCTGTCGTAAATTGAAAGAACAGCTGGAAGTTAATCCAGACCTTTTTTCGAAGGTCATCACTGATGACGAAAGCTGATTTTTTGGTTACGACCCGGAAACGAAGCAGCAATCAAGTCAGTGGAAGCATCCAACGTCACCATGATCCAAAAAAGCGTGAATTGAAGTCCAATGTCAAGACGATGCTGATTTGTTCCTTTGATGTGAAAGGAATTCGCCACAAAGAATTATTCACTTGGTCAAACTGTTAACGTGGCTTTTTATCTTGGATGTCTTGAAGCGTTTGCGACACAAGGCGAGACGAAAAATCCCTGACCTGTGGCAAAGTGGAAGATGGTGTTTGCATCACGACAATACGCCAGCACACAACGCCTTGAGTGTGAAACAGTTTCTGATTAAGAATGGCATGACCCCACTTCTCCACCCTCCTTATTCACCTAATCTGCTTCCCCCGCGACTTTTTTTTTTGTTCCCCCGAATGAAGAAAGTCATAAAAGGAAAACGTTTTGCAGATGCGAAAGGGGTTAAGAAGATTGAACAGTGGAAAACCCGTCTGGACGGGTGCATTGCTTCAAATGGAGAATACATTGAAGGTGATAATATACACTGCGTGCCAAATCATTATCGAGATAACTTTTTTCTAATATTTCAAAAATCCTCCAATCAATTCATACAAAATTTTCACACAACGTTGGCAACACTGACCTTCGCAATCACTGAAATTTTCTTACTGATCTGCGCAATGCAAACAAACTGGCGCCATATTTGTTATCAGCACGGTGATTTGACCGTGCCAAATTATTAGAAAGGTTTAGTAAAATTCCCAGAATTGAGCAAACAAAACGTTTATTAATGTTGCACCTGAATTTTTATGATCAAAAGAACCTAATAAATAAGATAATCAAACAAATAATAACAGATACGAAGGCACAGTTATAAACAAATTAATAGGGAATGTGCTTTCCCTGTTTTGAAATTACTTGAAGAAGTCGACGATCCATAGAATTTGTTAATTGTAGGATGTCATCTGCTGTAATGCCGCGAGATATGTCAAGAATTGTTTCCCACAACTCAGCGTTGCTCCTGAATTGTCGTCCGTTGGCGTACAGTCTTCGCTTTATGATGCTCCAAAGGTTTTCGATTGGAGTCAATTCCGGAGAATTTGCTGGCCACTTCATTTTTCGAGGTCCATCGAAGCCTAACTGTTTCAAATATTCAGTAGTCTTGTGAGCAGCATGTGAGGGAGCATTATCTTGCATAAAAACAATTATCCTTCTGAAGGCAACTCTTTGCCTTTTCATCCACGGTTCAAGATGCTCCTTCATAAACGCTATGTATGCATCAGCAGCCATTTTGACGCCATCTGGTACTCTCCATGGGCCCATTAATGTTTTTCCAATAACACCACCCCAGATCATTTTGCCTCCGCCGCCTTATTAGCGTCTCAAACGCTGATGGCGATTCTGTCCGTTCATTATCCAGCCTGTGCACCATCTATCTGGCCCATCAAGTGTTGTTCGAGTTTCATCTGTGGACAAAACTTTATAGAAGTCAATCTTCATAATGTTCTCGGCCCATTTCAATCGATTTTGAATGTGATTTCTCGTCAACGGAGGCTTCGATACAGGTTTGACTGTTGTTGCTATTTCCCTCAGATACCGACACTGAGTACTTTTAGACACAGTAGGATCCCCAATGCGACTGAAAAGCTCTTGACTGGTAAGTCCAGGGTCCTTCGTGGCCTCTCGTTTAAGTCGTGACATGAGACGACGTGAAATAACCTTCGGCTTGCATTTATCTGCCCTTTTGCGTACTTGTGTAGGGTCGGCTTTGAACTTTTTTTTGATGACATCTCCCTATCATTTTAGAAGTTTCTAGGGTAGATTTACTTTTTGAGAGTTCTGAGGTGATAGTTTTCTTTTCAGCATCACTTAAATTGCTTTTACGACCCATCTTTTCACTAAATTCTTACACTTTTCTAATAATTTGGCACTCTCAAATCACCGTGCTGATAACAAATACGGCGCCAGTTTGTTTACATTGCGCAGATCAGTACGAAAATTTCAGTGATTGTGCAGGTCTGTGTTGCCAACATTGTGCGAAAAATTTTGTGTGAATTGATTGGAGGGTTTTTGAAATATTAGAAAAAAAGTTATCTCGATAATAATTTGGCACGCAGTGTAAACATGCAACAGTAAATTAATTAAATTATGACCCAATTCCGGTAACTTTCGGTTCCCTCCTCGTATACATCAGGAATTATTCTCTTTTCGCCATGGTTTATTCAGATTTGGCTAGCATAGAGTATTATTGTCTTAACTGACCAAGTTGACCTATCTTAATACAGTTGACACGGGTTTTGTTGGAGATGACTTATTTTCCACTCTGCGCACACTTCCTCTTTGACCCAATCTTTCAAGCCTGTCACGATTCACATAGCACATTTTCAGAACCGAATTTACATTATTCAGACTATTGTCCTCATCTTTATTATAATACGACGTTTCGGCCGTTGTACGCTCCGGCCTTTTTCAAGTGATACATGTTGGAATTTCGAAAGGAAACCCTTTATTTCGTCCACCGGAGTAGATTTTTCTAGTTCCACGTGCCATGCTTTTCTGAATAACTCAGTTTCCGTGATTTCCCCTTAGTAATTCATCACTTCAAGTTTTTGTTCACCTCTGTGTGGCCAGGTATTTGTGACGTCCCCCCGGTGTCGCTGCGCCAAATGTGACGTCTGCCTGGCTGCGTCCGTCGTGCTATCCTGTCCTGTGACGACCAACTGGCTTGGTATTGGTCGCGGCACCAAATGTGATGTTCTAACCTTTTGCTGATTCGGATGGGAATCTGGTTAGATTCGCTATCAGCCTTGTCGTTCCCAGCTCGCTTCTAACGTCTGGTTGCCGAAGTAACTGCTTTGATTTCCAATCTAACCTACCCACGTTGTGAATTGATCTTAGGCAGACGAAATCAATCAGTCGCTGGGCCGTAATGCAAGCTGAGTTCGAATAAGGGTGATATCGAACAAGTGTATGTAAGAGAAAATAAAATATTAACTCGAAAAGTTCAAATGTGTTAAAAAAAAAAAGATAACAATATTTTATATATGGTTGCTGAATACAGGACTGCGTCTACTTCCCGACCCGCTATATGGATTCGTGACACTTTGTGTTTGTTCGCCGAGTCTTAACATCTTAAGTTTTTAATTTTTTAAGAAACTGGTTCTTGGTGTATCTTCAGACGATATTCGTGAAACTTGTTTCGGTGGTGCGAGTCTATATCGTTCTTCAAAAATAAATTGTTCTTGGTTAGAAATTGAGTTTGAAATTTGCGCGAATCTTAGTCAACTTCTTCGAGGCGGGTCTTCAGAGCTCTCAGCTCACTGCAACAGCTTGCCTGTCTGTCTCCAACCCCAACTCCAACTGCAACTTAACTCGAACTGATTTTCGCTCGCTGCGACTTTGCTTATATGGACGCCGACCAAAACCAGGGTGGGCTTGTCGGGGTTTGAGGTTCCTTGATAATTCTCAACCTACAATCCACTTATTTGGTTTCGGTCAGGAAAATTTTATTATTTTTCATTTTTGGAAGTCTTTCGTCTTCCCACCTCCTTCTGTTCTCACATTGGTATCTCACCATGCCCTCAGAGGGTGTCAACGGGTTTCCCCTCTCTCTCACAGTGGCATCTCACACCTATCCCTTCAGGGGGCGCAACAGGCCTCCCCTCCTTCTTCACATGATTACCTCCGCCCAATACTCCTGCTATCACTCAGCCAATGGGCGCTCAGCGGCGTGGGTGTGGCCAGACTTGCCTCGGTTTAAAAAATCTTGCTCAACGAAAAAAAAAATCTATCCTTTTTTTTCCCTTTCCCTTTTTCTCTTCGAGAAGACCTCACACCCTAGACTCTTTATCTTTTAACCGTATTACCTGGAATTCGTCAATTAGCTTTTCGCCATCACCAAGCGTGTGGCCACCCAGACGTACCTGCACTCCTGGCGCCAACCACTGATCCGATAAAACAGTTTCGCTATTATAGCCGAATTTCATATGGAATTCGTCAACAAGATTTTCGCCAATTATAAATTGGGTGGTCATCTGGCAAAACACAGCGAATTTTTCGTCCCGATAAAATAATTTCGCTATCATAGCCAGCCTGACGATAAACATATGCTCCTCTCAATGATTTCTACATATAGACAAAGGCTTAACCTTTCCTTCATGGTGGTCAGCGGACACTTTTGTTTTTGTAATTCTGCGACACAGTTAATTTTAATCTATTTAGAATTCTGTCTCTGAGGTTATTTGGCCAACCTGGAATTTCCACCCGCCCCGTAACCTAAATCAGATTAATTCCAGTATCTTCCTTTTTACCTTCTCGACAATGGGAATAAAAAATTTTACCACTTTTCCTTGTCAGAAAAAATAACACCGCTTAGTGTCCTTCTGGTGATGGCTTCTTATCACCTAAATTTAATTCTCGCCTTTCTTTTTCTTTCTTCTTCCCTTTTAGCAAGCCAAATAGTGTCACATATTGAACTCACAACTCTTTGAGTCAAGTCACTGGATTACTTCACCTAACACTTTTATCCACTGGGCCATGTTAAACTGGGATATCCATAAAAGGCAAAGCACGTAGAACTAGAACAACCTACTCCAGTGGATGAAATAAAGGGTTTGGTTTGAAGAAGGCCGTAGAGTGCAACGACCGAAACGTCGTGCATATGATAATAAATATGAGAACAATTGTCCAAAAAATGTAAATAGCGTAAATAGAATACCTCATCTCAGAAATATGGATAGATTTTAAACTCTATTTAGTTTAACGGGTTCAAACTGTTTCTGCTAGAACACGCCATGTCATTTGCACTAAGTCGAATTGGTCTTATTTCTCTCCTGTATGATTCCTGAGAATGTCGACCTACAAGGATTTCTTCCCAAATCTATCAACTTTTGGAAAACCACGTTCAAGCTTCCCTGAAGATTTTACTCGTAACCTCTTCAAGTCAATAGTTATCTATCCTCCTAATCTCCACTTTTTATCATTATGCCACCCACCTCGTTTGGCATTAGCATTTCGACTGTAACAATCAGCCATCAGTGATTCTAGGTTTACGAACATATCAAGATGCAACACCGATCCCTGTATGATCATCGAAGTTAAGCAACGTTAGTACCTGGATGGATGACGGCTTAACAAGTCTGAATTCTTAATCGGGGTACCTAGTTCCAGTTCTAGTCGTGTTCGTTATATACACATATGCTCAAATACCCTTGGGAAAGGTATGAATCCACCTGTACTCCTCCCCAGCTATAGGTTAATTAGTAAAACCTGTATCACTAAATCATTATCTCAAAAAGAAGTCTTAGAAACTAAATTTTTCTGGCATTAAATAACCTCAAAAATTTGATAAGCCGTAGAAAACAGACCAACCGAATCGAGTCAATCTCGAGCGTTATGTAAAATGTAGCCGAGCATACCGTCGTAGCATCAAAACTTCAATAACTATTCAATCTCTCTCTCTCATATATATATATAATGATGAATTTTCCCGTCGAATTCGACGTATGAGGTTCCGATGACCACGAACTAATTAAATGCATGCCTATGACGGGTATGACTTTTGATACCGGCCCGAGAACTGCACAAAAGACCGCAAACAGTACAGTAGAAGGTATTGTATCCAAGCACAACAGGAACACTGTTAGATGTCTTATTTGGCTTTGTCGTTTCATGCAGTCGACTGATGGTTACTTCTCAGTGCAGCTATAACAATGGTGTACTTACTTAGCTCCAATACAACCAGAGCTGTTTTTCTTTATGATGCTGAGCTGTTGTCCTGTAGAGTTCGTACATTCCAAGTGCCAAGATAAATTTGACGTTGTTTCATAGTTTTATATATATATATATATATATATATATATATATATATATATATATATATATATAATATATGTGTGTGTGTGTGTGTGTGTATTTAGAGGCTTTCGGAGAGGTCAGAGATTTAAATTTCATTACTTAACGTTTTCCATCATAACACATACTATTAACTGGCGTTGTTAATTACTTTTCTTGCACAATCTACATTAAAAGTTAGACATAAGAAGCAAAATTATTATTATTATTATTATTATTATTATTATTATTATTATTATTATTATTATTATTATTCAAGTATTAGGATACAATAAATAAAATAGGATAGGTTCTTGACTGCTTATTCAGATACCACAGAAAGCCTAAAGAAGGTAGCAGTGTATAACTACCGACACCTTGTGACAATGATAACCAAAAGAGAGATACCAGACGACAGTTAACCAGTAGACTCATCTAAAAAAATTTAGACGCAGATTACAATCTTTGGTTTTCAGGTTTGATTTTTCATATACCAAAAACAATCTTTGTGATCTGCAGATTCTTTTTTAAAAATTGAAATAAAAAAATAGGATTTTCTTTGTAGTAAATTCAATCTGCAAAGATCAAAGATGTGTACAGAGATGTCTAGCATATGCGAAGTGAAGGAAAAAATATTTGAGTAAATAAGTTAGATATATAATTTTCTAATGTGAAAATCTTCATGTTAGCAGTAAAAAAAAAACGAAAGTAAACTAAAATGCCTTTTATCATTTTTTTTTTTTTTTACAAGAGAAAGAATAACTTGAAGCGAATCTGTCTGAGCCAAATGTATATTTACGTCTCAATTTAAGGCCTGTTTTCTTTTACCTCCTGATATATTTTCTTTCATTAAGACAATGAAAAAATAATAATAAAAAAAAAAAAAGCTGTAAAGGAAAGTTATTTTTTTAAAATTATTGGTTAAACTTATTGCATACACCGGGCAAGAACACTGAAATTTTTCTAATAATTAATCAAGAAATATATAGCAGATAATTTGAAACAATCTACTTGCCATACTCTCAGTCGACAGGTTTCGTCGAGGAATCCTCCTCGGACAAAATTTATTTTCCTGCTTACGTCGATTTATCGCCAAATATTTTGTACCTATTTACCATTTGTGTCGGATCCTCATATATATATATATATATATATATATATTAGGTTGGTGCAAAAATAATGACGTAATGTCGTTTTTTGACGTTAAAAAATACGTCAAAAACTACATTATTACGTCATTATTTTTGCACCAACCTAATATATATATATATATATATATATATATATATATTATATAATGTATGGGTAGGATACTTTCACGTATGTATAAATATATTTCTTCCTCAGGTGTTATAAATACTGTGCTCAATGTCAGAAAACAGCTATACGTATATATTGGTGAATATACATAATATCCAATGTCGATAGTATGAGTTTCATGTAGTTCTTGCAATATCCAGGTGCAAATATGTTCTGACATTTATGTAAGTTCGACTTCTCGTGGTGGTGGTAGGGATGATTCAAAATCGTTTGTTTAAACTTGTTTATTTAACTATAGTCGCGTAAAATATTAGAATTAATTATCAATAATTTATATAGTTCAAATTCTCTAGTTCGGAAGGAGAAGAATTAAAAAAAAATCTATAAATTATTTAAATTTATATTGAAAAGTAAACAATATATCAAGGGGGATAACTCTTTTTAAAAAAAATAAAATACCTTAGTTATATCAATTACCTTAAACTAGAACACCTCGTGGAAATAATGGTTAAAAATAAAAATAGCTCGGAACTATAAATCTAATGTACTTATAAAGGTGAAATTATATATACCACCAAGTTATAAATTAATCAAGTACAGTAATATTGGATTGTATGTGTGTATAAATATATAAGAAATATATAGCAAGCTATAGATTAACAAAAACATAGATAATTACATATACAAACATAAAAATGTAATAAGCAAGCTCCCCCCCCCAAAAAAAAAACACTACAAAATAATCCTACCAATGCAACTGCAAGTAAAAACGCAAATAAAAACGTGCCCACTAAGTGGTATGTGCATTACTGAAGGCGTAATATACAAAGCTAAGATCAATTCAGACGATGATGTTAAATACTACTTTCACGTGAGAACAGACGAAAATCGCGTTTTTCCCAGCACAAAATGACACTGTGCAATATCAAATATAAAAACTGCACGACACTTTCAAAGTGTGTTTGGCGATTAAAAAACAAACAGATATAAGTACCCAGCTGGAAGATAAAGGCGGAAGCTAAGTTATGCAATAGAAAGGAAGACAAATGTAACGCGGGAAAGCATATGTTAAAGCACTTAAATAATCCTGACTTGCTCAATACGAGGTCATGTCTACATGAAACCGTAAACGCAAGCACCTGATCAAACACATTGAATCCAACCCAAATATTATTAGGGTGGTGCAAAAATAATGACTTAATAATGTCGTTTTTTGACGTTACAAAATCCGTCAAAAAACGACATTATTACGTCATTATTTTTGCACCAACCTAATAACTTTAACGCCCCAAATTGGGGTCATAAGAAAGATGAAATGAAACTAAACTAAGACCGAAAAAAGTTTTATAAAACGAAATTATTAATTATATAACAAAATTACCAAAATATACTAACAAAGAAGATATAAGATTAACAATAAATCGTGTTTAGATTGTTTAAATTAAAAATATTTAAAAAATGATTAAAAATAAGTATATTAACCATTTACAATTTTAAAGATAAGTTAAATTATAAAGAAATTAAACCATACGCAGAATATAGTTAAAAAAAACCTGGTTTAAGGTTGATATCTGGGTTGAGTTTGTGTAGCTTCTTTCCATTTAAACCAAAAAACATCCGCCTTTCCCTAACCACCACTCGGGCAGTTTGTGTTGTCTGCTATGTTAGGGGTTGACTCTGTATCAATTTTCAACTGCTATCTTTTTTTTTTTTTTTAAATTTCTAGTTCCGAAACTGAATACAGTCCCTAATTTGAGTTGAATTAGGCTAACGCATCTGACGTTAGTTGAAATAGCCTATACTGATGAGATAATTTTAGATTTGTTATGTTATATATATATATATATATATATATATATATATATATACTATCGACTTTTTGAGGACCTAATTTTGAAGCTAATTTGACTAAAGTAAATGAATATACAGTTTGGTCAACGGCGTAACAGTACATTCGCTAATTTTATATCTCGTGTATGATGCAACCCCCTTAAAATTAGAGAGGGAGATGTATATGCACACACACAGACCTGTGGAAGTTCAAGGAGCTCGTCATTCGGAAGCGTTTTAAACGACAACGAATGCTATGATGTTCGTTCGAATGTAACATTGAATAATGTCCAGACGAATTAATGTTGATGTGAAAGCAGCGTCACACAGGAATCAGTTCTCATCGTGAAAAAAAAAAAAAAAAAAAAGTGAGGAAAATGAAGATGGTGTGAGATGTCATGGTATGACGCGATTCAACCAAATTGAAATTGGTTAGTGTCTGAGTTAGAAATTAACCGAAGACAAGAAATCGAAAGAGCAGGTTCAATTGAAAACGACAGAAAATGAAGACCGAATAATTAAGAAATGACGAAGAAATTAGTTCAGAAATGAAGGAATAATGATTGTAGAGAAAATGCCGATATATATATATATATATATATATATATATATATAAAATTATTCCAACATATTAAGTTATTAAGTTTCTAAATAATAAAAATCTATTAAACAATAGACATGAGTTAACGGTTTTTTGCCGACAACCGCAGATTTATGCACTGAATTAAAAACAAGCATACGATAATATAACTTTTATAATCTATAGCCCAAATAAATAGTTTAAATACCCTACAAAAAAGATAACCCTTTATGAAGTCGTCAAAAAAAAACAAATGTTACGGCAGTTTTTATATTCACAAATCCCTTTCATAAAGAAATAAAATAAAAAAATAAATAAATCTCCATAGACACGTAAACCAGACTAGGCGAAAACATCTTCCGTTTTAAATTTAGACACCCTCCACCTTACTCTGACTTGACATCTATGAAAGTAACTCTATACTGATACAAATTATTAACACTCAACACCCCTATCTTTTTTAAACAATTCGCCCTGGCTGTTACCATGGAAATTTTGTTTTCAATTGTGAATATACTATTAAAACACGTAAATATCAGAGATAAGTTATTCCAAAAAAAAAAAATTTCGCTTGAATATGGAACAGAGCTAACTTTAACTCAATTTAATTCAAATAATTATATTGAAGTTTTCGGCTCTTGTTTTGAAACATGAGACCTCTTATGTAGCGTGTTGGAATCATATTTTTAAATAAATAATTATATTTATGCTCTACTTTTGTATCGAGCACTATTTTTAAAAATAATAACAAAAAATACTAAAGAACTTTTGATTATTTATATTTTCACACACACACACACACACATATATATATATATATATATACTCACACACACGCGTTTGTGGGGACTGAGGTCAGCAGAAAGTGGTAAAAGTGTACTTTATGCTTGAACACAATCTTAATTGTGTTCAATAATGAAACGCTTTGGCCGCTAAGTGTTGTTCTCAATGTCCACTTTTATATTTACGTACATTCTATCCCAGATACACATACCGTAAAACGCTTTTAAATATATACGAGGCAACGAAAAATGTCCTTGCTGCTTTTTTTATTTATTTTATTTTTTTATTTTTATTTTTTTCGAAGAATACGGTAAACATAACGTTAGTTCTTAAAGCAATCTCCATCGGCATCCACAATCTTTTGCGAACGTGCATACAACTGTTCAGTGGCCCGGCGATAAAAATCTGGTGTCTTCACCGCAAAGAAGTCTGAGGGGTAATTGCCTTAATCTGTCTCATTTGCAAAGAATTTCACATGAAGGTGGTTGTCTCTGAAATGGGAGAGTTTGTACTCTGTTGACGCAAGGTCTGAAGAGCAATGTTGAATGGCACAATATCTCCCAATCAGGTCGCTGTATGGTATTCTTGGCTATCCACCCCACATGAGACCTGGCATTTGCCATGGGACAGTGCACCCTTGCGAGTATCCAATGGTCCTTCTGCTATAGTGCCTTCTGTACATGTTCCAACTGCTGCGAATACAGACCTGTAGTAATAGTTTGGTCCGTTGGCAGTACTTGTCGACTAGTCCACCAGATACAGAGCCTAATCTTGCGTCGTGAATTACAGTGTTTCGTAGTGACAACCGATATCTGGCACGCTTGGGAGTGTCATACAGGACCTACTGGTAAGCACTCTATCTATTATGAGTAGATTGCCTTGCCTAGAAAGCAACGAGAATCAGGCTGTCACTCGTTATTACTTATTGGGTTCCGACAGTGAGTAAGGTCGCCACTTGGTCAGGTGGTGCACCTTCCTTATGCAGCGCAGGTGGAGTCTGACTGCTTCATCAGAAACCTAGAAGTGTTCGGCAAGCTCATCACAGGTTAATACATGTCCTCCTCTATGGCCGCATGCACGGGCTCATCACACAGGACCTTTTTTACGGCCACAAACGGTGTTCACAAGGGGTCAGATCTCACCGACTTGAACCTCTGGAACCAGTGCCGAGCGATAAGTTCGCTCACAGCATTATCCCCAAAGGCTTGACGTATTCGGCGACTTGATTTCGGCTACGAACATACCTACCTTAAAGTTATAAAATAGAAAAGCCAAAAGTTTCTTCAACACCGCCTTATTTCCGGTTGTGTGAGCGCAACGAACTTCCTAGGTCAAGACCAATGCTCCCTCCCGCACAGCTTTCCCGGCACACTCATTGACTGTCAGTGACAATAGCTTCCACACGACATGAAAAAACGCCAAGGACTTTTTAGTTACCTTATATATATATATATATATATATATATATAATCATCTTCCTTATGTGTCGTATTTAATAAAAGATGATTCATAGATAAGTCCCTTCCCAAACATACATTAATACTCACACACACGCAACGTGATCCATTCACGCTACTCAAAGTACATACTACTGGGTTGGTGCATAATTATCAGGCGTTTTTGTAGGCGAGTTATTTATTAATAAAAAAAATTCTATTTTCTTAATTTTCTATTTTTCTTAATCAAAATATTATTTTATTTTCAGGTTATAAAAATGTACCTCGATAATCATACCCCCTGGAATAATCATTTTAAAATGTTATTGTTGAATTGTTTCTATTTTCATAAATATTTTTTTATAAAAAAACGCCCGATAATTATGCACCAACCTAATAATTACATTGCACGACGTGATGCAGCCAATTTGTATATTCATTTTTGGTACCATTACATATTTGTTTTCAAACCGGTTCTAAGCGTGATACTAAGTTATTTCGTGATTTTTTTTTTTTTTTTTTTTGCACCACGATATTATTTCAAAAGTATTTCTATGTAGAAAACACACACACACACATATATTATATATATATATATATATATGCACATAAAATAACAAAAACATGTTATAAACCCCTACATAAATCAATTATGTTTCAGCACTATACGTGCTTCTTCAGGCAATGATTGTTGTGTGTAATTTAACTAAATTTATGGATGTGTATTTCTCAATATTACTTATATATATATATATATATATATATATATATATATATATATATATCAATAGGACTAAATATGTTCGCCTATCATCCAGTTGACACTCCTCCATTGTCTTATGAACAGGAATAGACGTTTCTGCCTAGGATTAGATTGCTGGTTCCATCTAAAGATTTCTCACTTTTCACTCCCAATAGCTCCTTGCATATTGGCATTATCGCCTTTCTTGGGGTGAACTGATTTTTAAAAAAAAGACAAAAATAACATGAGCATCAGAATTACCACGACATAGTGACTGCCAGTTTCACTGTTAAAACGATCATCAGATAAATCTAATGAACCTTTCAGGCGTGAAACTTTCAGTTACCATGCAGTGTGGATACAGATCTACAAGATGGAGATTTGCGGATACAGAAAACGAAGAAGAGAAAATAGAATGGGATGAATAAAGATGAAAACAAATAAAGTCGTTTCTTCCATCACTGAAGCAGCAATGCTTGTTTGCTCGCTTGTCAAAATAGAACGGTCTTGGGACATGGTATTATTCAAAGCCAGGCGCGGAAGATCGGGAAGTCGTTTAGCGTTCTCTCCGCATATCTCGAATTTTCTCTCTCGCATTTTCTGATCACTCATAATTTTCTGTCGTTGATTATTGTACGGGAATTTAAACCGGGTGTTTTTACTGTTAATATCCCCAAATTTATCGAATTGAAAACCGTCGCAGACTGGAGAAGCGATCGACCAAGCGATCAATGCATATTGAAATTCATTGGTTTGGAAGTTTAATGTAGAAACACTTTCAGAATCACGGTTTAGATATATATACAGCTTTTAATTCTCATAAAATTGTAATCTTGTGCCCTACCTCGACTCTGTCCACTTACGCATTTTTACCGTCTCTACCCACTCGACATTCGTCTTTGTGTTTCATGAATTATATATAAGTGTGTGTACGTGTGACTTTCTTAGCCCGTCCGTCACACCCTAACCAATCAAAACCAAAATTTCGTGAAGTACAAGCAGGTAAGTGGCTAAAAATTACTCTTGGTTTTACTAGGGTACTTAAAAATCACCAAGTAGGGGTTTTAGCACAAGCATTTTACAAACAAATCGGCTTATTCAAATTTTATTGATTGGTTTCCGAAATTGAACGAAACTAGAAGTTCGTAGATATCGACAAAAATGTTAGCGATAACGTCAACAATACTAAATACTGTGACGATTTCAACACGGGTTAATGTGCTGCATAAAATATTGTGTATGTATGTATGTATGTATATACGATATGAGTCCTTTCATCATGCACTTGTCTTTTACAAGGGTCAAGTCACACCAAAAATGGAGCATCGCTGCCATATCTGGGCTGAAGCTGCCTAACTTCACTTTTCAGCCTTGACAGAATTAAAAAATAACCCATATGGCCTTGTGACCAATGACTTATTTGCAACCCTATAATAAGACACGCCATGCTACGCACGCTTGGAAGAAACCCCCTCATTCAGTTCTTATTCCATTAGTAAAGAAGCAGCTCTATAACGGCAGCTTATTCTTAAGAACCGTTACTTCATGGAACATAATAACGAGAGGATTATATCTGAACACTATAAGCATAAGTTCTGAAAATCTGGAGCTCATTCAGTAAACCCCTAGTTTGAGATGCTCTTGAGCCGTGGAAGAACAACATAAAAAGATAATCTTAGAGTATGTGCGGCAGAAAGTTTGGAAGCTTAGCGTTCCAAACATGACTAATATTCGAATCTCACTATGGTCGATTTATTAAGGAGGTACCTTTTTTTTTTTCTTTAAAAAAAAAAAAAAATACCAACGGATGCGGAGGACGATTCCATCATGCTGTGCAGTTGATAAATGGTTTATCCCAAACTTGTCAATTGAAATAGACAAAACTTTTCGGATATCTTCGATGCTTGTGCAAGCACGAAACCTTAAGTTATTGAAATTGAGAGTTCGGACATATTAGACTTGTTTAGCTACTGATCACGCCATATTGAAAGCATTCTCACAGAGGCGCTCAGTATAGTTCCTGTGTAAACCGCAGATTAGCTGTGCAAACACTGGCGAAACACAAACTGATGAAAGTAGGCGCCTACGACTAACAGCCACTCTTTCAGATGAACAATACATTGAAACAAGCAGCCAGCCACGATGTCATTTCTATATTTAGATAATACGCATTTGTTTGTCGATATGTCGTAGATAATACAAACGAACCTTTATAAAATAAATAAAAAAACTTATACGAATTTACTTACACTTTCATCTTTTTAATTTCCAAGTATATTCGGATAATAAAGAAGTCAAAATATTAAAAATTTTCTGATTGATATTTAATATTCGGATAACAGATGTAGATTTCTTAATTTTTAGAGGGTCAATAAATCAGATTCTATATTAAAACGAAGTAAGCTTAGTTGAGTACATTAGCCAGTAAAAGTCCAAAAGGTATCCAAGCATTAGTCTGTGGCAACAAATCCATACAAGAATTAGTTTGGTATAGCCCTAAAGCAGTATCTGTCTATATTTCTGAGACGAGGTATTATGTACACTTTTTACATTGTACGGACACATGGCACAGTGGATAAAGCCGTTAGTTAGATCCAGTGACCGGACTCAAAGAGTGTACGTTCAATGCCTGGTTAAGGCGGTGGAGAACTTGAAGAGGCGAATTAACAGGAGATGAACGAAATAAAAGGTTCAGTTCGACATACTAACCACCTGAAAAAGGCCGGTGCGTACAACGGCCGAAGCGTTGGAATAAATATGGCGACAAAGATGAGGACAATAGACCGAATGATGTAAATAGCCCTAAACCAAATGGGCAGGGAAATATGTGTAGGGTGGGTTTGAAGTCTCGAAGTAATCTTCGACTTAAGAAGCAAACTACAAATCCAATGCGATTTTTCCTCTCGTTTCCTTGCATACTCTCCTATACAGGCTCATTTGTATTTCTTTAATACCCACATAGCCAACCTGTAATTTATACGGCAACAATTCTTTGCACACCTTTGTTAATGTTCAAATATGTGCCCCACCGGCATCAAATAGGGTTTTGAATTCAGTTTTCTTCCTATACCTGTCGTCAACCTCTGCTACAGAGTCTGTTATTTAGCACATAGCTAGGTATGGGGGATAGATGAATTTATATCTTTCCCCAAGGGCATTTTCGAAAGTGAAGGTAACTACCTCGACAGAAATTCTAACTTCTCAGATTCACGTTCCGAAACTTCTACCTATTACATATCCTACACTTCCTATAAACTAAACGGGTAAACAATCGTTATTGGAAATTTTAGTATTGTATCTCGACTCGAACACCGATCTTTTCTATCCGTATCCCTCTAGATCGTTGGCAATCATGGCTCTACACAATTTTCTGTCCTTTGAAAGTCTTAATAAATTTAGTTTTATTTGTTATCACTACTAAACGTGTCTTCGTTTTGTCTGGTTGAAACACGCCCGGACGTGCGAGAACCAGAGAAGACGACCACAAGCTATTTCGGCCCACTTCCATGATGTCATCCACGCTTTCTTTTTCTGACCGAATTCTACGCTAGAGTCTGGTTCTTCTATGGTGAGAGCCGCACACAGGGATAGGTCTCTGTTAAAGAACTCCACTGCAATTAAAGGAGTGATTACTACTCCCCCTAGATCGCATTCATCCTGGAATCAGGAGGTCCAAAAGAAGTGGCTTCTCTCGAGCCACCAGTACGTCCATCCTACAGGATTGTCCACCTTGCAACCGGAAAGCAACGACTCCGATTCCACAACAGGCTCCGGTCTTTCCGTCTATCGATGTTACGCATACGCTCTTTCTTCCACAACTAGTATATATCTCTGTGCTGGCTATAGACAGCGGACAGCCGATATCGACCAGCGCATAACTGTTCTGTCGTCAAACTGGGTCCCGATCACACTGCTGGGCTGGAGAAGATCCTAGCACTGACATATCTCTTCTCAGGTTTTTCCCGAACAGTTTCGACACATATGGCTCGCGGTATGTCAACGGTAACAGAAAATGGTATTGCGTTGTGCTCGCTCACGTGGCTTGTTATTGTATCGGCTCCGGCACTCTTTCGCTATGTGGCTAATGCCATTGCATCTGAAGCACTTTCTGACATGAACTTCCGTTCTTTGCATTGGCTGGGCCGTCGCTGCTGCAACAAAAACTGTATGTCAGAAAGTGCTTAACATGCAATTGTTTAAACCTATCCTGCCATTCATTTAATCAAGCTCGTGAGGCAGGTTAGAATCTCAAAAAATGGTCGGAACGAAATTACTCCGCTAAGTCTTGTTCTAGCGAAATCCGTGTGAACCATGGCTAAAAGTGAAATATCCAACATTGATTTGAAAATGTAGGAAATAAAATATTACTTTTAAGTACGAATTCAACAAGTTTTATGTCAAAGAAACCTAAGTGTGAAGATAATATTCTCAGATGATTTTTTTCAATTATTTTCTTTTTTTGTGGTTTTTATTGTATTTTTTCAGGCTTTTTTATCGCAACACCCCAATCGCCATTCTTCGATCGGGAAACAGTGTGGACCGAAAATAACCTTCAACGAGATTTGAATTCTTATCCTCTCTGCGTTTCCCTAGCTACACCATACCGACTATGCTAAGAAGTTTTCACTATGCATGGACCATCCAAGTTGTATATTCTTTTATCCCCAGAACACCACATGACACTTTTTTTATTATTTAAAATTTAAACTATTGCTATAAAATTATTCCTTTTATGACACATTTTTCAGGAAGTGATCATGGCTTTTCAAAAGTTTCCATCTTTTATTATCTTAAGGAAATCGGACGCCCTTCACCATCTAACTTTGTTTTGGGGATCTTTGTTTGGCCATCTATCAATTCAGAATAATGAAGGTTACTCGCTTTCACCTTGCTTGTTTTGCTTTCACTACGCCCTGCGAGTGTCAAATTCTCTCTGCATACTTTCCTCCTTATGCAACAAAACTTTCCGCTATCTTAGATCTTTTTACATTATTTGGACTATTGTCCTCATTTTTGTCGCCATATTTGTTACAACGTTTTGGCCGTTGTACGCTCCGGCCTTCTTCAGGTGGTTGGAATTTCGAACTGAATCCTTTATTTCGCTCACTGGGATAGATTGTTCAGGTTTAATGGATGTCAGTTATCAGTTATCTCCTGCTAATTTTCTCTCTGAAAGTTATCCACTGCCTTAAGCGGGTATTGAACTCACACTCTTTGGGTCCTGTCACTGGATCTAACCAACGCCTTTATCCACTGTGCCATGTATCCTTGAGGACGGAGCGTACAACGGTCGAATCGTTGTAACAAATATGGCGACAAAGATGGGGACAATAGTCCGAATAATGTAAATAATGTACATATAGATGTCAGTTATCAGTTATCTCCTGTTAATTTTCCCTCTGAAAGTTCTCCACTGCCTTAACCGGGTATTGAACTCACACTCTTTGGGTTCTGTCACTGGATCTAACCAACGCCTTTATCCACTGTCCGGAGCGGACAACGGCCGAAACGTTGTAACAAATATGGCGACAAAGATGAGGACAATTTTGCTTATTTTTATTTTTTGTTTCTTATTTTATTTATTTATTTATTTATTTAATCGGTGTTTTTATTAACGTAGTATAAATTTGTTTATATCACTTATTTGATTTGGTTTGAGAATTTAATTAAAGCTATTTGTTCGATTTGGGGGTTGATTGTTGTAGTTTGTTCTATTATTTTGGCAGGAACAGTTTTTAATTTGTGTTTATTTGGGTTGATTATCTTTATTTGTTTTTTTCTAACGGTAACTTTATCGGGATTGGTTTGTTTATTTACTTGGATGAATTTAGGTCAATTTATTTTACTTGTATATTTTCTCTTTTCGGTTTTCGATTTTTAAGTAACGTATTTATTCATTTTTTATTTATTTATTTTTTATCGTTATATAACAGTTATAGGTATTAAATAAATAAATAAAATAAGAAACAAAAAATAAAAATAAATAAAAATAAGCAAAATAATTTAATCCAAATAAATAAATAAACGACTTCCGATAAAATAACCACCATAATAGATTACCCACAATGCACCACTGACCCGTATATATATAAATAGCCGAGAAAAATAACAGCACACGATTGCATATAGCATGAAATAGACTGTCGCCTCTAAGTGTTTACTTCTATGTTCACTTTTATATTTATATATATATATATATATATATATATATATATATATTCAAATGAGAGAAGGAACAGACCGAGTAAATTCCTAATGTTCGTAACCATTTACTTGCTCAATACAAAGTAAAGCAATATATCATTATTTTTATTATCAGAGATTATAATAAAGCCTGTTGAAATCGCTACGCAAAAGCTTACATGTATCGATACTATGATTTTCTTCTTCAGGGGATGATAAGGTAACTGGTGACTAAATGATTTTTAAGAAAATATTAATGACAAGTGTTACCTCTTTCCGAAAGTTAAAGTGTGGGGTATGGGGTAAGAATTAAAAATAGACTTGTGGACATGTCTTGATTAACCAATTAAATGTCAGATCTGCGTTGAATAGAAAAGTAAGATGGTGGATGTGGGAGAGTTATTTTTTCATGCCACAATAAACCGAAACATAGACATGCAATCATTGACAAATGCGGAATAATATATATATATATATATAAGCAAACACGCACCACGCACGCACACACACACACACATATATATATATATATATATATATATATATATATATATATATATAATGCATCAGTTTATATTGACGACAGGGAAAGTATTGATCCAGTACTTAATTACAGAAAGGCATCTTGAATCATGTCTTCGCATTTCCTTGGACTGCTTAGGTTTTAGTTTGAAAATTTATTTTAATATATTATTTTAATATAGCCATGTTGCTTTTAATAGCCAATAGTGATAATTTTTTTTTTTTTTTAAATTCGTATTTTTCCAATTATCGCTATTCAGTCTTCAAGAAGCAGGGATAAAGCAGTACTTGAACTTTCAACTCTTGCGTCTTTGGGATCATCTCCTTTTCATGACAACGCTGTTGCTGGTTTAACAGCGAAGTTTTGACCGCAAGACGTTATTCAGATAAACCAGATAATCGCATTGTTTGTTTCTCCAATTGTGACTACGCCGCCATTTTGTTATTTACAGGATGTCCCCAGGTTACGATGACCTGTATTTATGAGAAGCCTGCATGACAATGGATGTGCACTTGCTTCGTACGCACAGCTGAAATTCCCGAAATTATATCGTACATCAGCCACTTTGTAATATTATCCTATAAATAACCTTTTGTCATTTTTATGTGTGTGTGCGTGTGTGTATATGGATATTTTAAAGCTTAGAGAGTTGGCACGACCACGAAACGGGAGCTGGTATGTGTTGATAAAAACACCCGGATGTTGTCACATGTTCATCCAGCAATGCTCACTGTCCCAAAAATGGAACAGTAGGTAGAAACATAATTTATATGCTGTAGTGCTTAAGTAGGAGTGGGATCATGGCTCTCCACGACTTTCTGCCCTTGTTGCTCTAAACAACTTGACTTTTTACAATTAGTTTTTATTCACACCAAATGCATAGCATAAGCAATTCGTCATTCTCTGCTTTCTCTATTCTGTGTGTGTGTTAATTTTTCCAGGCCGTATTTCTTCGTAATGTATCGCAGAATTTTCAACTTAAATTTAAGTGGCTTTACCCAAATATTTTTAAATTATAATTAATACTGGATTTTTATGTTTTATAATTAATACCGGATATTATGATGGACGTGGGTTAATTTTATTGCATTAAACTTTGCCATTTGAAAGAAAAATAATGGAGGGGGGGGTGAAATATTGCATAAAAATTATGTATTTCACCCTCTTCTTTATGCATATAAATGTTTTACATTTTTTTTTATTTGGAAATGCAATAAGTTATTAGCTGTTTAGAGCGCAACATAAACATGTCCATCTCCAGACACGGTCAAAACAGGCTTTCCACCTCCTCGTAACTTGATGATGAAATGTATTTTGCATGATTAGTATTCAGTTACTATATATTGGTAAGATAATATTGTAGGAGTCGTATTTTTTAAACGATTAGTTGAAGGCATTTATTCGAAATATTAAGTAAAAAAAGAAAAGGGAAGTATATTTGAATATTATAATACTGAAATAAAAGGGAATTATAATATTCGACGTCTTTAGATTTCCTGCTTATTTTTTTTTTGTTTTGTTTTGTTTCTTGTGCGTGGCGGGGGGGTGTTTGCTCATTTGTTCGTTTTTGGGTTTGGTTCGGTTTCGTCCATTTGGTTTGTTTGTCTTTTGTTCCTTTTTTTTTTTTTTTGTCTCTTGTTTCTTTTTGGGTGGGGGGTGTCTTTTGTTCCTTTTTTTTTGTTTATCGTTTGTCCCTTTTCTTGGGTTTGTTTGCCTTTTGTTTCTTTTTTTGTTTTGTTTGTCTTTTGTTTCTTTTGGGGGGATGGGGTTATCTTTTGTTTCTTTTTTGGGGTTTGTTTGTTTTTTTTTCTTTTTTGGGGGTGGGGGTTGTCTTTTGTTTCTTTTGGGGGGTTTGTTTGTCTTTTGTTTCTTTTCGTTTTTTGTTTTTTGTTTTTTTTCTTTTTTCTTGTGTTTGTCTTTTGTTTCTTTTTTGGTGGGGGTATTTGTCTTTTGTTTCTTTTTTTTTGGTTTGTTTGTTTTTGTTCCTTTTTGGGGGGTATTATTTAGTTCTTTTTTGTTAGATTTTTGGTTTCGTCTGTTTTTGTTTTGTTTTGTGTTTTTTTTTTTGGTTTTTTTTGACGTTTTTTGTTTCGCCAGTTTTTGTTTCGCCAGTTTTTGTTTTGTTTTTTATTTTTTTGTTTTTTTTATTCGTTTTCTAGTTTTTTTTTTTTTTTACACCAAATTCAAGGCCAAAGTTCAACTCAGGTTTCTGATTGTGATTTTTGTGAAGGAAAGTGGGCGAACAAAAAGTGAATATTAAGATCTGTAGGATAGATAAGAGTTGATCCTAAACTTGAAAAGGTCAAGATTGTAATGGTTAGAGAATCGTCAACCCATGAGTCTGTTCAACAAAGAAAGGTTTATGGAGAAGAATCTCTATGGAACTTGTTCCTTACCAAAGAAACACGGAGGTAATAGGACGATTTGAAATTGTGAAAATGGCATGACGTGTCGTAATTGTAAAGGTCTGAGCTACGGTGGGGTGACTTTTTGAACATGAATAGCGACTTTACATACCAGAAACACTGTCAGCTACGAAAGAAAATAAATGGAAAAAAATGTTCTCCACTTGGTTATTACACACTTCGCTAACCTTGTTGGGCATTTGGAAAGGTTTCCTTCGTCCGAAATAGGCGTGTTATATTTTGTCTTTAGTTGTAAGTGCGCCATTTGGCTTGCCTCCAATATCTAAATTCCATACAGACTTGTATTGGCGCTTCCTCTAAATTGCTAAGCCGTCAGAAGATCCATGCTTTATTTGGGCATGTTCCGAATAAAACTAACGAATATCTGTCTATATATCTGAGAGGAGGTATTATGATTATTTACATACTTACATTATTCGGGCTGTTAACCTCATCTTCATTGCCATATTCACAACGTTGCGACGTTTTACGCTCCGGCCTTCTTCAGGTGATTGGAACTTCGAACCGAACCCATTATTTCGTCCACCGCTGCAGATTGTTCTAGTTCCACATTCCATGCCTCTTCCGAATCTCTCAGTTATTTCCCTTTAACTCAACCCTCCAATTTTTGGGTTCAGCACTGCTGTAGCCTGGTATTGATCTCACAACTCTTTGGGTATAGTCACTGGATCTAAGCAACGCCTTTATCCTCTGAGCTATATTGATCTCGAACAAAGCATGGGTTCAAGACATCCGTATACCGTAAGCCTACATTCTATTATTTACATTAGTTGGACTGTTATCTTCATCTACACAGCCACATTCACAATGTTTCGGCCGTTGTACGATCCGGACTTCTTCAGGTGATTAGAATTTCGAACTGAAGAAGCATAGCACTTGGTACTAGAACAATCTACCCCGGTGGACTAAATAAAGAGTTCGGTTCGAAATCTCGATCACCTGAAGAAGTCCGGATCGTACAGCGGCTGAAACGTTGTGAATATGGCAATGAAGAGGACATTAACAGTCGGGATATTATATGTTGGCCAGTTAATTCCAAATCTTACAATGGTCGAATATCGAAACTGACAGTTTAAATTTTTGAACAAATATTTTTCTCTTGACAGTTTCTGCGATGATACTTAAACATTTGCAAATTTAAGCGAGGTACTAGTTCGGCGGTAAAGGTCTCATCACTTTACAGTTGAAATGGCATCGTAACTTCTATAGTAGAAGTTCCTTCTCTCACACTTCTTGCTTACCAATGAACTTTTAAAGATTTAAATGTCGTGTCAATAGTTATCATGTCTTCATCCCTGTTCTTTTTATCCTCTTTAAGAGGATCTTGCCACAGTCAGTACCCCCTTTTCTCTCCATGACTTTATTGATTTGCTTGGACTGAAATGCTTTACTTCATATGTTACTATTATTACACATCACAAGATACCTTAAAATATATGTAATATTAGTTGTAAAAAAATAATTAATATAGAGACTGTCGTTTGTAAGAATAGTTTGCTTGCAAGGAGTACATATACTGAGGAATATATATATATATATATATATATAGTGTGCTAGAATTATCTCCCACATCACGGTCCGACATTCCCCGCTGCAGATGTGTACACAAGGTGTTTTTTGTTTCTTTTGTTTCTGTTTCATTTTTGTTTTGTTTCTTTTTTTTGTTTTTGTTTTTTTTTTTTTTTTCGTTTTTCTTTTTTGTTTCTTTTCTTTTTTTTCGTTTTTGTTTCTTTTTTTTCTTTTTTTCGTTTTTGTTTTTTTTTTCGTTTTTGTTTCTTTTTTCGTTTTTGTTTCTTTTTTTTCGTTTTTGTTTCTTTTTTTACTTTTTTTTCGTTTTTTGTTTTCGTTTTTTTTTTCTTTTTGACACGGGCGAATAAATATGCCCAAAACAACGCTCAAAAACCGGATATGACTTGTTTATATATAGATTTGATTAGTTTGTTTATGCCTTTCTGAGCTTGACATGAGTTCAATTGTCAACTCATATGTCTGGTAGAGGTGTTAGTCTCCGCTCGAGTACTTAAAGGTCCCTCAGTTTGTTAGTTACTATATTAAAAACAAATTAGGAAAAAAATGGCTAGAAAATTAATTTTTGCCCCAAGATAACTGGCGAAAGTGGGTTAAGTAAAACCTATATTTACTAATAAATTAGCAAGCTTAGTACAAATCATGCACCAATATTATTAAAAAAAATTTAGAATTTTCTTTATATGTAACAATATGTCTATTTTCTATTATATGGTGAACAATACACAGCATTATCAAAAAATAATAGCGATAACTATAGTAAATTTATAACCAAAAATATTTACAATTCAGTAAATCAATAGATTACGGAGAAAATTTTCTAAAATTTATAATTTTCTGAGTAGTGATAACTATCAATATGTCAACCAGCTCTCAAATCAGAACGCCTTAAATATGTAGCTACTGTTGGGTTGAAAAATCTATTTTTTATACTTTTATACGTAAAGTAAATAATATTCGTTTCAAATCAGATTAATTATACTTTAAATCCGCTAATATTCCTCAAATAAAGTTTCAGAAAAGTATATTTTATTTTTTGGAAGATTGTGATGAAAGACTATTAAAAAGCAAAGAAACTCCTTCCAGTCAATTTAAATTAGTTTTGGAAATACAGCAAAGTATTTTGCTTATTTTGAATATTAAATTGAATCTATTAGCTTGAAACTAAAATAACGGCTTCGAGAAATATTTTCTTATTTTTAAAAATTCATTTAAACCTTGGGTGTCGCGATTTTTTTGTCAAAGTCAGGCTCACATGATTGTCAGACATAATATCACGGTAGTTATAATACTAAGAATGGCACAGCGCCATATTAGCGTTCTCAACTCGTGAGGATTTTGGTAAACATTGCATTATAGTAAACCGCTTCTTTTGACTATAGTATAGGCGAATCTGATGAAGCTATTCGGTGAAACTAATGTAAAAGATGTTATCAATTCTACGAAGAATGAGTAATATTTGATTATTTTTAAAATTAATTTAACTCAGTTTTGTCATTTTCAGTGAACTTTTTTAAAATGTAAAAAGAAGACTGTGGTGAAGCTATTGTTTATTCGTTGGGTAGAGAAAGAAGCTCCGAATAATTTCCAGTAGAAGATTAAAAAATAAATAAATAAATAAATGGTGGGAACTTTGTACTTTGTGTTGCAAAAAAAAAAAAAAAATTTGTCATTCCTTGTCATTATGAAAGATTCGATTAAAAATATCTGATGTGTATTAATTTTCAAACAAGGGGCAACATAAACATACAAAATAATTTCTTTGCCCCAAAGACGAATCTGTGAGATTTTTTTTCTCATTCTCGTTCTTTTCTCTTTTTTCTCTCTCTCTAGCGTCTCTGTTTTTTTTTTCTAGCGTCTCTTTTTTTTCTAGCGTGTCTCTTTCTCTCACTTTCTGTTCTCTCTTTCTCTTCTCGCTCTCTCTCTCTCCCCTTCATTCTTTCTCTTCTCTCAGAATAAGCACTTTGCAAGTGTAGCGATATTTAAAATTCAAATTGTACGTGAAAGACGGTAGAGTTGGAAATGTTATAATAACTGATCACGCAAACTAATTTAGAAAGCTTTATTTAGTTGATGTTCATTTAATCATAACTGGATTGATAATGAGTTTGCGTTTTTTTTTTTTGTTTTTTTTTTAAAGTGTCTTCAAGGGATGCCATTTTTCTCACTTATTACTGAAGGAAGGAGGACTCGAAACAATTTTGCAGGTAGCGATTAATTCTAACCTTCCTCTATTTAATAATATAGCTGTTCAAATGTTTCACAATGATTTAAGATATAAAATTATAAATTGTGGGGAAAAAACATATTTCACTTTTCAGAGAACTAATTGTATTTTTCCAGAGGGTGTGAATGCCAGATTAGAATGAGATTTCTAGAAATGGGCGCCAGATTAGAATGAGATTTCTAGAAATGGGCGCCAGATTAGAATGAGATTTCTAGAAATGGGCGCCAGATTAGAATGAGATTTCTAGAAATGGGCGCCAGATTAGAATGAGATTTCTAGAAATGGGCAGTATTTACGGTAAAGATACCATTCCTTGCTTTTGTTGACAAGGGAACCTTAATAAATACATTAAACAATCGAAGCGATAAGAACAGTAGGAGATTATATATATATATATATATATATATTCATAGATTTTCTTTAATTAATTTAGATATAACAGGCTATCAATTTTTTGTAAATAGTTCCGGTTTCTTTCCAAATAGAATTTATGAAAATTGAATTGTCGAATCGCTAAGACTATGGAAACGAAGCTTCGATTAGTTCTATCAACGAGAGTGTATCAATAAATATCAGTAAATTGTGTAAATACCTTATTTATTGAAATGAAGACTTCCTAGAAGAAAGATTTAGTACTGAGAAAATGATCATTCAAATTATAGAATCGAAAACATTGTTCAAATTATCATGCGTTCATTTCTAAGATAATTTATTTTTTAAATCATTTTACACCAAGCAAGGCAATAAAGCCACTAAGATGTAAGTGGTTACTGAAAGAATAAGAGAAACATTAAGGACAGATAACCTGAATTAAGCTAATGAATGATTAATATTGCATATATATATATTTTCCAGAAATATATATATATATATATTTCTGGAAAATCAAGAAGACTTAAGAGTTTCACAATTGGGAAGTGCGAGAGAAGAAACTGTTAAGGTTAAATCTAGCTATTTCATCTGTAAAATGCTGAGACCTAACCACCAATTTTAGCATAAAATTTTGTGAAGGTCAGTACTAATTTGAGAAGAGATTATCTTTTTCTTCTTTCGTTCTTTTTTTTTCCGAGAGGGAAGAAAAGGGAGGTGATACTAGCCAGTGTTTCGGGCGATAACGAATAGCTATCACTAGAATTTGATCTTCGCTTAGGGATTCTATACGAGATATTGCCAGAGCCCGGTCCGATGATTAAAAATGTATTGCTCTTGCTTGAATTTGCAACAAAGAACGCGTAAAAAAGGAGGCTGTATTTTTCAACAAAATACAGTCAGCTTTTGACGAGCGAGATATTATTTATACCTTTTCGCAATTAGTTTATTCCTCTTCTCTCTCTCTTCCTCTTCTCTCCCTTTTCTCTTCCTCTTCTCTCTCACTTCTCCCTCTCTTCTCTCTCTATCTCTCTCTTCTTTCTCCTCTCTCTTCTCTATATGCGAAGACGTACGACAGGCCGTGAACGAAAAAACATTAATATGATGAACTTACCTTACGTATTTGCAGTAAAGATTTCGATACTGGAGAAAATTGTTTTGCCTCCTATTAAAAAAAAAAACAAAAAAACAAAAATTGCCGTGCGTTGGCAAAATATTCCTTCATTCAAAAAAAAAAAAAAAAAAAAAAACTAAATTCCAGACTAATCCTACCTCTTTCTCGGATCTTTCCAACACACAATTATTAAAAAAATAATTCCGGCCACTCAACTTTTATTCAAGACCCAAGGCTAGAGAATTGTCGAGAGAAGTCAATTAATCTATCCGCAAAAAATGTTAAAGCGCAGAAAATAATTAGAAATTCCTAGAGGAAAAATAGGGAAGACATCTTGATTTCGTGTTGGGGAAGATATTATAATGCATGAAAAAAAAAGTTATTTAGGCGAATAATTCGACTTCCGTCTGAGATACATTCCATATTCACTGTGTACAAATGTTCCTTTAGAAAAGGCACTGGTGGCTTGTAGACAAACCAATGAGCCTATTTTACAACGAAGTAGACATAAGAGTAAAGAAGGAAGGAAGGATATGCTGAGACACCAGGAATTCGGAGAGGCTGTGTCGAAAATCTTCTCGCAGAGGAAGTAGATTCTTATGATACCAGAAATGTAATTCTACAGATGGATGCCAAGAATACCATGGACTGAACATGTAAGCAATGAGTAAGTTATAAGGAAAATGCGAACAAAAGTAAACTTAGATATAATATCGGGAAAAGTTTAAATTTCTAGGGCACATAAAGAAAAAAAGACTTAGAAAACATGACCCTCATATATTGAAGGTAAGAGGACTAGAGAAAAGCAGCGAATAACCCTTCCTAGCGAATGTTTGGCAGAACATGGATCAGATGTAGTAAATTTTGTTTGTTTTTTTTTTCTCCTAGGAACTACAAAGGATAGCAAGTCATGGAGTCATGATTATTTACTTCCTGAAGGGATAAAGTACAAAGATTTCGTGTCAAAAAGAAATTGGTCAAATTTTGCATAACAAGTTACTTTTTTGTTTTATATACAGTAATATTAAAGAAGATTATATTGTAATAAATTGAGTTGTAGTGGAGGAATTTTGTAAAATGTTTGAGGAACTTTTTTTTCTTTTTTTTTAAGAGCATTAATGAAGGGAAAATTACGTTCTTTCAATGAAGGATAATATGAAAATATTTGTAATGCAAGTTCTTCTGTTTTATAATGAGTGATTACTTATTAAAATAAGTCACTTATAACCGGCCCGAACGTTCTGAAGTGAAGAATCAAATGAATAGACTGTTGTAGTCGTTTAGCCTTACATGAAGCTACTAAAGAAAGTGTTTTTGTCGTCTCTGTTTATTGTCTCAAATTGGCTGACAAACACAGATTTGGGGCTGATTAAAACTAGTGTCTTGGCTGGTCCTAAATCGCTTGTTGAAATCTGTTATATCTAAATTTTGTGGGTGAACACAGCTAATGTATTTTTAATTTTGAAGAAAACGTCTGGTTTTGAGACCGATAATTTTTGGGGTAATACCAACTAGAAGTGTTAGAAAAGTAGTTTTGTTTTCTGTCCAATTTTATGGTTACCGGCATGACACACGGATAGATAGAAGAGAGCGTGTGCGTGTATGGTCTGGTACTATTAGGTTGGTGCAAAAATAATGACGTAAAAATGTCGTTTTTTGACGTATGTTTTAACGTAAAAAAAAACGACATTATTACGTCATTATTTTTGCACCAACCTAATAATAGCTGAGAACGTGGTTACGGACATTAGGAAGCTGACGAAGCCTAGTAAAAAAAAAATAAAATAAAATAAAATTTGCTAAAATGTCAAATAATGGAAATATTTTTAAATACAAGTTGTTTAATATTAAATTATAAAGGGAAATGTTCAATATGTTTATGAAAAGCAAATCCAAGGTCAATTAGATTTAATTTATAGCCCAGTGACTTCACCTTATCTTAACCTATGCAGAACGAGAAAATAGTTTTTGTTTTGTTTCGTTTTCTTTCGAAGTAAAGGATTATTATATGCCTATCCATACGGCGGCAGAGATAATTTTCCTCCAACAGCCAGAAACATTTGAAGAAGGCAGGAGGGTATAATGATCGAAACGTTGTAAGTGGAAGAACCCAGACGAGAATGCGCGTCTGAAGATTCCGAACGGAAAAGGAATGTCATACTATATAAAAAAAAGAGGTCGATCAAACGACGAAGTTTTGTCTTTTTCTATATGCCTGCATCAATTTTTTAAATAAAGTATATATCGTTCTCGATATTTTCTCGTCTGACTACCTCCAGCAAATCACTCAAGATTTATTGGTGTAAACAAATCAATTGTGGCACAAGGATTAAACAGAGCACTCTCCTTTAAAATGATTGGCAATCAAATGATATACTTACCTTTATTTTTATCGTCCTTCGATGATCATCGGCCGCTTCGTATATGCATTTCGCAGTGAATCTGTGGTAGTTCACATATATTGCCTTATTTTAAGCACAATATTTATTATTGTAAATATACAATAAATGTGGCACAAAGCCAAAAAGGGGGATTGGGGAAAAGGACGGTCATCACTTGCCTTAATATAAAACTTAGCTAGCCACAACCACTGACCCTGTCATACCGAACAATAATCCTTTCACCAAAACAACGCATTTATCCATACCTTTCTTACTACATCCACCAAAATACAACTTTGACTCAATGCAAATCCTAAATATTCCCCCTATGTACAAATATTGTCTGTGGGGGGGGCATAAAAACAACAATTTTTTAAAAAGATCCCCAATGAGTATATACAAAATGACAAAATTATATACAAGAAACCAAACAAAAATTAGTGTTAGTAATAAAACCCCCCACAAACTTTAAATGTGGCAGAAATACCAGTTAACCGGACGAAATCGATGCGGGACTATGAAAATAAAGAACACATTCATTCCTCCCAACCATTCACACAGGTACACACTCATTCATACACAACAACAAATACGAAAAACACACACGCGAAACGAAAGGCGCCCCACATCCACCAGAGAACGGACATCACTGACCACCTAAACGAGGGAGGGGATGGGGAGTTAAACTAAACGAAGGAAAAAATGGGGACAGAAATAAAAGGGTCCAATGAGCAAACACACCCTAGCTAAGTTGCCTTATTTTAAGCACAAGTGTCACTTGAACACCTCCTTCCTATTATTCTTTTTTCTTCAACAAAGTTAGTGAATGTTTTAATAGCTGATTTAAATTTTATTTCAGAAAATTCTACAATAGAAATACATTAACAAATTTAATAAAGAATATGAATTTATTTTAATGCATGCAAGATACGTTTAACATGCACCAGTCACCAATGATTCACAGGTCGGTTTGTGAGAAATTCTGCAATGTAAGCTCTTATTGGCTGATTTGTAACGACCAATTTCATTATTCGAATTTTGACTTGGGTTTTTCGCGGGCATTTTAACGGCTCGTGCCCTTTTTTTATCAGTTGCAGCAAATTCGTGGAAATGTCCGGACGCATTTTTGAATATCTTTGCAGGGCCTTTAGCGCCCAAGATCAAGCCTAAATAATTAGGCTATGATTCTTTTCAGCAACCGAAATGGTAATGCTTCAGAGACGACATCATGTCCCAGCTTAATTCCTTCAAGGCTGTAGAATTCAGTCATTTATTGACTGTCGTCAAATGTGTACGTTTACACGAAGAACTTTATGAATGATCTCGACAACAGCCGAATTTCAACTTCTGCAACCGAATGGTAATTCCAGGTTCTACAAGCAAATTCCAGCTACTCCTACTTCGTAGAGCCCAATTGAGTCCTACTGAAGTAAAATACACTACCTATTCATTGAAGAACTACCCCACCCTGTTCCCAGGGGCAAAAAAGGGCAAAAACTTTTTTTGCAAGGATACAATAAAATTTGTTTTGAGTTTTAAGGTAGGCATTGTTGATTATATGACTTTCTTGACTCTGCCAAGGGTTGAACTGTGTGAGAAGAAATTCTCACAAGTTCTAATAGAGAATTTCTTTAACAAGTACTGCAAATAATTTGATTCAGTTTTTTTTTTTTCGTTTTTCCAACCTGTTAAAATGCTCATAGGATTTAGTATTGTTGAAATTATCTTCGGCATTTTATTTACAAACTGAACGATTCGTTCAATTTCACACGATGAAATTTGAATAAGCTGAATTGTTTGGTGAAATATTTTGAACAAACCCTAGTGCGCGGTTTAATAATTTTAATTTTATAGGACTTCATGGTAAATATTTTTTTAGAAAATTTTGTTCTCTCTTTTCTCTCTTTCACTTCGTTTCCCTCTCTGTGTTTCTGTCTCTCTCCGTTTCTCTGTGTGTGATTCTATCTCTGTGTTTATAACTCTGTGTGCCCCCTCTCTCTCTCTCTGCGTGTCCCAATATCTCTCTCTCTCTTCCTCTGTCTCTCTCTGTCTTCCTCTGTCTCTCTCTCTATCTCTGTGTGTGTCTCTCTCTCTGTCTCTATCTATCTCTGTGTGTGTGTCTCTCTCTGTCTCTTTCTATCTCTGTGTGTGTCTCTGTCTCTGTCTCTCTCTATCTCTGTGTGTGTCTCTCTCTCTGTCTCTATCTATCTCTATATCTGTCTCTATCTGTCTCTATCTCTATATCTGTCTCTATCTGTCTCTATCTCTATATCTGTCTCTATCTATCTATCTCTATATATGTCTCTATCTATCTATCTATCTCTATATCTGTCTCTATCTATCTATCTATCTCTATATCTGTCTCTATCTATCTATCTATCTCTATATCTGTCTCTATCTATCTATCTATCTCTATATCTGTCTCTATCTATCTATCTATCTCTATATCTGTCTCTATCTATCTATCTATCTCTATATCTGTCTCTATCTATCTATCTATCTCTATATCTGTCTCTATCTATCTATCTATCTCTATATCTGTCTCTATCTATCTATCTATCTCTATATCTGTCTCTATCTATCTATCTATCTCTATATCTGTCTCTATCTATCTATCTATCTCTATATCTGTCTCTGTGTGTGTGTCTCTCTCTCTGTCTCTGTTTCTCTAGATATAAAAATTTAAAATATATAAAAAAAATAATAAAACAATTTATATTACTAAGATAGGCACCCTAGTAAAACCAATTTGACCCCCCCTTACCTGTTTGCACTTCTCAACAAAATGGGGTTCCGATCACTTAACGTATTGCTATCTTAGAGGGTGTGACGGACGGTCTAGCGGAAGTTATAGAATTTTATATGTAGATTCATCTTGCCTGCGCCATTTTCGTGATAACCAAATGGGAGAGAAATATCTATATATATCTATATATATATATATATATATATATATATATATATATATATATATATATATATATATATATATATATATATACATATATATATGTATATATATAATCTGTGTGTTAGGTACGTGTTGCTTTTATTTGTTTACTTGTTGCCAAGTTATTTAAACTAATCCTTTGTCGCGTGTATCTGATTCTGACCACATGTCCTTTTCTGACAATAATTCTGTATCATAATTACCAATTCCAGCATAATACTGCGGATAGAAATTAATCCCTTGGAGGCAAAAAATGGTGAATCTGTTTTATACTAAATTCTGTGAGTTGATTTTTCTGAGTAGTCATACTGCATTCTTAAGTATTTCGTTTCAAGCAACCTATATAACAATAATTCTAAAAAAATCAAAATAACGACTGACGATGTGAATAGAAACATTTGGCCATTAAGAGAAAACATTGCCCGCAATGATATGGTACTTTAGAGGTAGGGGTGCAGGAAATTTCAAACATGTCTAACCAGGATTTTACTTCTGCAGAGAGAATTAGAAATTAAAATATGAGGCAATGTAAATGTTCAAATAATTTATCAGCCGTAAAATGCTTAAGCCACAAAAACGATAGACATTCATAGTAAAAACAATGTTGATTTTTTTTTCATTTAACCACAGTTTTACTCGAATAATTAAATAAATAAATAAATATATATATATATATATATATATATATAATATATATTTTATATATATATATATAATATATATTTTATATATATATATATAATATATATTTTATATATATATATATAATATATATTTTATATATATATTTTATATATATATATATAATATATATTTTATATATATATATATAATATATATTTTATATATATATATATAATATATATTTTATATATATATATATAATATATATTTTATATATATATATATATAATATATATTTTATATATATATATATAATATATATTTTATATATATATATAATATATATTTTATATATATATATAATATATATATATTTTATATATATATATTTTATATATATATATATTATATATATATATATATCCTACGACTTCAGTCTTGTCACCACCTACCAAAATGTAATTGAGAATAATAGAACAAGTAATACAAAGCATGTGTACTGGATTCCCGTCATTCAATTTCATTGACGCTGACACACATCGGAAGGTCTGTATAAGCACCACTTTCATAACACAAAATGATGCGGCGCCATGTTCTGTGTGATATTTTACGGACTGAGCTTTGATTGTTGCAAACGCTCTCAAAACGGCGTCCTTCAACTGATGGGTATTCTGGCATCGTTCATGTGAAACTCTCCTTGATAATAACCCCACAGATATTTGAAATCTAAAATTATATTATGTAAGAGTTAGAAGACTTTCGGACAACCCTGTACTTCATGTCAACACCCTCAATTTATTTGTTAAAACAAAAAGGTGTCCGTGTTACAGACTTATTCTGAAAGAAAAAAAAAAATATTACAAGAAACTTCTAAACCCCAAATATTATTTTGCACGATAGGCATTTACTTTATATAGAGTCGAAAAAATTTGCTGATATCACAAGTTCCAAAATCCTTTTTCACACGTGATCGACTTATTTTAACAGAAACATTCGTCGATTTTCCATTTGACAAGTTTCCAATGACTACTGGCCACCATAGGGGAAAGGTTGTGTTCTCGACAAAAGTTTGTTATATCGATAAGATACGAGAGAAAATGAGATCTGGATAGATGCCACAATGTTACAAATTAAGTGGCTAAACAAGGCTGTACATGGTCTCTGAATATCTACTCAAATAAAAACGGGGTTGTAAAAAAAAAAATATTTGTTTTATTACTCGTTGCAAATTCGCTTTCGAAATTAACTACTTGGCAGCGGCCGACTGAAGATCTTATCAAAAATTACTTCATTCCGTGTCTTTTGACACTACCAAGGAATAGGATAGTGATTAAAGATGATAAGGCGACCGACACAGATTCGTTTTCTACGGTTTATCAGCCTTTTCAGGTTATTTAAAGCCATAAAAATGATCTTGTAAGAATTTCCTATTGAGAAATATTAATGGCTTAGCGATAGAACTCTTGATAATTGACTCGTGACAAGTGGGATAAGAGGGAGATTAATCCGTTTCCCAAGGGTATTTTCGCCTAAGTGATTATGACGAACAAAAAGGGAATTGGAACTTTGTTCTCTGATTGACAATTCCGAGCCTTTATCCACCGTCACATCCAAGCTTACTTCAACTGCTATTCCATCGCCATTTAGGTACTAACCAGTTTCAACGTTATCTAACGGGAACCGGTGTTTCAACGTGATGCGGCCGTAAGTCAAAAATCACCCTGAAAAGGCTGACAAATTTGTTTGCACTGATTTTTTTTCAGATGGAGAGAATAGCGATTCAAATCTATTCATAAACGGTGATGCAAACAGTTATGTTCCCAATACATATATTTTAATGATATCAAATCGAACAAAATATACGGGACATTTTTTGTGTCAGAGTTGGTACCAGGCCCAAGTAACAGACAGGACTTTATGTTGATTCTCTAGGCAAGCAGAGCCTACCTGTACGGAAATCTAATCTAACAGAATCTGTCCCATCAATCAGAACTTTCTTTAAAATCATTGCACCCCTAAGACACAAGGGGATACTGAGTGTTAGAGGGAAAAATAATATTAAAGAGAGAGAACAGTAAAAGGACAAGAATTAAGACAGAAGTTAATGATTGACATTGCATTTAAATTTTTGAAGATCAAATTTCATTGGTAAACAAAAAACCGGAAGGGGAGTATAATTAGCGTGAAATGAGATGGAAAAAACTGTTAACATAGAACTTACGGTTATATCTAGCGATTTCAACTGTAAAACGATTAGACAATGCTGCCAATCGGGTGCTGCAATTAAATTCCTAAAGTCTAGGTACAATAAAGTTCACCAGAAGAAATACCATGAAAATATAGCAAACGCACTGGGAAGCGTCATTATAACAGCGGTGTGATAGTGACTGAAACCGAGCTGCTATGTCAGGACCAATATCATTGCAGATTCTTTGGATTTCATGAATCTAAATATACAGCAGGAACACAAAACCATATATGGCAGCAATATTCAAAGCAAGGATGGATGGTAAATTTCGAAATATATAAGATACTGACGAGAAAAAATTGTCTACCAAGACACCTGGAAACAACTTTTATATATATATATATATATATATATATATATAACATAATATAATATATATATATATATATATATTATATATATAATGAAAAACAAACCACTTTAAGGTACCATTACGATAATTTATTTCACCCAAAATCCTTTTTTAAGGATTCAGGATCATCAGGTAAAACTTCCAACGACGAATTGAGAGGAAAAATATATATATATATATATATATATATATATATATATATATATATATATATATATATATATATATATATTAGTCTTAATCGACGCAGTGGAAAGAAAAAAAAGAGTACTGAACTGCTACGGGATATTTGTCCTCCTTTATGGTAGAGAACATTGAACAAACTCCACAACGATGAAGAACATTCAAGCAACGATGAGCTCTTGGAGAGGATGCAAATAAAGAGGAAACTTATACTTAACATCAGGAAGAGGCAGCTGAAATTTCTGGGACACGTAATGAGAAAGGAAGGCTTGTAAAATCTGCTATCCACACGGAGGAAAGAGGGACAAGGGAAAGCAACGAGTAACATACTTAGCGGGCCCGAGCAAGTGGATGGGAGAAATAAAAAAAAAAAAAGACAAAACTTACTGATAGCTACGACGGACGGGAGGAGGTGGAGGAACATGATCGTCTATGTCCTGATGGTACTTGACACATAAAATGGAATAAAAATAGCAGCGAAGAAAGTGATATCGATAAAACAGAACTTGGAATGAGAATTTCGCTTTTGCAAAAGGAACCATTATCACGAGATATTCCACTAGGAATACAATTGTCAAGCCTCGATACCAATAAATGAAAATGTTTTAAAAGAAAAAAAGTACGAGAACTCCGATTACTAATACACAGTTTGTATTTATTTTGTTTTCTACTTAAATTTTCCTTAGAGAGTTCAAACAGAAATTTTTTTTTTTTCACTTGACTACCGATAACTGTGCTCGCTGTCTGAGAGAAAGACAATTACTTCAATAAAAACAGTTGATGAAATAAAAGACAAAGTGATAACAATAAAAATGATATCTCATCACGATATTTTCGCAAGTACACTACAGGCCTCATTGAACAATCGGATCAACGTTAATTAAATTATTGCTCCTAGTGTTAATTGTAATTAGGTTGAATATATTTGCTTATTGAAATCGGATCTCGCACAATAGGCAAGGTTATCTTGAATTATTCGTTGTTATTCTTAGGTTTTGTTCGAATTCATTCTTTGTCGGCATAATTATTAGGTTGGGGCAAAAATAATGACGTAATAATGTCGTTTTTTGACGTATTTTTAAAGTCAAAAAACGACATTATTACGTCATTATTTTTGCACCAACCTAATATAAGCTCTGTACATAAATTTCATTTCGTCAGCTGTTTCATTTGCCGTTGTCTTCTTCCAGGACAATGGCCCAATAAATGGGAGTCAAGTCTTTTTTTTTGTTTGTTTTTTCGTCATATAATAGCTAAATGCATAGTTAAAACCTAGTAAATCGGATAACAAATATAACATAAATAATTCCGCTAATTTTTAATTAATTTATTTTATTTTTAGGGGAGAATGTGTATAATAATTGAGTCATGTTCTCTCTATATTTTCGAGATGATGTGTTGTAACTATTTACATTGCTCCGACTCTTGTCTTCATTTTTATTGCCATATTCATGACATTTCGGTCGTTGTACGCTCAGGCCTTTTAAAGGGAACTAATTGAAACTGAGATAACCAGAAAATGCATGACACGTGAAAAGTAGAATGATCTGCCCCTGTGGACTAAATAAAGGGTTCGGTTCGAAATTCCAACGTAGAGGACTTGAAGAAGGTCGGGTTGTACAATGGCTTAAAGGCGTGGATATGACTAAAGGTTAGGACAAAAGTCCGAAAAGTGTAAATAGTTACCTGTTTTTAATCGACCCTCCCCCAAAAATCAACTTAGTAATTCCACTAAGGGTTACTATGTCTAGAAGGTAGCTTGTATTCATCCCGTGATGTCTGAATAAATTTAATATTACAATATTATTAAAATACAACTTTCTTCCTTTCCTAAATAATATATATATATATATATATAATCTCCTGTCGAATTCGACATATGAGGGTCAACTAATTCAGTTCCTAGGAACTTACAGCCCGACACCAGCACATGAGATTTGATTATAGTGGTAAAGTTTTTGTGTAGAACCATCCATACTTTTTGAAGGACCAAATACAGAGACCTGGTGCATTACGTGCCACAAGGTCCCCAAACGAGCCTCCGCAAGTTTTGAGTTCAAAGTTATCCTTCTCCTAGACCAGTTGCCATCCAAGGCCCATAGGTCGAGGGAGAAGAAGAGGATTCATACCTTTCCCAAGGAAACGTAAGTGAAGGTAATTGATTCGACTGGAATTCGAACTCGGCTCTCTGATTCCTTAATACAAACCGCTAACCATTACTCCACTGTGTATATGTGTATGTGCAGTATCTTTTCAGCACCCTCCACTAATTCCTATTCCATTTTGCCTTAAACAGTGTTTGACCGTTTACTACGCCACATCAGTGATGGAGATCAATTGTCTGATGGATCACCTCAACTTTATAAAAATGGTGGGATCTGAATAGTGATTCTATAGGGGTGAGGGTTGACAGTCGAACAGCTGTCTTAGTTTTTGAGACTTGCTTCTTTAAAAGCTTCCTTTATGACATCGGAAATGGTTTCCAAAAAATCAAGTAATTTTCCTCTATTTAAAGACGGGAAGAATCAATTTATTTGGATATTTAAGGCGTGCAGCCTTGTGCCAGACAAGTCTAAAATGAGTAAATAGTTGTTTGTGGCACTAAAGACTTTTTTTTTAGAAATGGTCGATAGACAAAAGGAGAGAGGCCATAGTGAACTGATCATCCGCATAGTGTCTGTATAAGTAAGCGTCTCGCTGACCACCAAGTAAAGTTGAACAAGGCAGTGCGTAACGAAGCGTGCTACCCTATCGAATCATGCAACATCAACGAGTCACATTTGTTTAAGTTTCGTCTTCAGAGCGGCGGAGAACCACAATGTGTAGACGAAGGGTAAATGCGAAACATGACTGGCTGTAAACAAATACTAAATTAATATTATATATAGTGTGTGTGTCTGCGCATGCGCACACACTCACACCTTCCCCAAAACCTGTCACGGTCTACTGAGATATATATATATATATATATATATATATATATATACACTCTTCATAAAGAAAATAATAGAAACACACTGAAAGTTTAAGTAAAACCGAATCCGAATGGGGACACAGCTTTTTCAAAAGAAACATGTCAGTTCATATAAAGCAGACACAGATATTTTATTTCTTTTCTCGATTGTTTTTTTATTTCTCTCTTCTATACTTGACGGTGTTTTCTGAAAGAGCAAAATCGACTGGAGAAGTTTGGGAAGCTGTCTTTACTAAAAGCTGCCAAATTGTATGCTTTCCATTCCAACGTCGGATATTGAGCTGACCGCATAAAGAAGAAACTGACAGACAGGAAGAAAGGCGCCATTTTCGCAAAGGCGGAACAAAACAACGAGATTTATTTAAGATCACCGCATTTGCTTGCTTCATCTGTGACTTTATTTGCTGGCTTAAAAAAAAGGCTATTTTGTTCAACATAGCTTTATTACTCGTTACGTATTGTTATGTATAAATATATTGATATCCTACCCAGACTCACCTTTCAGTCATGATAGAGTTGAAAAGCGTCTCCGTGTCCTCGTTGAAGAATTATTTTCCACTGTCCAACCTCTCTCTCATGGCGGGATGTGGCAAGTCTCTTACTGTTCTCTCGCTACTACCATATGAATAGCTCTGACGAAATGACTCTCCTGGTTACACTAGGTCGGACCTTCACATGTAGGACCCGCCATGCCACTTAGGTAGTTTCTAACCACCCACATTGCCTTCATATTCCATCGACCAAAAGTGAATCCCACTCAAATAGCTTCTTCCCGCGAACCACTGTCCTATGAAAAATATTCCCAAGATTTCACCGATCACTGTTCATGCCTAGAATCAAGTTATCTCTCCTCCTTATCAATATAAACTACCCCTTATCGTAACACTCTAGCTCGAGTGACCCTTGGGTCGTCGACAGGGTGAACCTTACTGTAATATATATATATATATATATATATATAGGTAAGATGAGGATGAATGAATTAAAATTCCAACGTTTGTAACATTTAATTTAAAAGAAGGCTCAATACAAAGTAGAGCAATATTATTCATTCTAGAATATTACATCGGAAACACTTGAAAATCGCTACACAATTGTATCCTGTTTCGATTCGTATCAAATGCATCTCATCAGGCAATTGTAAATTACTGGCGTGTGAACGATTTAATTAGATTTAAAAACCTTTAAATCTAAATAAATCGTTCACTCACCACTAATTTACAATCACCTGTTGAGATGCAATTGTGTAGCGATCTTCACGTTCTCCATATATATATATATATATATATATATATATATATATATACTAACAGCATTGCCTGTGCTTGAATCAAAAATCGTACGACTCGTACAGTAATCGCTATGACTTGACTTAAAATATTTTTGCCCTTCCTTGCCTTTAAAGGAGTCCCCTTTGCCGTGCTGGTGTTGATACATGCCTTACTTCTTGCCTATCTCACCTAACCCAGTTCTTCGGAATCAGAATTAACGTTGAGTGAGCAAGTGAATGAGCCAATTGGAGTAAAGTGCCATGCAGATTTAAATTTTTCCCACTTGTGACGAATGCAGATATCGATTTTTTTTTTGTTTTTTGCATATTAGTTGACATTCGTGTCAGTCAGCTGTTGGCTCTCACGCTGGCCAATAGAATCTTCCTGCCTATTGGTGGCAGCCAGCTATAGGCTCTCACTCTGGCCAGTAGAAAATGGCCGCAAACTACATGAAAACTGCTGTAGAAGAATTAAAAAATCGATTATTTCCACTATCGATGGGAGTTGGGAAATGCAAAGTCGGTGTTGGCCTTCCCACTAACTTTGTGCATGTAAATTTTGATGCAAATCCGTCGAAAATTGCGGCCGTGCATTCGTTACACACACACACACACACACACACACACACACACACACACATCCTGCTTTATATATATATATATATATATATATATATATATTTATAAAATCTACCTAGAAACTTTCTCAGGTTATTCGTAAACTTTTACATAGATAATAGCACTGTTTACTGTAGCACTTTCAAAACTCAAGATGATCCGAACCTGTCAGTTGATCTCTTCTCTGACTTTGCTCAAGCAGCTCAATTATTGGTGTAATGGCTTTTTATGAATAAATGAAAAAAAGAAGCTAGATTAAATATGTCATCTCCGATCAAACCCGGGGTTTTACTCTAGTCACGATGAACACCTTCTCTCTCTCTCTCTCTCTCTCTCTCTCTCATTTATATATCCTACATATCCTTATAATCTGCACTCCCTTCCTTCTCTTGTGCCTATTCAGCATCAGCATCATTCCGTAACCCTTTACCTTGGGTAGCACTTAAGCGTTGTATTTGATGGACAATAAAAAAAATGACTGTTTTTAACTCAGTAAGAGGATCGGTTTAGCCATACTGTTCTGTAATGACTCTCGAAGAATACGAATTAAATTATTGAAAATCACACCGGTTGAGGGCTAATTTTCAGGATTGTGCTGAAATCCTGAAAAACTGCACTCGATGTTCACTTTCAAAAATTAGTTTTTTTTTGTTTTTTTTTTTTGTTTTTTTTTTAAGCTTTACGCCCCGAGCATGGCGTGAAGCCACTAGGATTCAGGGGGTTTCAGAAGATTTGGAGCGAGAGCAGATAGGAGTGATAGAAGAAAGGATGAAGAGAGGGATAGTGGGTAGATCAAGGTAACTGGGGATGTCGATTGACATTACATTTGAATAGTTGGAGATTATAACTCTCAGGGAAACAGTAATTGGGAAGGGTGTTCCACAGGCGAGAGGTGCGAGGTATGAAGCTATTGGAGTAGAAAAGACGGCTACATTTAAAAGTTTCTACAGTGTAAAGGTGAGAGCGGGATGCCAGCCTCGTAGGGCGTTTCAATTCATGGAGTCTGGGAACCAGTCAAAGCAGCTCAGCGGAGCAATTACCAGGAAAGTATTTGTAGAAAAGACAGAGAGAGGCGACGACGCGTCTGTGAGAGAGTGACTGTAGACGAGATGCCAAATCAAGAGCAATTATATTACATATCCGTCTCTGGATCTTGTCAAGAACTCCGAGATAAACAGAAGGTGCCCCAGACCATATATGGCAGCAATACTCCATGCAAGGGCGAATGGTTGATTTGTATATTTGAAGTATCGATTCCGTGGAAAAAAATTTCCTGGTGCGGCACAGTGAGCCAAATTTCCTCGCGGTGGACGAGGCAATTGACTCAATATATTTGTTCCATCTCGGGTCAGCAGTCAACGTGAGACTGAGCAGACGCAGAGAGTTGCTTTCAAGAAGTTGTCTATCAGACATTCTAATGAGGGGCAGGGAAGGATCTCTATGGTGATTAATAGAGATTAGTTTAGTTTTTGAGGCGTTAAATTTGGCCAGCCAATTCTTGCCCCAATTAACAACCGACTGGAGGTTCATTTCAAGACGTTCGGCCAGGTTAGTTTTGTCACCGACACTAGATTTGTCTTTGAGGCAGGAGTAAATTGTAGTGTCGTCCGCGTGGATGCCAACTTGGGAATCTATGGTGTCAGGAAGGTCGTTGATGAAAATAAGGAAAAGAGTGGGGCCAAGAATGGAGCCTTGGGAAACACCTGCGTTCGTTGGATAGGATCTGGAGGAGAATCCATTGAGAACGACCTTCAATTCACGGTTTGACAGGAATGATTGTATTAGGTCAAACAATCGACCTGTAATACCATAACCCTCGAGCTTGCGAAGAAGGCCGGCATGCCAAACACTATCAAACGCTTTGGAGATGTCTAGGGCCACGGCACGAGCCTCGCCGTTATTTTGAAGGGCTTGTTAGACGGTTTCAGTGATGGCCGTAAGCACATCAGCTGAAGATCGGGCGTAGCGGAAACCATATTGCTTGTCTGAGAGCAGGTCGTGTGAGGTAATGTGGTTAACCAGTTCGGCGTTGATTAGGGCTTCGAAGACTTTGCCGAAGAGGGGTTCGTAGTCTTTTGTGATCATTGCAGAAAAGTAGGTAGAAATCGATCCTCTTCTTAAAGAAGTGATGTGACTGAGTTCCTTCGGACAAGGAATCAATAACACAAAGAGTAATATTAAAAAAATAATTGTAATAATGAAGAGAATCTTGAAAATTTCGAGAGATGATGCAAGGATATTTTAGTTTTGTCAACAGACACGCAATTCCACTTTCGTAATGCTCGTTGTAGTAGAGACTTTGTAATCGCAGATACAACTATAGTATCGCCGTTGAACAATACTGGCGTCAGACGCATTCGAATAATATTCGCACTAATAGTACTTGCTCGATAATAATCACTTGGAAAGTATCCACCGAATAGTGAGATATTTTCTAACCGTCTCACGCGGTCGGATGCGGCACAAGGCCAAGTTTATTGTGAGGTATCCGAGCCCGTAGGCACGGCCAAAAATTCCCCGTAGACCCCGTAAAAACCGCGTTCGGTAGCTGCCCACCACCCCAGACGTGAATCTGCCCTTCGGCACAGCTTCGTCTGGGTTCCTCTTTGCCCGGAAGCAAAGAGTTTGACAAGCACACTTTCGAATTAATCCGTATAGTGATCCCTTAGACGCCACGCTAATTCTCATATGCACATTTTCTTTACCATCACGTGATCTACTTATTAAAAACAAATGGCATTGCCTGTATTTGCTCTCTGATGATCTGTATTCAAACTCCAGTACCGGCAGTGACACTTTATTCCTATATAACAAAGATTATGATGACAAAATACTAATTATAAGATAATAGATATTTATTTATGGGAAACCTGCTTTCTTGATATCGATTACAGTAAAAGGCGTCATTGAATCCAACAATTAATGTAATCAGAAATCTCATTAGAAAGTATGGAGGTCAGTTTTGTCATACATATTTTTATTTCGTTTTTAATACTGTTCGGACTCTTGTCCTCATCTTTATTGTTATATTCACGACATTTCGGTCGTTGTACACTGAGGCCTTCTTCAGGATATATACGCTAGAATTTCAAACCGAACACTTTATTTCGTCCAACGGTGTTGATTGTTCTAGTTCCACATTCCATGCCTTTTCTTGATATCTCCGTTTCAGTTCTCTCTTTAGTAACTCAACTCTGGAAGTTTTCGGTCACCTTTGCTGTGACTAGATATTGAACTCGCAATTCTTTGGATCAAGTCACTGGATTACTTCAACCCATGTTTTTATCCACTGAGCTATGGATTTAATCTCTATCTATAAAAAGCTGTGTGTGTGTGACGAATGCATGGCCGCAATTTTCGACAGATTTGCAGAAAAAATTAACATGCTCCCAGTTAGCGGGAAGGCCAACACCGACTTTGCATTTCCCAACTCCCATCGATAGGGGAAATAATCGATTTTTTCATGCTTCTACGACAGTTTTCATGTAGTTTGCGGCCATTTTCTACTGGCCAGAGTGAGAGCCAATAGCTGCCTGCCACGAATAGGCAGAAAGATTCTATTGGCCAGCGTGAGAGCCAAACAGCTGACTGACACGAAGGTTAACTAGCATGCTAGCATGCAAAAAAAATCGATAGCTGCATTCGTCACAAGTGGGAAAATTTTAAATCTGCATCGCACTTTACTCCAATTGGCTCATTCGCTTGCTTAAACTCAACGTTAATTCTGATTCCGCAGAACTGGGTTGGGTGTGAAAAAGTATATGTTGTTAACATTATTTTTTCATTCGGTTTTTCCAGTTACAAGTCCTTTTTTAAAGCTGATCGGCTTGTGTTCATTTTGTTTAGTTCTTTTTTCGTAACAGATTTAATGTTTAGTATAGAGCTTAGAAAAAATTCGCAGTGTGCGATAGGCAAGAAGTAAGGCATGCATCAACATCAGCACGACAAAGAGCACTCCTTTAAAGGCAAGGAAGGGCAAAAATATTTTAAGTCAAGTGATATCGATTGCTGTATGAGTCGTAAGATTTTTGAATCAAGCACGGGCAACGCTGGGCCATGTTGCTGTTTTGATAAGATTGGTGGGGACAACACTACACAAATCAGAATATTGTACATAATTCTGATCGCAGAAATATAGACAGTAATTTTTTTTCTTTTTTTACTTATTTATTTTATTTTTTTTTTTTTTTGACAGAACATCTCATTGGTAATCAAACTTAGGATTTCTGCTGCTTTTTGTGTTTTCTTTTTTCTTAATCTTTTGACCTCTTCCAAGTGCTCTAATAATACCAGATACTACCGTAAGCTGCCAGAGTTTGAATCATATAAACACAGTGATTTGTATCCAAAAATGTATTTTAGAAAAGCATGTGCGATGTGCTCTCTTCCTTCGGCTGATCCCTAAGAGAGCAGATAAATGGACACTTGAATAAAACGATCTCTTGTTACTAGATTCTCTGGCTCAGAAGAAGCATCAAGAAGATATTACCCCCGTATTCAACCTGGGCAGGAATCAATGAGATATCCTTGTGCATTAGTGTCTAAGTATATTTTCGCGCTTCTGTTTTCGAATCAATATTAAGAATAAATACTGTTTCGTTAGAAGATTCTTTGATGGTGAATTCAATTTAGAAAATGTTTGAAATTATTATGACTGTGGATCGCATTTATCTTTCATGTCTATCGAGGCAATTTACGTCCGCTGTTGTTAAAGTTTCTTTTTTAGGACATGACAATTTAATATATTCACCAGTATTGTCCTGTTAAAATGCTATTCTGCATATATATATATATATATATATATATAGATATATATATGAGAGTGAGAGATGTTTGTTATCAAGAAAACGGTTATTTCTCAATACAAAATATATTGGTTTGACGAAAAAGTTCATTCGTTTATAAAGTAATAAATATGCTTAAAAAGTCGAACGAATTTTTTTGAGCAATACAAGACTAAACGTGATATCTATATATATATATATATATATATATATATATATATAGCCATCCAAATGTAATTAAAACGAAAAGAATATAAATTCAAACGTTCACAGCATTAATTCAAAAGAGGGTTCAATACCTTGATTAGAGCAATAACTATTTATTATAAATTGTTACAAGACGAAAAACGGAATCAAACGATTGTTTTGTCAGTATGTAACTATATATATATATATATATATATATATATATATAGATATAAATATATATAAAGCACCCACACACCTAATACAAAGGGGATTATGGCCATATCACTTTTAAACATGCTTCCGTACGATCACCGAAGTTAAGCAACGTCGAGCTTGGTCAATTCCTAGATGGCTTACCGCTTGGGAATAGCGACTTCGATGTGCAGGTGATGTAATGGAAAATGGCTCGGAATTGCTAATCGAAGATTAACATTCGTTCATTATATTCACTTACGCGCAAATTTCCTTGGGAAAGGAATGAATTCACCTTCGCCCTCAGGTAACGGACTAATTAGTAAAACTTGTACAACTAAAAGTATAACTCCCTCTTCCACCAAAAGATTTTACAAGCTATTTTTTGCGGGGAGTGTGGGGGTCTTTAAATAACCTGTAAAGGGTTCAATCAATTGAAGCCAATAATAAGCTCAAGCGCAATTCAAAGTAGTGGTGCCATAAGATGTTTATGATGAGGTTTCTGAGTGAATGAAAGAGGAGGGAGTAAGAAATGTAGATTATGAGAATAATGAAGAATTAAATATTATAGTCTAATAAGACCCCCGCCTATGCATTACCACGGTGTAATGCTTGTGCGTCGGGGAAGTTGTTTAAATAGTACTTCCTCCTTAAAAATGTAATGCGGAGAGTCATTTTGACACTGTGGATAGTAGCCCGGCGTATCCTAGCCGTAAAGGTCTGAATTGATATAACTAAAGAATGGAGCTCATCTTAACATTTTTCCATGGAAATAACGACAGACTAGAGATACGCTTGCGACGTTGCGTTCAACGCAGTGGTACGTAGCAAAAAAGAAAGCAGTAATGCCCCGTCTGTGCAGGAGTTATTCTACTCTGTTTTTCTAATCTCGATATTTCAAAATCGTTTACACTGTCTTGTAGAAGTTTCTTTGCCCACATTGAAATGCAAGAATATATCCAATGTGTTTTATACTACCTTAAAATCCGGCCTATCAGGCAGCATTTAAGATAGCTCCTGCAGAGGGCCCTTGATTGGGTCTTCGGCTTGTTCAGGAGTTTGAGAATCACTAAATCATTGCATATGCTCAACATTGGAAGCTCTCCCGAATGCCGTTTGATCTGGGTTTTCATTTGCACAGGACTTTCTTTTCCTCGCCGCTGCCTTGGCTCTTTTGATTACAATCTGGTTCTCAATTGGCGGAGATTTCTTTTTGCGAGGCATACTCCTGTTGTATGCGATAAGCAACAATAAACTACAGAAGAACTCAAAATTGATGGCTGCATTTAAGTATTGCATTAATATTTAAGCTTACCTTTTAAAAGTTCAACGATAATTCTTCTGCTGCCACTCAATTTAAAGACAATTTGATGTGCGTAGGTCCTTACTTTCCGTACAAACAACTATTTTTATTTCATGGTTGATTTTCGATGGATTTTGCAATTAATTTCGTTTTTTTCCCAAATTTATTTCCAAATTATAAAAATTATTATTTTACAAAAAAATCGTCGAAAACAATCTAAGTAATTAAAGATTGGGAATTCAAAATTTCTGTAACATGAGCTATTGAAAGTCAGAGATGTTTTCCTTTAATCAAAAAAATGGGACACACTGACATTCACATTATTCTATATAGATTTGTCTTAAGCAATGTATTAGCCTCTGTACGAGACAGATTATGACAGACTTCAAAATCATCACTGATCCGAATTATGCGACTAACCGGTAATTCGATGTGTATCTGTTCGTTTACATCCTTTAATGAGATACGAAACGAAATGGAGTTGGTTTCTTAAAATTTAATCTTTATTCATTTCTCTTTCACGTTATTTCTTTTTCCTTCACTCTTTTGTATTTACTCTTTTTTTTAACTCTTTGCCTTTTTTTAACTCTGCTTTCCCTTTTCTTTCTCTTCTCTTTTCTTTCTCTTCCCTTTTCTTTCCTTTCTCTTCCTTTTTCTTTCTCTTCCCTTTCCTTTCCTTTCTCTTCCCTTTCCTTTCTCTTCCCTTTCCTTTCTCTTCCCTTTCCTTTCTCTTCCCTTTCCTTTCTCTTCCCTTTCCTTTCTCTTCCCTTTCCTTTCTCTTCCCTTTCCTTTCTCTTCCCTTTCCTTTCTCTTCCTTTCCTTTGTCTTCCCTTTCCTTTGTCTTCCCTTTTCTTTGTCTTCCCTTTGCTTTCTCTTTCCCTTTGCTTTCTCTTCCCTTTTCTTTCCTTTCTCTTCCCTTTCCTTTCTCTTCCCTTTCCTTTCTCTTCCCTTTTCTTTCTCTTCGCTTTTCTTTCCTTTCTCTTCCTTTTTCTTTCTCTTCCCTTTCCTTTCCTTTCTCTTCCCTTTCCTTTCCTTTCTCTTCCCTTTCCTTTCTCTTCGCTTTTCTTTCCTTTCTCTTCCTTTTTCTTTCTCTTCCCTTTCCTTTCTCTTCCCTTTCCTTTCTCTTCCCTTTCCTTTCTCTTCCCTTTTCTTTCTCTTCCCTTTTCTTTCTCTTCCCTTTTCTTTCTCTTCCCTTTCCTTTCTCTTCCCTTTTCTTTCTCTTCCCTTTCCTTTCTCTTCCTTTCCTTTGTCTTCCCTTTTCTTTGTCTTCCCTTTGCTTTCTCTTTCCCTTTGCTTTCTCTTTCCCTTTCCCTTTTCCTTTCCCCTCCCTTTCCCTTTGCCTTTCTCCTCCCTTTCCCTTTTTTCTCTATTTCTCCCTTTTTCGCTCTTTCTCAGCATGGTAAGAGAAGTCGGCCGGTAGATTAAGCCAAATGTGAAGTAATGTGTCAATATCTGGCCTACACCTACCCAATCTTCTCTTCCCAATATTCACCCAGCTCAAACGCATCTTCGTAGTCTGGTCGGTGGTAAATTTCACACAAACAACCTTAGAATTGTGAGCAATTATTTCGTTATTTTCATGACAAATCTTATAACGAGCTACACTTCTTAATTCCACCAGTTGAGACACCTTCTTCCAGGGACAACCACTATTTTGTAGAACACTTCCTGGTAGGGGAGGATTTTGCTTGATCACTAGACTCTTAAACATTTCATATCTAGGGTCAGCTATTATTAACCTTTCATATTCTTATAATCTGCACTTACGTTGATATAACAATTTCATTAAAATAAGCCTCTACTTAATGTAAACCCTTTATCCTTATATTGGGTGAATATTTATTACAAAAAAAATACATGTCCATATTTTGAAATTTTGTCTTTTGCTTTGCCGTTTCTTGACAGAAAGTTTAGTAAATTGTGGTTGCTACAAACACGCTTCATGGGTATTAATAAGACAGAGAATGTGAAATAAATATACAATAAAATGACATTACTACATCGCCATCGTTAAGTGACACTAGATAGGCTTGTAGACAGACGTTCCGTAATCAATCTCAAAACAGCTACGGATTTCCTTCCGAATACAGCTATAAAATGAATCAACTATCGCACTACTACTACTAGAAATTCAACTTCGAACCGAATTCCAGTCGATAAACATTCTGGCGTATTAATATTAACACTGGCATCGAACAGACAACCGCTTCGATAATGTCCCACGCAATAAATAAGTACTTATTATTACTTTCAAACTACGCTTCCTCGTTATTCTTAATAATGACTCGTAATCGGTCTACTGAATACCTGCCTCATGTGTACTTCACTTCCGACACATTTCTCCAGTAATCGATTCCGTACTCAGCTTATTATTCATTTAAGAAGGCGGCTCGTTCTGGTGTAAAGATTAAGGAGCAGATCGTGCAGTCTATTACTGTCAAACAGTGTCCTATTCTAAATCTTTGAGATTTTAACCAAATTAATCTAACTTCTTATGAAGTAAGACTTGGCAAAATCCTTTGGCATATTATTATTAATATTTATTGACTTCAGTTATTAATTTGTGCTCTAATTTTTTTGACTCGGACCAAACATGATCTATGCTTCGTATTTTTAGGCTTACGGCCAAGTAATTCTGAATGTACTGATTGCTATTAAATCCACCTAGTTAATTTTAATAATGCCTACTGTCCCAAATTTGGGCGGTGGGTCTTTGTGGGTTAGAGGTGGAAACCTGTAATTACTACCGGCTTTTTATACTTATAATTAATGCACGGGTTGGGTCACTTAGACATGCTGTACTGGTTAGCGGCCTTGTATCTCTAGATCAATTATGGAGTAGTGAGTTCAGGCCTCACTTAGTGTTGATATTTGTGTCCTTGACTAAAATCTAAGCTATTCTCAGTAAATCATGTACAAGGTAGAGAACTTGATCCTCACTGGGTGCTCCATACATAAGGCGTTATGCAACATTTAAACTACGCTTAGTAAAATCCTTATATTTACTAGACTATCTTTAAAAAGTAACTAATAAAAATGTTACTGACTCTTTAGATCGCTCTACTTCGGACGTTAGTATGACTTAAGCAACGCAAAGAAAGCAAGATACAGAATAGTAAGCAAAAAGGTCAATGTCATTTTAGACTATACTCAAGAACTACTTTGGTCCGGCAGCAAGGCCACTGATCGGAAGATCGGGGGTATTGATGAGCGTTGTTACTAGGTCTACCCTCACAAGGGGTGGTAGCATCTGTTAGGGTCCCCGCTATGGGCAACTACTAAACATCGAAACAAGAATCAAAGTGCTAGGAAAGTTATAACAATGACACACAATACGTTTTTATAGCGAAATGAGGAACAATGCCTTTTATAGTAAAATTACTAGCAATACATTTTATTATCTACATATAATCTATATATATATGTAAAATACATAATTTCATACTTTCAGGGTATGTACAAAAAGCCATAAAATTTCGTTCAAAATATTTAGATTTTGTCGTTAAATAACCCATATATGTGTTGATATGCCGCTAAACAAAATCAGCCACAACCATACTTCTACTTCGTTTTTATTGATACGCCTGTTTTATTTATTTGACCCAAGTATAAGAAATTTAAGTAACCCTGTGAAAATATCATTTAAAAGAATTATTGTGTACAAGATAATATTAAACAACGAGTCATCTGCCGAGCACTGAGACAGATATAAGGACATCTATACAAAATAGTTAGTCACGCCTACAACTTGGTTACCCCCAACACAGTGAAACATGATATGTTGATTTTTCTAAAAGCCGAAAGCATGAGGAGCCCAGTGAAGATCGAACTCACTATTCAGTTGTAATGATTCTATGGAGACAAGCTTGCTAACAGTTACACCACACCGTTTTTTTAATTTAAAAAAGCAATTCAAAGGAAATTTTTCTAACTTGGATTCCAGAGAGTAGTAACAAATTCTGGTCGATAAAAAAATTATTTTGATTGTTTACATTTAAGTACAGTTTCAAGAAGTCTTACCCACCAAGCCAAACTTCTCCCTCAAGAGAGGTACATCGTTAATCTTCGGCGACTGAGACGTCCCCAGAAGGGAAAATGTCGTGAGAACTGCGTTGTGTCCTCTGGTTCCATATGTTCGCATGGGACTCTAAACTTGGAGATCTGCCATATTCCCTTCTGCGCAGCCTGCAGATAAATAACTATTTTTTTTCTTTTCTTAGTTGGTTACAGTTATTATGCTTTGGGGTTAAGGTTAAACCCTGGCACCGGAGGCGTCATCAGATATAAAATGCTGAGGAAGGGCTTGCATTTTGCAACCGTTGTCCCACATGAAACACTCACTTTAAACTGGGCGTTTTTGCGTTCGAATGGACGTACGGTTAGATGTGCGGGTGGTGTAATGGATAGCTAGGAATAAAAGATCAGAGTACCCAGCTCAAATGCTAGTCAGCTTCATTACATTTAGGCAAGATAGGAATCTTCACATTTAGGAAAGGTAGGAATCTTCACCGCGAATTGACATTGTGATTCTCCAATTATAAAATAAAATTCTTTATGCAATATTGATTCACAAAAGAAAAAGAATTACTTTTGCACTCTGAATTAGGCTTTATATATCTGAGAAAGGGTTGATAAGGCAAATAAAACAAATCAGTCAATGGGCGTAAGGATAAATGCCATAATGCGTAATATTCTCACTCTCGCTATCTCTTTGACGTTCATTCTCTTTCTCTGTCGCTCTCTTTGACGTTCATTCTCTTTCTCTGTCGCTCTCTTTGACGTTCATTCTCTTTCTCTGTCGCTCTCTTTGACGTTCATTCTCTTTCTCTGTCGCTCTCTTTGACGTTCATTCTCTTTCTCTGTCGCTCTCTTTGACGTTCATTCTCTGTCTCTGTCGCTCTCTTTGACGTTCATTCTCTTTCTCTGTCGCTCTCTTTGACGTCACATTCTCTTCCTCTGTCACTCTCTTTGACGTTCATTCTCTTCCTCTGCCGCTCTCTCTGCCGTTCATTCTCTTCCTCTCTCGCTCTCATTCTCTTCCTCTCTCGCTCTCATTCTCTTCCTCTGTCGCTCTCTCTCATTCTCTTCCTCTCTCGCTCTCATTCTCTTCCTCTGTCGCTCTCTCTCTCTCATTCTCTTCCTCCCTGAAGCTCATTCTCACTTCCCCGCCTCTCTCCCCCCGACTGCTCTCTCACACAGTAGAAGCATTTTCGCATACTTTCAGCACAATTTTAGGTGTGCGTATTATGAATGAAGGCGTGTTATACATGGGGAATTACGGTAGGTTACAATGGTGAATCAGACCACAATACTCAAATTATTATCAAACCATTGCTATCGACAATCATATATATATATATATATATATATATATATATATATATATATATAATCCTATTGACAATGCAATAGATTTCGAGGAGACTTATACTTTATTCCCGAAGCATGTTACTTAAAGATAGCAGAAAGACCTTTTGCAACCCATTCATGACGTCAGTGTTCATGACTGTTGACAGCGTTTATTGTCCGTGTTTTGCTCTGTATTCAGTCAAGCTCATCAGCCGCTTACTCTTTTTCCTCAATACAAGTATTTCTTCCTTCAAAGTTCCGTGTATTCAGACCCTCTTTTCCCCATTTTGTGCTCTGATATTTTCCTTAAAACTTAAGGTAAAATCAGCAAGTATAGCGTGAAAAAAGTTGGAAATAAATAAATGATAACGATTTGGTTAATGTTTCTACAGCCGCTATCTCTCAGACGTGTCGACGCCTCTCTCTGTCTTTTCAAATACTTTCATGGTAATTGCTCCGATGAGCTGTTTTCGCTGGTTCCAAGACTTCCCGAATTCAAGCGCCCTACGAGGCTGGCATCTCGCTCTCACCCTTTCACTGTCGAAACTGTTAAATGTAGCCAACTCTTCTACTCCAATAGCCTCATGTCTCGCACCTCTCGCCTGTGTTTCCCCGATAGCTATAATCTCCAACTATTCAAATGTAATGTCAATCGACATCTCCAGTTACCTTGATCTATCCACTATGCTTCTCCACATCCTTTCCTCTGTCATTCCTACCTGCTCTCGCTCCCAATCCTCTATAACCCCTTGCGTACTAGTGGCTTCCCGCCTTGCTAGGGGTGAAATACTTTAAAAAAAAGACTAAATTGGAAGTACCATTGTTATATTTGGATAGGAGCTGCCTAGTGCTTACTCTCCAGCCTCGACAGTCAGAAAGCGTTTCCGAACGACGAATTATTCTTCACCCTCCGATTTCTCTTACAGGATGTGGCAAGCTTCTCGATGCTCTATCGCTAGTTCTACGGAAAGTTCTCGTACGAAATATTTTCTTTGGCCTATCAGTTCAGACCTTCACTGCAAGGAGACGCCATGCTACTTACATAGTAGTAAGCCACCCATATCCCATCTTGCGAATCACTCTGTGGAACGACTCCTAAGAAGTTGTTTCTCTGATCATTACAATCTTTTCCAGGCTTGGGTTAACCGTTATCTTCCACTCGTGTCCGCACAAATTGCATACTAGCGTCTGGCCCTCGAGGCTTGTACAGTTTGGAAAAATTCTTATGTGGCATTTATAACGTCATCGAGAATGCCAAGTGCTGGGTACATGGTTTAAAATGTTATGAATGGTTTATTCTTATTTTTTTGTCGTTTGCATAATCCAAATGAAATACTAATCTGTTAGTTTGGATCAAAACAACAGAAGTAAAATGAAGCATAGTCAGTGTCATTCTATATTTCTGAGATGAGGCATGTACACTATTTACATTAATCGGACTATTGTCCTCTTCTTTTTTGCCATTTTTATCACATCCTGAAGAAGGCCGGAGCGTACAACGGCCGAAACGTTGTGATAAACATAGCGACAAAGAGTGTGTTCAATACCTGGTTAAGACAGTGGAGAACTTTCAGAGGGGGATAACAGGAGATAACTGACATCCATTAAACATGGCACGTGGAACTAGAACAGTCTACCCCAGCGAGCGAAATAAAAGTTTCAGTTCACATTCCAACCACCTGAAGAAGGCCGGAACGTACAACGGCCGAAACGTTGTGATAAACATGGCGACAAAGATGAGGACAATAGTCCGAATAATGTAAATAATGAAGCATAGTCAATTAGTAATTTGTGTCTAAATAATATATAAATTAAATAAAACCACTATTTTCCGATTGAAACTCGCTGAAAATCCGTCATAGAAAAATCGTGAACTCTCTCATAGTCGGACAGAAGAGAGAGCCGGAGAGTGTATCGTTCACGAATTTTTCGACAGATTTGGTTAAATTAATTTTATTCTAGGTAAAACGGCATTATATCGACGGAAGACATCATATACAGTGTAACCCAGATATAAGAGAAACCCGGATATAAGAGATATGTTTACTGGTCCCAAATTAGAACCATACTTACCCAAACAAAATAAACCAAGCCGGATATAAGATAAACCCGGATATAAGAGACTTCTTCTCCGGTTCCGACAACTCTCTTATATCCAGGTTACACTGTATATTAGGTTGGTGCAAAAATAATGACGTAATAATGTCGTTTTTTGACGTATTTTTTAACGTCAAAACGATATTTTTACGTCATTATTTTTGCACCAACCTAATATAAACAACGATACAAATACGAAAAACGTATATGATCAACTGTTAGGTTGGCAGGAAACCAATTAGCCATATCGTTCTTTAGGTAGTAAGTTCGATCCTCGCCAGGTATCGGTTTATCTTGACCATCATACCAGACAAAGATGGGCATCTACATGAATAAAGCGCAGTGTACGAGTGTCCGTCTATACGTCCGCTTTTCAATCTGGGTGAATCATAAACAACCTGAAGTAACAGGTAGTAACTACTGGCTCTCGAGTAGTTTCAACACCCTATTTATCATCTCTCATTTGCGTCTCTGTCTTTGGGCAGAGCGGCTTAGGGGCGACTCCGTCAAATGAGGAAAATTATACTAAGAGGTGCCTAGCCTTGGGGAACAGCTGCGGGGGCTATGGCAATTTTGTTCCTAGCCCGGGTGTACGCACTCGGGCTCCCCACATTAAACCCACTTTGTGTCACAACCTGACCTCGCGGGTGGGGGATATAAAACAGTAACTACTGCAGCGTTACCCGATTAAAAATTAAATAACCCCTTTAAACTTAAATTTAAATATCGAACAGTGAAAGGATTAAAAAAAAAACGATTTTTTATTAAAGGTTTAACTTTACTTTCGCTTTTCGCCGCAATTTTAATTGATATTGTCTAATTAAGCCTTAAATTAAACTAAAGCAGGGCAAGGTACGTTGCTCGCGTGTTCTTTTTATTTCTTCTTCCAACACGCGTACTATGACGTATTCGAAATATTACATAGTTTGGGTTTCTTAATATTTTTATGTGAATGGATAATAAGGAATGGTGATTTTAAAAATAAAATAAAAATTGCAAATGTAAACGAATTACGGAGATCGGTTGCGTATATGAAGAATGATAATACCGAATTAAGGTGTCGAATAAAAATAAAATAATTTTATTTCTAAACTATAACTTTCACGTACATAGAACGCTGAAGGTAAAATAGGCCCAGGATCAAAAGCCCAAAGGTCGGATTTTAGACTAGTAACCAATATTTCTCACGTAAATTAAAGTATGCAGCCCCGTAGTTAGTTCAGTGTTTGAATTGATGTTCGCAAATTGAACTCGGATGAGGTGCTATCTTCTGACAAATTCAACAAAGATACTTTGAAACTGTTGTGAATTCCGGGTTGAAATCCGGTACCAATAAATAACAAACCCCAGCAATGAATATAAGAAAATAATATATTAACGTAATAATACAAACTGGTAAAGCAGGTTAGTAGTTCCAAGAATACGTTTTATTTGGTGCAAAAATAATGTCGTTTTTTGACGTTCAACTTTATGTGAGAAAACGACATTATTTTTGCACCAACCTAATAGCAAAATCTATATATATATATAATATATATATATGTGTGTGTGTGTAGTCTTTGGTAGTGAAGTATCGCTGTATGACTTCTTACTGAGTCTACGTGCTCGCTCACTGTGACGCCTACAACGCCGTAACCTCACCCTCGCTCTTCCGGTTATATACAACCTTTTACTCTGTCACTCTGGGCTCGACTCGACTCGACTCGTCTCCTCCGAATTGCTCTGTTGGGTCTTCACGTAGCCGTAGTATATGTATATACTGGGTGAGTCCATTTGTGTAAAAACGGGAGAACCCCTCAACAGAAACACTAAGCAAATATTTTCAGGAAGTCTGTTAAAATATTTCATTATTTCGCAAACCCAAGTTCCACTTTCTTCACGTTAGTAAAGTTGCGTAATAACTACTTTATATTCTAGAAACGTGTAATAAGCCATGGAATCTATTACATCATTTCTTTTATACTGTTTATTTCTTTTTGGTAACCGTCCGTTAATATTTGAGAGATGTTCCGACTGCAGTAATATTTCTTATGCACGCTTATCAAAACTCTTCGAAAGTGATCTCAGCACCTGAATAGAAATGAAGAAATATGTATATAATCTCATATAACCCTAAACAAAGCAATAGATGCACTGTGTCGCAAGAGGTTACTGAGTGAAAGAATGAGAAATAGAGAACATTTTGAGAGAGAGAAAGAAAACAAACAAGAAACAGGAATTAAGACCGGATAACGTGTGACGGTGCATTTGACATTTTTAAAGGCCGAAGTTCAGTGGAAAGCCAGGCATGCGAAGAGGGTTCCACAAACGACAAGTTTGAGAGGAAAAGATTAATATAAAACGTACGGTTACATCTCGCCATTTCAACTTTAAAGTAAGGAGGCAAGGCTGCTAATCTAGTACTCGTCATAAATTTCGTAAATTCGAAGTAACTGAACAATTAGCATCGAAGTAGAGAATCGACTGAACGCAACATGTTTTTTCATGTTATTAAGTAGTGTGTAATTAGGCAGCATATTTTCATTCAAGCAGTTTCGTTAAATAAGGACATATCATATCGATTTATTTTGGCTGTGATCCTTTCAAGTTCACGGATTAAATTCTTCGTTTGTTTGTAGCCGCAATAATATATATATTTATTTATTTATATTTATATTTATATAATTTATTTATATATTTATATTTAATTAATCCGTGAACTTGATAGGATCACATTCAAACCAAATCAAGATATGTCTAAATTATTTAACCGAACCTGTTTGAAAATTATATATATATATATATATATATATATATTCTCCTGGTATAATCTGCCCACGAATTAGATCCTTACTGGTACCCGTAACTGCATCTTTGTATTAGACAAAATAAATCCGAGTAAATAACTGACATATACATCTACCATAGAGCGATAGCTTGAAATTTTGTGTGGTAGGCCATTTCGCAAATTCTGAGAGATTTATTCTCTTGTGTGCTCATTTAGTAGAAAGATGTACACAAGAACAATTACTTGTTTGTGTGAAATTTTAAATGTGTGGATGCACATAATCTCTTAGCAAATATGCGTAGGCAGTCAAGCCAAAAGTAAATGTATTAGACAAAGTATTTGTTTACAGACAAGGACATGCTAAATACGTTCGTCTGTAGAAATCGTTCATTTATAACGAAAAAATCAATTCTCTGATGTGAATGTCGACTTGACTATATTTATTGAATAGAATCCCAAACCAGAAAACTTTGTTAAAAGAAATTCCCCTTGTTTGTGTAAAGCGTCTTTGGCTGTCTGCTTAATCACCGAACGTCTCGTCAAAGAATGTTTCTATTATTGTAAAGCCTCTTTGCACAGAACGCAAAGGTTCCAACAAAAATATACACTGGCGTACGAAAACATTTCGGTGACTTTGGTAAATTAATTGCTTTTGATATTTTTTTTTTTTTTTTTTTTTTTTTTACCCGCAAATCAAGAGTGATTAGCAGTAGGCTTTACTCAGTACAGCTTATGACGTTTTTTTAAACCTGGAAAACATGTAGAGTTTTCACTGATATTGTATGATGGATGACAGAGCATCTTAGGCATACAGGACCACCAGCGACCATTTCACCTTTCTACTCTCTTCTCGAGTTAAAAAATTCATTTTTGCAAAAAAAAAAAAAAAAAAAAATTTTTGGTGTTGTCGAAACGGGAAAACGTTAATGTCTTCAGTTAGCAGTTTTGCGGCGTTTGGCGTGAATAATTGCCTCTATGGAACAAGGTCTTCTTTTTATTTTCAGATTGGCAATTTCCTCCTCATTCTTCTTGATAGTAATCTCAAAGTTCTTGGTATTCGTTGGAACACTTGCTTCCTCAATACCCACCACAATGATTCAATGATACTGAAATTGCGCTGTTCAGTCTTTGGAAAGTTTGACATCTTCATCCACAAGAAATATTCGTTGCGCCTGACGTATGAGAAGGTGCAGTATTCTCCATCTTCGTTGTCTGATAGAAAATTAGATATAGTCTTTAAGGTTTAGATTGCCATCAACTCTTACCAATTTCTACCATTGCTTTGGGCGCAACGCCACGCCATTACCTGCCCAGTGCTAAATTCTAACGTCTTTATGGCGTACCGTGCATCGTTCCTTTCTCCCACTTGTCTACTTGCATAAGAATGTAACTAATGAGAATAAAATGTACATAACTGTTGTTATGTTATATCATATTTTCTATATGGTAGTGAATGCTGAAAAATTTCAGATGAGATGAAGAAAACTCAGGCAACAGAAATGTGGTTCTACAGAATGATGCTGTGAATGCTATGGACTGAAGATGTGCGCAACGATAATGTTTTAGAGAAAATGGAAAATTAAAAGGACATTGATATATAACACCACAGTTGAAATTTCTTAGACATCAGGAGAAAAGAAGTTTAGAATAGTCGACAGGACATCGTGAAGAGACATAGAAAAGCAGCGAATGACCGATTTACCGATTTTGTGTAAATGGCTTGGAGAACAGAGATTACGAAAGATAGGGAAAAAAAACTTTATTAAGGTATAAAGGACTAGCAAATGTGGGGGGTGGTGATTGCCAACGGCCAAGGGATGGGGCACATATCAGTTATGTGCCATGCGTGATTCACGCTTAGGCGATCATGTGTCTTTCGATCGCAGTAGGTTGCCATTCCTTTCTGCGGTAGACCAGTTGCCATTCAAGGCAATAGAACCCGATCCTGCTATTGGGAAGAAGAGGAGGATTCACACATTTACCAAAGTGAATTTAATGGATTCGACTGGAATTTGAACTCTGTTCACCGGGGCTTCAAACCGAGCCGCTATCCATTACTCGATCGTGCCTCCTCAAATAACGGTCTCAAAGCGGCACATATAAAAAAACAAAACAATAAGATCCCCTCCCCACCCCAAAATGGCGCAAAATTTACAATTGTTGCTCTTTTTCTCTCTCTCTCTCTCTCTCTCTCTGAAAGACAGTCAGTGTCATATTTAAAAAAATGTTTGCCTGAACTTTATGTCAGTTAAATGATTAATTAGTCACATGGCACAGTGAATAAAGCGTTAGTTAGATCCCTGACAGGACCCAGTGTGAGTTCAATACTTGATTAAGGCGGTGGAGAACTTGAAGAGGAGGATTAACAGGAGATAACTGATAATTGACATCCATTAGACATGGCACGTGGAACTAGAAGAGTCTACCCCAGCGAGTGAAGTAAAGGGTTCAGTTCGACATTCCAACCACCTGAAGAAGGCCGGAGTGTACAACGGTCGAATCGTTGTGATAAATATGGCAACAAAGATCAGGACAATAGTCCGAATAATTTAAATAGTGTTAATGGTTCATATTTTTCTGTGTAAAACTAAAACCGTTGTTTCAACTGTCAACTTGTGAATAGACCTAAATACCCTTAAACAAGATAAAATCTCGAGCAAGGACAGCAATAAGAAAAAAAAAGACCTAAAAGCAAACACCTACTATTATGTAAAATGCCCAATAACTAGATTACCTCGACAGAGAAAAAATAATTCGTAGCTTTTTTTGGATTTTTGATCTGAAATATTAACAATGTAATTTTCAAATTTTATGATTCTTATTATTCACACAATTAAGTGCATTGACAAATAAAATTAGGGATTGATGGTGCAACTGTTTTTTATCACGTTCGTAGGCTTCAGATTTATTGATCTACCTCTATAAACACGTAAGGAATCTCAACAAAAAGTTTATCTCCTAAATTGGATAAAATGATGTAATTAAAAGACCTGTGTAAATTACTAAATACACTTTAACACGTGTTGATGCAGATTTGGTCACGGACTGTATATAAAGCGACCAGTAAGTATTCACCACAACATTTCCGCTGAGAGCCTTCTTTTTTTGGGGGGTGGGGGGTATGTCGTACGTTCAGAAGTGATCAAATCATCGGAAATTAGGAAACTATGCTATTTGTTCCACATTTCATCCGTTTTACAATCAACCTAAGCAAACTACCCCAAGCCATAGAAATGTGGGGCATGAAATCAACAAAATTCGTATGATACAATTTTCATGACTTCTGTGACCAGAAATCTCTGTATATCTTCACTTGGGCTTTTATAAATTACTGAACGTAGAGTTAGAGTCTCTTTATATAAATATATTTTGTCTCTCTCAATATAAAATTATTCTTAGGTCGGAGAAATCCACTGTGGAGAGAAAACTGCCCTGAAGCGAAACCAACTTACCAATGTATATACGAAATTTATATAATAAATTTGGCATACGAGATACTGAAATAACACATAAAATGGGCTGAGATAGGGCTATCTTAGTCCGATACTGTAAGATGCTAGTAAGTCAAAAAAATAAGTACTCTAGTTATGTTCTTAGACTTGTCACATCGACACTTTCATATGGAGGTCATGCATGGCACCCAACCTGTCTGGAAATGTCTAAACTCGCAACAGTATACAGCCGCTTTTTTTTCATATCATATTGTATTGTTTTGCTCTTCTCTGTAGTCTTCAGCAGTGACATGTTTTATAGTTTTAAACTTTACTAAGATTTCGGAGTTTATTTACCAATATAAAATTAAAATTAAAAAAAAAATTAAAATTTTTTGCTCAGTTCGTAAATTCGAGCGCCGATTCGGTTGAGACTGTATCAGCTTTGCTTTGTGTTCATGTTAAATATTCACATTGGTCGCAGTGTCTTTGGTTCGTGTCGATATAAAACCCAGACGTTTTGAATGCTGACATTTCGAGAGAGAGAGATAGGAATGCTTTCGATGCTATCCATTTTCCTATTCATAGTTGCTTTTCCTTTATCAAGCCAATCTGATTAAATATAAGTACAGACACCTATGAAATCCTTTTCTTTTTTGTCCTCGATGCGTACCGATAACCTCGAAGTGGCATTCGTATGATAAACGTTGTGCACTGAAGTCTAGTAAGCGTTCAAGGATAAAATATTGAACTGTAGCAATTACGTATCATCACTGAAGAATACAGAGAGTATCGATTTAATACTTTGACCTAACTATTGTCGTATTCGGAAATTAGGGGTTAATTCAGAGGAGAGATTTTTATGTAATCAGATGACCAGTATCTATCTGCATTTATATTTTATATAGTAGCCTTAACGAATCAATTGATCTCAGTAGTATTAGGTTGGTGCAAAAATAATGACGTAATAATGTCGTTTTTTGACGTATTTTTAAACGTCAAAAAACGACATTATTACGTCATTATTTTTGCACCAACCTAATAGAATTTATAGCATAGTATTTGTATGCAATTCTGTGTTTTTATTTTATTCGTGTGAAAAAAGAAAATAATATTTACGTAATATACAGTAGATTATATTACGAAATGGACAAAGTCCGACAATTTATTTATTAAAGACATTTTTATGTTTAACGTTATAGATACAAGTATTTAAGTAAATGCTCTGTTTATAATATATACAGTAGATTATAAGCGGAAATTATTTTGTCATTGCCTATTTTTAATTGGCTGCATAGAAAGATAATTCTAAATTATTCAAAACTAATAGAACTGTCCAATCACATGCTAAAGTAAAAAGAAATTGTAATATACAGGATTTCTTACTTCGATTACGTTTCAAATAGAAAATAGGTCTTTCTTACATTTGGGTTAATGTATAGGTTTATGGAGTTCTAAATTGAGGTTCAAGCTGCAATTTGGTAACTCCTCAGCGCAGAAAGTCAGAAAAAAAATATGAATAGCTATTTTGAATAAATTATTCTTTTTATTCTTATAATTTTCAAAGACGTTTCCATTGCTGAAGTTTTCGAGACTTTCGGTATAATTATTGTTGTTTTTAGCTACCACTTGTAATTTTTTGGATGAAGTTTGGATAGTATTTAAAAAACTTCGGACTAATCACTACTTTGATTTACTTCAAATATAAACCGTTTATGGCAAGACATTGTCATTCAAAAAGACTTGCGGGCAATTAACATTTGGAACGTATCCTGGACAATTGTCATTTTAAATTGTAGACCTCAAGTAGCGGGGCTTATGACTATATCACGTTGATGCATCGGTTCTCATATGATCACCAAAGTTACGAGCTTGGTCAATACCTAAGTGGATGACCGCTTGGGAATACCAGGTACTGTAAGCCTGAATGTGCGGGTGGTGTAATGGATAACTGCTTGGAATTGAAAATGTTTTCTCCGACTTCCAATTCCATTCGGTGTTCTCTTCGTTATACTTACTTATGCGCCAATACTCTTTTCGGTGAAAATATGAATCCGCATTTTCTCCCTCCATATATAGGTTAAATATCACTTATAACAGTAATTCATTATTACCTCCGAAAAGCTCTTGCAATATAAAAATAATTTCTGGCTTTTTATACTGTGCACAAGAGTTGATAAAAAAAAACAGTAAAAACCAAACCGATCATTATGTTGTGTTTATAAAACAAAAATTATTATAGCGTTAAAATAATTACTAAAATTATAATGATCATTGATTCATTCTTTCTAAACCAGTGAGAATCGACCCCACTTTTTTTCACACACACACAAACTCGTGACATTCTCTCTATCGTCAACACGTGCATCAACGAAAATTTCCGCTCGTTTTACTTTTCAGACCATAATAGTAACATTTCTCTTACCTCGAATTTTTGCTGAGGCAAACTCAGTCTCTTGTATTTTCTATCTAAATTATCTGGACACTCCTTACACATATCTATAATAACATACAAGAAAGGATGTATATATTTTACTTATCATTCTGTGGGATTCCGATCCATATTTGATCTACACTTGATTCCAACTCACAATTTTACACTTGTGTCTCCAACACCACAGAACAACCAGATAGTAAATATTAGTCGTTTTGTTGTTTCTAATTTTTAAGAGTATTATTGTAGATATGTTAGGGTGTTTACAATTATTTACTTAGAACTCCCCTCAATTTTAATAGCGGATCTACAAGCAGATTCGAAATCATGTCCAGACCATTGAAACAGACGGATTAGAATGTTAAGAATACAGCATGAAAAAATGACATTTGCGATATGAAATAAGGTAAAAAAAAAAGCCACATGCATCATTTAATATAAAGCACTAACTTCTAAATTCTAACTTATGGCCTAAAATCGAACGTTTTGTTCTTGGCGTTTTACAAACTTGTTTTCTATCCCATGCGCTAGTATTGTAATTTCTGTATAAACTAGATTCCCCACTTTTATGACCCTGGGCGTAACTGAATAATCGATAAGATGACAGTTACTAAACATCGATGAGTATGATATAACCCTTCATTTTAGAATTCTCAGCAAATGCCCAACATTTCATGAGAGGTCGCCCGACTATTCCTCTAAAGCAGGCGTTTTCGTGGCTTGTTTCTTGCAGATAGAAATTATATTCTACGTCCATTGCAAGCTCTGCTGGCTAACGAAGCCCACATGAAAGAAGTATGCATCTTAACATGGACTCCAGAAGGTGTGTCACCTGGTATAACTCCTCATTTTTACGCCCTCTTTCGTTTCCTTAGTCCGTGCTTCTGATAATAGTTCATTTAATGTCTTTTTAAAAGTGACGTTTATGTTGTGTGCCCACTGATCCGCCAAATAAACAACATTTCACTGTAGTTGGGTGTTCTTAGAAGACGATAGATTGTCACGTGGTCTTCTCGCCATTATCGCCTCAACGCTTGTAGTTCAGACTGACTTTAGGTTCTTCGTGTCAGTAAAGATTCTCTCCGCACCCCGACCAATGCGCGTAAGTTTAGCGTAATACAGCTCGATGTTAGGATTGCAAGTCTTTAATGACCAGAACACAATGGCTCTTATCTAGACTGGAAATGTCTCTTGCGGCCATTTTGATATTTACAATTGTTCAACTTTGGAATCCGCTCTCAGAAGTGATATGGGGCATTTGTCAGCGATGTAAGGACAATGGATACCTTTGTAGATATTAGATAAAGTTAAATGTCTAACACAATTTCGATATTGTCGAGTCTTTTATGCTGGATCGAACTCTGATAGGCAGGAACTTGGAGACTATTTTGGCAGTTGTCTAGCTTGTTTAGTATAGCGCAAACTTTTCAGTTGGGTTCAGGGCTTAACGTAAATTGTAAGTCTATATCTAACATTTTCCATCTTATTTAATTTCTCTATTTAATATAAATAGTGTCAGATGAAAGCACACGATTTGGGAGTTGCGGTCAAGGATTTTTGGTCAACTGATGGTCCTCCGGAAATTAAAAGAAAATTAAGTCGTACTGACTCTGAATATAAATACCTTTTTAAAAAAATCTGTAAAATTATCGGTTCTGACGTAACATCTCGGCTTCAATCAACTTACCACGGCCTTTATTGTGTCGTTTCTATAAATGATCTCATGGCAGTTATTCCAATGGGGATTCTTGATATTTCAATCTCATGAATTTAACCGCAGTACTAGAGCGGCGGCAAGGTCTTCCCGTTATACTGTTGAAATAGCCCTGTAAGTTTTATTGAAATAGTTAATTCCAACTACGGTTCAGACTCCTTCTCTATGTTTTGAACAGGAGTAGAGCTTTATCCCACGCTTCCTGTTCCTTCTAAAGTTTTTTTCTTCTCTTTCACTTCAGGTGACTCCTTGCGTCTTGGCAGCATTATCACTTTGCTTGTAGGTTATGCTTCTTACTCTATAACTCTCTACATCGACTGGCTCTTGGGCTTTGTACAGGGTGAACACGACAGCAAAATAAAAAGAGGTTTTATTCCCTACGTGGCCGATAAGCTTGATCTCTTCACGATGTGCAGGAAAAACTTCGCTCTAGACCGATTGGCAGGTCATAGGTCGATAAGGTTCTCATATCCGACCAAGCGCCGTATATACTTATTAGGAAAGAGTAAAGAGTAGTTAACCTTTTAATCTTCTTTTTTTATGTGCCGTGTCCCATCAGGACGTAGGTGATCATAGCTCTCCACAATTTCCTTTCTAGCACTTAATAAATTTTATCCTTTTGTTATTTGTACTAAACACTGTTCCGTCATCCATTTAGTTCAAGTTCACTTAATGTCATGCATTGTTCCTTTCTTGCCTTCAGTCTGTCTCGTGAGTATCAGATTTTCCGAGCCCTCTTTCTTCATTATGTTTCTTAGTAATTTCAACCTCTCTCTTTCTGACATTGTTAAGTCTCCTTTTTGTTTCTATTTTCTCTAAAACATCGTCGTTGCTCACATGTTCGGTCCATAGCATCCCCAGCATCCTTCTGTAGAGCCACATTTCTGTTGCTTTACGACTCCTTTTCTTCTTTGAGGAGATCGTCCTGAATTCACTGCCATGTAGGAAGACCGACGTCACGTAACAGTTCAGTGCTCCTTTCTTGGTTTCTAACGAATTTTTTTCCTGTTTCTTAATATTTTAATTAGCCTTTGGAATGCGTCTTTGGATATCCCAATGCACCTTTGATTTCTGTGTAGCACATTCCTTTTTTACTTCCCGGTTATCGTTGCTCACATGCTCGGTCCTTGGTATTCTCAACATCCTTCTGTAGAACCACATTAGGTTAATACTTCGCAGTGAATTTTTGGGAATACTTATGCTTTTAATTAAATTTTTATTATTTTCTAATATTACAACCGCTTATTAGGTTGGTGCAAAAATAATGACGTAATAATGTCGTTTTTTGACGTTAAAAAATATGTCAAAAAACGACATTATTACGTCATTATTTTGCACCAACCTAATAATTATGAACTAAATCTGCTAAAAATTATTTCTTGAAGATAGGCTTTTAATCGGAATCTGCGTTTTGATTGAAAATTAACAGAATAGATAAAAGTTGAAAATAATATTATTTGTAATTATTCCGATTTATTCTCCTGGGAGGTTATGTCTCGATTTTAACCATGACAATTAAATTATGCCTAAGTTTCACGTCTGGACAGATATTGAGAGTAATTCCCACAAGTATACACTTCTTCTTCATTGCTCTACAGAGAGGAATTTGACTTGACAACCATAAGATCTATCAGGTAAGGATTTGAATTTGACGATTCAGTGCAGTTTAATGGTCAAGAATCCTGTTCTTTAACAAAGCTATGCTTAGTAAATAATAAGGATTTTTTTTTTTTAACGGGGAGTCATCAGAATTCGATGACTGCTGGGTGCGTTTTGGGTGTGGGTGGTGTGTTTTGTGTTTAAAGCAGCAAATCTTGTTTTCAACTGAATTCGAAGGTCGAGTTTTATAGTTGTCCTTCTGTTTGTTTCGTTACTTACTCGTTCGGTGTATAGTATTCTTAGCATTCATCTATAATACCGTATTTCTGTCTCCGGGCTTTTCTTCCTCTACGAGGAGATTGTCTAGCTCTCGCTGCTGTATAGGGATTAATATTACCCAACAGTTCATCAGTATTGTTGGGTTTTTTTGTTTGTTTTTTTTTTGGGGGGGGGGGTAACAAAACGTTCCAATTTTATCCTACTTGGCTTGATTTTTAGAATGAATCTTTTGCTGTTTTTTTGTGAGTTCGGATTTCGCTGTCGCGTGTCCCACCCTCTGCTAAGAGACTTCCTTTAAATGGAAAGTTTTGTACTTGTTTGGTACCTTTCAAAAGTGAGAATTAGTTTTGTTTCCATTTCATTCATCATTCTATGTAATGCATTTCGGCTTGTTTTTTTTTTTTATTTAAATGCTTCACCAGGTTTCTGTTTTGGGACTTGGATCAATGTACGTGGAGAAAAACATAACAATAAAAATATCGGCTGTAATAATGCATCGAGGAAACACGACATATAGGCACACTAAAATTTGTGTTTTTTTGTTCTTTGTTTTTTCTGTCAAGTACCCAGCGTGTCTAAACGCAAAAAGCTCAACCGATTTTATTTACCTTTTTTTTTTAAATGTCCCACACTGCAATGTCAATATCATGCAATGGCCATAGTTTAGAATGGAAGCTACGCCACCAACAACTCAGATCAGTTCTGGACATTCCTTTTGAATACGTCAAACATCCAAGTAAAGATAGGAACACACACACATTTTAATTATTTTGAATATACATGCCAGTAGTCGTGCATTGATTGTTTAAATATGGGCAAAAGATGTCTACGCATGACCAGATAACCACAAAATATAAGGTTTAAAGTATTAAGAAATAATGAACAGAAAATTGTAAATAAAATCAATCAATTCCTTCAAAATTACTTTGTTTACGTTTCGGATACCAAACTAAAGTTGGCAGATATGAGCTTCGAGGCCCCCGAACATAAGATGAGCATTTCTTAAATAGGGTGATTGAAATTTGCTTGACTGTGAAAGACATTCGGGCTTGGGCCGGGCTTAACTACATGGGAGAGACAGATTCGAATCTTAGCCGAAGGCTGAATTTCTTCATTAAGATTCGGAAGCACAAGCCGATAGACATAGGTTACAGTATTAAAAACAGAAAAAAGAGGGAACTATGTCCACTGAATTTATTTAACGTAAGAATTCTATATCAGAAATGGCTGTAAACTGGTGATATGAATAGTTATGACAAAAACAACTAAAATTAAGATGAAGCAACCTGTAATCAAAAATTAATACTACAGACAGATCTTTCATCTACGGACCCCCCATCAACTGTCTATAGATGCAACGGACAAAATCTGCAGGCAAGATGAAAAAAAAGTTATGAATGAAAAAAAAACTTCGAAATCTTCAGCGATCTATGACAAAATTTGAGGGCTTAGCGGAACGAGTTGTATTAGTTCTCAAAGTGGCCGCTTGGTGCCGGTGGCTGGTGTTTCAATTCTAAACAAAGACGGGTGTACAATGTATGAAGTACGATACATTAGCGCGTGCCTGAGAAATCAATTATTCATGTTATTTTGATCAATTTTATATATATATATATATATATATATATATATATATATATATATATATATTGTGTGTGTGTTTATAGTATTTACATTATAGTTATAACCACTGGTAGTTACTATATGGGCTTTATAACGAAAAAATAATCCTTAAGCTTCTACGGACGATCGGCTTTAATAGACCACCCGTTGATGAATGGTTTCACTTGTACGTATAATGCGTGGTATCTGGATTCCAAATCGTTCATACTAATTAATCTGGCCATAATTTCGACTCAAAAATGTTACTTTAATTAAAAGAGACAGTAACTTGCTAAGGCGGAAATGTATAGAAAGAGCACTAATTTCTGAGTCACCAGGTTCTTACAACATTTCATCTTTCTAAATATATCTTTTAGAGTAGTAAGTCACAAATACACGTCGTACATACATACATACATACATACATACATACATACACGTATCATGCGACTTTTAAAGACATAATTTTGAATTTAATTTTAAGAATATCGCATCATATACGAGATATATTAGCGAATCTATTGCTGGCCCTGGAACAAATCATATATCCATTTATTAAGTTCATGTGATGCTGGCATATGTGATATATAAGTAATAACTCTGATGGTATATAATCCAAGTGGATCCTAGGAATATAAAATATTAAAAGTGATCCACAAAAATAACTCAATGTATTTACTATAACAAAACAATTAATTAGTACACAATGAAATCCCAAATTACCTCCAATGGGACTAATTTATATATATATATATATATATATATATATATATATATATATATATATATATATATATATTGTGTGTGTTTGTTGAGTTGATCTTACTGTTTAGCTACTTTTTATTTACTTCTGACGGTTAGCTTTTGTTTTGTTCTGTTTTTTTTCATTTGTCTCTGAATATCATCCGACCACACTTGCTTGAGTCTCTGGGTGATTTATTCTTTGCCGTCGCTAACATCGTCGTCTGAATGGATATTCCATTATCATGACAGTCCGAAGAAAATCTGCTATGTCAGACGTTCCTAATCCAACGGCGTGTATTTGATGTCTATTCCTTTGGACAAATCTCTACGTAAACAGATAAATTCTCATCTCCGATTTTTCTCCCTTTATTCTGGACACAAGCATTCGATACCGTTTCGTTCAATTTTTGGAGAGGTAGAAAGTAGCTCTTAGAAAAATATAAGACAAATCGTCTCCTATTGGATTTCTCTAAGCCACTTTTTTTCTTTCGTAATCCCGACGCTACTTGGCTGATATGTCGGCCTGGTATAACATTGTTTGCGTGTTTTCGTTATAAAGAGATACCTTTTTAGTTTGTAACTGAAAAAGAAAAAGGCGAGAAGCTTGCTCACAAAAGAGCGGGAACAGGGGCAAGGATATCAATTATTGTACTCTTTATACCATAGGACCCGATGTATAATAGGCTTGAATCTGAGGAGCGTATCCGCAAGTAATAAATCTCCGGGAACGAGCCAAGCTTAATCCGTGGTACTCGCTTGAGCAGTCTTGAAATATTTTGTGTAAGCATGGGGCTCTACTTTAAACTAGACCCTGTGTCAAAATCGGTTCGAGTTGACGTGTGGATAAGTGGCCGTAATAATTGAGAAATTGCCGCATTTCATGAGATAAAAGTGATGCATCGGCATATTAAACGACTTCCATTTCAGCGGAACATATCCAGTGGTATGTTTTCTTGTATTGAAGCTCAAAATATATTATCCATTAAGGTTTTCCTATCGCAGAAAACACCACTGTATATAAAAGCAAGATGACTGCATAGCTGAACATAAAACACACTCACTCTTTCATTGTTTTTACATTGGTCCCTTAATATGACACATTTCTCTGCGATATTAATATCATGTTTCAGAATTAATTGATTTACGATTACTCGTATTTTCTCTAAGTTATATCTGTTATTCTAAGGTTTCCATCTTAATGAGAGCAGTGCCATGAGACATTTATGTGTGAGGAATCAGCTTATACCGAAGAAAGTCACCGGCAACCTGGATAGTGGTTTGCCAATTTATGATGCATTGTGTGTTTCTCGTTCACTTTTGTCGGGAAGGTTAATAGAATACATCATTGATGATTTAGGACTATTATATGAAAAATGGATGATATTTAATATTTAATATTTTTTTCTTTTTTTTTTTTTTTTTTTTTTTCAAATCGATTTACTATGGTTGAATTGCAATATGGCGTGTATTAAAGCTATTGGATTGTGAATATATTCTAAACATTTAACTTGCAAAAATTAGTATTTGGTTGGTGCAAAAATAATGACGTAATAATGTCGTTTTTTGACGTTAAAAAATACGTCAAAAAACGACATTATTACGTCATTATTATTGCACCAACCTAATTTAGCTGAGTTAATTTGAACTTGGAAACTTATTGACATCTGTATAATAAATGCGAATCTCGGCGTGTCACTGTCCCCCTTTGTCAATTTAAAGGGACATAACTCTATAACTTTCAACATCTCATTTCGAAGGAAAATTACAGTGTTTCAAAACAAAATTATCCGTCTTTTCAAGTTTACTCCTAGCAGACGTAGCCCACATATTATGCCATTTTGGAATCAGGCTGACTCCGTGAGCAAATTCAAAACATCCTGAGCCGGATCTGGATCCGAATTCCTGATTTTTTTTTTTTTTTTTTTTTTTATTCCCAAATTGTCATTACTGCCATTGTTTTTGATGATTTTTATTTATTTGTTTTTTACCCGATTTTTGCGACAAAATATTTTTTTGTAACAATTTTTATAACTTGGAAATAAGTTTGAGAATAATTGTTTGTACAGAAAGGGAAGACCTATGTATTAGGTTGGTGCAAAAATAATGACGTAATAATGTCGTTTTTTGACCTATTCTTAACGTCAAAAAACGACATTATTACGTCATTATTTTTGCACCAACCTAATATATCCAATTGTCTTTAAATTAAGTGGTAGCAGAAGAATTATCGTTGAAATTTTAAACAAGCTTAAATATTATTTGAGTTTATTGCTGTCTATCGCATCTACACTTAACTATTGTGATAAAGACCTAATCAAGTGTTCTCCGCAGCAGCTAGCGTAACTGCCACCCAATATAGTCATTTTCCAAGTATAAACAATAATTCTGAATATTTTTATTGTCCGTTGTTTTACCATAAATTCTTTGTGATAAGTTATCTTACAACCTCCTTAAGATAAAAGCATGCTTCCTTTTGCATAGGAATAAACATCTGCCGATGAATGCCAATATTAGAACCAAAGTGCTCTAGAGAGATGTTTCTCCGCTCAAAATCCAGAGAGCATATGAAAAATGCAAATAGGGAGTCAGTTGATAGGTCATTCCAGAACATTTCTAGCAGCTGATAATGCGAATTAATATATCAAACATTCAAATGAACCTGCTGTCTGGATTGTTTTCATTATTGGCCAAATTTTGCAATTTCTTTGCAGAAGTCTTTCTTCGTTCCCAATAACGCTATGATTCTAAACAGATGTATCATCGTCATAATGTACTGTTTTTTTTGGGGTTTTTTTTTTCATCTCCTCAGCAAAATTTTAGTATTCACTAGACGCTGATAACTTCCCCAAGAATTTATTTTCTCATTACTTTATTGTATTAAATTTCATTCAGTACAAGACTCAATAACTACTCAATGGATAGAACTGCTAGAATCCTTATGATATGAAAAAGGGGGTGGTAGGAAGAGAAGATTGGGAGTCTACCACTCTTTAATACATATCGTGAAGAGGTTAACATGCCAGAGAAGCAAAAACGGGGGAGGCTGTTCCACAATGTGGCCTTTCCTGTGAAAAAACTGAGGGGAGCTGCTTCTTTCTTTTGGAATGCTGAGAAAATTCTGGTGATTCGATTCCCTGCAAGTAGAATAACGTGTCCCAGCTGTAATTGTCTGAACTGGTAGAAATAACACAAGTGAGAAATAGCGATAGGTTTGCAAAGTTGCATCTGCGGGTGAACATTACAGAGTGGAGAAAAAGTCGTTCAATAAAAGGACCTTGTGAACAATTTTAACTCTTATCAAAGACGTAGGAGTTCCATTGAGGACTACAAACCATTTCCTTGACACTGATGGGTTAGAGCTACATCAATGGGGTGTATCAACCGTAGTGCACAGATAATCTCAGATTCTGGGAATCTTATGAACTTCAACACAAGTACTTAAATTCAGTCTTTTCTCTGCTTTATCTCTCGGGCATTTCTTTCTTTCTTTCTCTCCCCCTCTCTATCTCCCCCCTCTCTATCTCCCCCCTCTCTATCTCCCCCCTCTCTATCTCCCCCCTCTCTATCTCCCCCCTCTCTATATCCCCCCTCTCTATATCCCCCCTCTCTATCTCCCCCCTCTCTATCTCCCCCCTCTCTATCTCCCCCCTCTCTATCTCCCCCCTCTCTCTATCTCCCCCCTCTCTCTATCTCCCCCCTCTCTCTATCTCCCCCCTCTCTCTATCTCCCCCTCTCTCTATCTCCCCCCTCTCTCTCTATCTCCCCCTCTCTCTCTCTATCTCCCCCTCTCTCTCTCTATCTCCCCCTCTCTCTCTATCTCTCTCTCTCTCTCTATCTCTCTATCTCCCCCTCTCTCTCTCTATCTCTCTATCTCCCCCTCTCTCTCTCTATCTCCCTCTATAACTAATGTTCACTCTTCATCGTGAATAACCATTGTTAAATTATTTAGTAAGGATTGAACTCGCTATAACAATATTTATCATACTTACGAAAGCGCGAAAATCTGAGATTACAATTAAGGGACAGCAAGTTGTTTTGTTTCCCTATCAAAACTCACATTGAAACATCCTGGTTGACATTGAATGAATCTGAAAAATCTCCGAAACTAAACAAAGTGAAAGTTACCTTGACAATTTCTTTTCTTTTACTTTTGTGGAAAATGTTACGTGACCTTGACTCACTGTCGACCATCATCATCGGCCACTGAATATAATATTGACATTTTCTCTGTTCTGACAAGCTTGACTTCGAAACAGATTCTTTTTATAAGCTTGCTTTTCATATTCCCCGTCTTTTGAAGAGCCTTTCATTCTATTTCGGCATTATTGTTTGAAATGGTTGTTTCTTGTATTATTGAGTTTGGCTAGATTTTCTTTGCTACATCGCTTTTGTGTCTTTGCTAAGCTTTACGCGCTCTGATAAATCTGACACTTCAGCAAATGTCATTTGTAGAATACAGAATCTTTATTATTTACGACATTGTCTTTTACTTCCAGCTCGTCAATGCCGGCTGTTCATTGTCTTTCAATTGTCTTTGAAAGATTCATTCTTCACTACCTTTCGTTTCATTTCAACAATTGTCTTGCTTTGTCTCTGGATCTAGTATTATTGTTTAATTTATCATTTTTTTCTTTGGTATTCTTTGAGGAAGCTTCAATTATTTTTGTTTTTCATTGTCAGATTTTTGCAGGCTTTTCTTTCCCTTTTCTCCCCATTTTCTTTTATTAGATTGTCGTCTATTTTTCTTGTGTTCTAGGAACCCTTTTAAGTATTCTATCATGCATTCACTCTTTCTGTTTTTTCTTTTTTTTTTTTTTTTTTTGGTGGGGTGGGGTATATCTTTTTACATTTTTTTAATATTTTTCTCCTTTCTTAGCTTCCTCCTTTTTTACGTCTCTCTCTCTCATTATTGCTGTCGCTTCACATTGCCTTTAGCTCTATCTTTCTCTCTTATCCCCTCAGTCCTCGTCTCTGCGCGCTATCATCTCACTCATTTTTCATCTCTATTCTAGCCAACCTCTCTGCCCTCCGTCCTAATCTCAGTCTCTCTCTCTCTCTCTCTCTATATATATATATATATATATATATATATATATCGTTCTACCTGCTTCTGCCTCAATTCTCTACTGATTCTCTTCGTCTCATGTCATTTAAATTTTCCTTTCTCGATTTGTTTGAAAAAAAAATGTCCTTCATTATTTGTTGTTAATTTTTCGATCACAATCTTTTTAAATTTATCTTCTTTTTTTTTTTGCCTTTGTACACTAACTGTAGAAAATGTAACGACACAAAAGATTTAGCTTCTCTTAGCCGAAGCTTCATGAGGCGGTAAATAGAATTTGGCATCTGTATCATCTCACTGGCATCTTGAATGATACTCAACTCTCTAAATCTGGCATCCTTTAGCAACCTAGTACAGAATGAAGACAGCTCGAACTCCGGTGTTGCTTCTGCATTTCAGCATAGGACCGAGGTGTATAAATGCCTAGCAATTCAGTGACTCGAATTAGGGTGTCGAGTCCAAATCGTTGTTAGTAGCACATAGTAAAATATGAGCTGCGGTTCAAGCATTTCTTCTAAACAGTATAACTAAAATACAAATCCATTCACAAGTAAGACGTGGTGTACACCGGAACAGTTCAATGTAAAAGAAAAAAAAACAAATGTTGTTAACCATCTCACAAGAGTGCTTACCATAAATTTTTCTTCAAAATGTAACTTGTTGTCACCAGATTATTAGCTATTTCTTCGTCATATCTACCTCACTCTACCCTATTTGCAGGAATCCGATGATATACAGTAGGTCATAAGTTTTTAGCCACCCTTAATTACTGCAATTTTGGCTTGTGTAATAACGTTGTTTCATTCTTTTTCTCAATGCCGTGTTAGTATCAAGCTACTCTAATCTATTGACTTATATTTTGCAATGAAAGTTTACGGAACTAATACAATTGCTGACTTTCAACGAAGGCAAATAATAGGTGGCAACAATGGGACAAGAAAAACAGAAATTTCTAGATGTTTTCAGGTTAAACATCAAATGTTTAATAATATTGCCAAGAAATTAAAGCGTCCTGGGTATGACGATAAACTACATCCGCATCCTGGGTATGACGATAAACTACGTCTAACAACAAGGCTTCAGATAATGTTTTCGGAAAAATAATGTTGCCAGCTATACGTTTTTGAAACAATAATGTTGTCAGCTATACGTTTTTGAAACAATAATGTTGCCAGCTATACGTTTTTTGGAAAAATAATGTTGCCAGCTATACATTTTTTTGGAAAAAATTAATGTTGCCAGGTATGCGTTTTTGAAACAATAATGTTGCCAGGTATGCGTTTTTGAAACAATAATGTTGCCAGCTATACGTTTTTTGGAAAAAATAATGTTGACAGCTATGTGTTTTTTTAAACAATAATGTTGCCAGCTATGCGTTTTTTGAAACAATAATGTTGCCAGCTATATGTTCAATAGTACTGTATATTTAATATATGTATAGGTATATGTGTGTGTGTATATATATATATATATATATATATATATATATATATATATATACATACCTTAATTTCGCATTAAATGACCAACAGTGGTTGATATGCCATAAAACCCAACCAACCAAGAAATTAAATGAATGTCATTGTCTGAGTGAACAAAAAGGGGTGCTGAAGAAGGAAGTCATCAGAAACCGTCGTCAGAGCGGTAAAGATGTCGCCAACAGCAGGAAATGACTCTGTAAGAGCTTGGCTATCAAAGAAGATTGCAAGAAAGAAGCCTTTGATTTCAGAGGTTAACAGGAACAGGCGTATGGACTGTGCGAGAGAATTCGAGAGCAAAGATTATGAATTTTGGAAGTCTGTAATTTGGACAGATGAAAGTAAATTCTGCCAGTATTCGAATTCGAGGTAAGTTTGTTTGGAGAAATCAGAATGAGACTTGGAACACTGAATGTCTGCAGGCAACCGTGAAACATGGAGAAATTGGAGCAATGGTGTGGGACGCTGTCTGTTTCGGAAAGAAATCTGAGTTGATTCGTGCTGATAAGTGATTTACTGGTCCAAAATACTGTCAAATATTAGACAAAGAACTACTCCCACTATTTGAAACGAATCAGATTGACAAGAATATCTATCTTTATCAAGAAGATGGAGCGCCATATCATGCGAGTAAAGTAGCAAAGGCCTGGAAGGAATCGCAAGGAATCAAGTCACTGCCATGGGTAGCGTAAAGTCCTCACATGAGTCCAATAGAGCACGTTTGGGAGCACCTTCACCAAAAACTTCGACAGCGTGCAACCAAAATCACGTCAGTGGCACCCTTAAAGAAACATTGTTAAAGGAGTGACAAAATAGGGATCAGACTATTGTTGATAACTTGGTCAAATCCATGAAAAGTCGAATACAAGCACTGAAAGTAGCAAATGGAGGACTTACTCTATACCAATTCAAAATACTGTTTATTTATGTTTAGTAGGGATTACGTAATTAAATTTCGAAATCGGATGTATTGGGTTGGTGCAAAAATAATGTCGTTTTTCTTTTGAAGTTGAACGTCAAAAAACGACATTATTTTTGCACCAACCTAATAGTTTATTTCTCCTGGCTCAACTTTTCTTACGCCACGGTATAGCGAAAATACCAAATAGTATCCATTATCTAAGGTTCTGCTTCCAGCGTTCTCACGTTGTCATCGAAGCACGCAAAAGTTGTCCATATTGATAAATTGAATGCGCCCATGTTTGTTCATATTTTTATATAAATAAAAATGGGTTCATTTTATTTACAAATCTGGACAGAATCACTGAATTGTTTCATTAACTGAACGATTGGTAGCGCACCCTTGTTGACAATCCCTTCAAGAAAATAAAACATAGGTGCATTTCTGCGTGATCCTTTTAGTGGGTTACGGATTGGGTGTAAACAGGGTAATTTGAAAATGTTGGTTCTAGAATTTGTTAAAGGGTAGTATTTCAAAATAGGATGCTTTCAAGAACTAATAGCTTGAGTAAAATATAGTCTCCTTGACCGAAAGCGAATGGAGTTGTACCAAACTGTACTGCGAGGAAATTTTTTGGGATTTTTTTAACTCCGCCCAAGTAGACTTTCTGTATAGCCCAAAAGTTTTCTTCAGGTTATCGATCCTTTTAATTCTGACTTCTCTTCCTTTCTGCGTCACTCCCCTCTGTTCCTTTCTGCGTCGTTCCCTTCTCTCCCTTTCTGCGTCGTTCCCTTCTCTCCCTTTCTGCGTCGTTCCCTTCTCTCCCTTTCTGGGTCGTTCCCTTCTCTCCCTTTCTGTGTCGCTCTCTCCCTTTCTGCGTCGCTCTCTCCTCTCTCCCTTTCTGCGTCGCTCCCCTCTCTCTCCCACTCATCTTACCGACTTACCTGCCTTTCGAATCTACACTGCGTCTCTTGTGCCGATTGTTTTTATCTCCTTCTCCTGCTTTTTTTTATCACCCGTTTATCAACATGTCGCTCACTTGCAACTCATTTATCATTCTCCTGTTCCGCAGACTTCCCGCCCACTACATAGTTATTTTACTCTAAACCATATCGTCTCACCTCGGATCTCTGCCTGTAAGGTCAGTTCTCTTTGCATTCCTCATTTGTTGACCCTCTCTTTCTTAGCCTCGATCACACACACACACACACACACACACACACACACACACACACACACACACACACACACTCTCTCTCTCACTCGGGCACCATTCCTCTCTCTCTCTCTCTCTCGCTCAGAGCCTCGGGCACCATTCCTCTCTCTCTCTCTCTCTCTGAGCCTCGGGCACCATTCCTCTCTCTCTCTCTCTCTCTCTCTCTCTGAGCCTCGGGCACCATTCCTCTCTCTCTCTCTCTCTCAGAGCCTCGGGCACCATTCCTCTCTCTCTCTCTCTCTCTCTCTCTCTCTCTCAGAGCTTCGGGTTCCCTCTCTCTCTCTCCCTCTCAGAGCTTCGCGCACCCCCCTCTCTCTCTCTCCCTCTCAGAGCTTCGGGCACCCCCCTCTCTCTCTCTCCCTCTCAGAGCTTCGGGCACCCCCCCTCTCTCCCTCTCCCTCTCAGAGCTTCGGGCACCCCCCCTCTCTCTCTCTCCCTCTCAGAGCTTCGGGCACCCCCTCTCTCTCTCCCTCTCAGAGCTTCGGGCACCCCCTCTCTCTCTCTCTCCCTCTCAGAACATCGGGCACCCCCCTCTCTCTCTCTCTCTCTCTCTCAGAACCTCGGGCACCCCCTCTCTCTCTTTCCGTCTCAAAGCCTCCGGTACCCTCTCTCGCCTTTACCCTCACCCGTACTCTGTCTCTCTTTTCTCCCTCTCACTGACTCTCTCCTTCACTCTCCTATGATTTTACCTATTTTTACTTTTGCGAAATTTCTTTCATTATCATTCATTTCCCATTTGAGTTTTCTTTCCTTCTTTCTCCTCCTCTTCGTCTCCATTTTGTTTCTGTTCCTCTTCGTCCAAATAACTTCCACCTTGTTTGCAAATGTGAAACTCTGACAGGAAGCAACATCCCAAAGAAATATTTTTGGCATAATACTCAATTTCTTTTAACCTTGTGTTGTCTGGGGGTCAGGGCTACTGGAAACGAATGCCAAACCTCGATCGATTTTCCACAATCAATGTCAAAACTATGTCGACTTTTCGTAATTACTCTGTACTAATCTGATAATCAGACGTAGAAAACTCCAGTCTTTAAGAAGACAACTGTCATCATCCTAACCATTTTTTCAGATCGTCACAGGCTCTCCCTGCCTCTGTCTCTCTCTCTGTCTTTGTCTCTCTCTCTGTCTTTGTCTCTCTCTCTCTTTGTCATCGATGACCGTCGCAAACTTTTTTTGCATTGTTCGTGTCTCGCTCGGAGCGACACTAATGAACTGTTCCAGACCAGCCCTGACATCTGAGTGATTTTTCCAATCAGCACAATTCACCCAGTGGGCACTCCCTTCTTCTTTGAGTAAAGCTAAAGATTGGTAACCATCAATTTTCTTTCTCATCACAATCCTTATTTCCTAAATGATCAAGAGACATTCATCAGACTTATTTAAGTATTTGTTTTTTATTGTATTGGTTGGATTTGTATGTAAACTTTCTGGTCGCGCGTAAGAAATAATTTTTCTTTTTTTAATCATTAATTTAAAAGGACCAAAGAATGATAAAGTGTAATTTAAAAAGAGCAATATATCTGTAGCTTGATTATCTCCCACTATTTACTAATATAATATTTCATTGCTGTATTTTTTTTTTTTCAAATGCTTTTCTTTCAACTTTCTTACGATTGACTGCATCTAAAAATTTTATGTTTGATCTCATGAGAATGTTCGATCTTAAAGGAAGTTTGGCTCAGTAGCTCCTATTGGCGGAAGAAAAATAAATTGGACGTAAGCACTTTTACATATAACCACTTTTAGTATCGCGCACTTAATAAAGAACATTGTTGACTAATTTTGAATTAGCGTAATTCTCCATTTTGATAATTTGCAATTCGGTTTAACTTGATGATCTCTACAGAATGCATGCATGCATGCATAATGGTAAGACATTATTTAGATGAAAATACCATTGCCACTAATGCCATACCATTAAGTTGGAGTTAGAATCTATAAAAAGATATAGCACTTTTCTAGCGAAGACGAACTCGAGTGGGTATTCTCCAATCGAGGCAAACTGAACACCATTACGCAAATATATAAGCACACCCGATAAAGCTGAATATATATTTATATTTCAACGGGAAAAAAAAGTGTTTTTCATGGTAATTACTGAGCGTCAAATTACAAGGATAAGTTCCGTCCGCATGTACATCTTTCAGTCTCTATCACATATCTCAATGTGTCCACCAACAGGAAAAAGCTTATTTCCTTCTTGTAAATATAGTGGCATATAAGTCGTTAAATGAGACCGGATTATTGACGTTTCGATCGGATCTTCTACTTAGGATGAAGGTTTTACGACCAGTTTGGTGTCCGTCCTCACTGACGACAGCGACCGGCTCTGCGTCCGTTTTCTCCGGCGACCGCTCTGCGTCCGTTTTCTCCGGCGACCGGCTCTCCGTCCGTTTTCTCCGGCGACCGGCTCTGCGTCCGTTTTCTCCGGCTACAGGCGACCAGCTGGGCGTCCGTTTACTCCGGTGACCGGCTCTGCGTCCGTTTTCTCCGGCGACCGGCTCGGTATCCGTTTTCTCCGGCGACAGGCGACCAGCTCGGCGTCCGTTTACTCCGGCGACCGGCTCTGCGTCCGTTTTCTCCGGCGACCAGCTCGGCGTCCGTTTACTCCGGTGACCGGCTCTGCGTCCGTTTTCTCCGGCGACCGGCTCGGTATCCGTTTTCTCCGGCAACAGGCGACCAGCTCGGCGTCCGTTTACTCCGGTGACCGGCTCTGCGTCCGTTTTCTCCGGCGACCAGCTCGGCGTCCGTTTACTCCGGCGACCGGCTCTGCGTCCGTTTTCTCCGGCGACCGGCTCTGCGTCCGTTTACTCCGGCGACCGGCTCTGCGTCCGTTTACTCCGGCGACCGGCTCTGCGTCGGTTTTCTCCAGCAACCGGCTCGGTATCCGTTTTCTTCGGCAACAGGCTCGGTATCCGTTTTCTCCGGCAACAGGCGATAGGCGACAGGCGACCAGCTGGGTGTCCGTTTACTCCGGCGACTGGCGACCGACTCTACACAGAAAAAAAATCAATGATTACACATTAAATTGTATATATGCTAATGCCTGAATATCACTATTTAAGTATATATTGTATAATCATGTGAAAAAAGTCGTCAAATTTAAAACTAAGAAACTTCGACATTAGCTATAAAATATGCTTTACGTGGCGAATTTACTTTTAAGATAACTTTTGAAAAACTTCGCTCGTACTATACACAACTCACAGAGAACAAGTTACTACATAATTGCTGAAATATCTCCCTAGAACTTATAAAGTACTGATGACTTCGCTCTTAACACACAATTCAATTGTCAATATAATGCTATTCACAGATGTCATCGGAAAAGCGTCTCCATTTTATGCAATTTATGTTAATAGACGATAGAGATTCTTGAGAAAATACAACATAATACTATGCAATGCTATCAGTCCTGATTTAGCATTTCAACTACATTAACTCTCCCACCGCCGTAACCGTGGCTTCCTTGTGACATTTCCATAAACATTTTCATGCCAGTTGTTCTGATGAGCTCTGCTTTTTGGTACCAGGACTTGATTTAAGCGTAGTACTAGATAAATAAATAGGTCACACCCTTTTTACTGTTGAATTTGCTCAATATAAATGTAAGTCTTATTCTAATTGTGTCTTCTCTCTCACTTCTTGCCTGTAGAAATCTTTTTCAGATTGTCTGTCAATTACTATCTTAAAAAAATTAAATGCGACTTTAATAGAACAGCATCTGTCTCCGTAAATTCTTTTTTTTTTTTTTTTTTTCCTATTCTTCTTTCTTCTCGACAACGTTTTCTCACTTTCCTTCAATCTCTCCACCCTCTTTCATCTCTATAGATTTCTAGCCATGTTTAGGGTGAAATGATTTAATAAAAATAAACCACTAATAATTTTCTTTATATTAAAATGAAAATTGTTGTGTCGCTATTTAAAGAATTAGATTTAAAATTCCATAACTAACTCCATTTTTTCATGTTTTTTATTTGTTTGTTTTTTTTGTTTTTTTTTTTTGTAGTTGTGTTTTTTTCTCTTTCGTTGTTGTCTTTTTTTCTCTTTCGTTGTTGTCTTTTTTTCTCTTTCCTTGTTGTCTTTTTTTCTCTTTCGTTGTTGTCTTTTTTTCTCTTTCGTTGTTGTCTTTTTTTCTCTTTCGTTTTAGTTCTCTTTTGTTCTTTGTTGTTTTCGTATTCTTAAATGAATTGTTAATTATTTTCTTCAGTCAAGATACTCTTGCAGATATATTTCTCTTACATCCAATCAAATCGGTAGACAATTTGTCTTACACATTGGCTATCCAATACGGGAATATTTGTAGCTGGATGATCGAAACTGGTTTTGAAAGTTGACTATGGCTTTACAAAACAAGTTATTTGATGCGTTTAATATATGGTACAAATCTAACATATTCCCATGTAGTTTAAACAACAACAACTGTTAAATTTTTACCAAGTTGCAACAACATATACAATCTGAAATAGTCGTCAGTCAGAATTCTTTGTCTTTCTGTAGATTGATGGTGAGAAATATATTTCCTATATATTCGGTACGGCCAAAATACATTCCACATAATAGTAAGAATTTAGTGTCAATGGTGTTTTATTTAGCTAATGTCTCGCCATTTGTCTAATGTAAGTTCTGTTGGTAGAGGCTGGGCATTTTAAATCTTATTACTTAGAAAGTTTGTCTGGGATAACCAAACAATGAGGAAAATATTTCAAGTGAGGTGGGATTGTCCTGAATATTTTTTCTGGGCTCCCAAGACAGAATGATTGATTATTTATTTATGATGTTGAATTTTGGTAACTGAAGTTCTAGTATAAGAGAGAATCTTGTTTTAAGTTGGTATCTATGCTGATAACACGACGATTTGCTCCTGTCTCGATACTAAGTCTGATCAGTTTGATAAGGAAAATTTGGCAGTTGATCTTCAAAAAAAAATGGCCGACAGTCAGTTGATACTTGAGGCAAATAATAGCTGGTTAACTTCTAAGGACTCCAAAGCAAAACTGTTCTCAATTTACTCATCTGAGAGACCTAATGCTAACCTTCAAGAGAGCGTCTAGTTGCGCCTTCTCGGCTCGCATGAATGGGAAAGACTATCTAACCCATTGCTAGGTCTGCTGCTAAGGAAGTTGATTTCAAAATGCTGTGCTAGACAATGTTACTCTCCGGAATATAAGTGTACCATTTGTCCATGCTTAGAATATTGCTGCCACTTTTGGTCCGGAGCTCTTGTATATCTTAAGAGATTCTTGGTTAAATCCAAAGAATCTGCAATGTTATTGGTCCTCTACCGGGTGTCTCTGCTTAAGTGACTTTCTCATCAACATAATGTAGATTCTCAGCGCCTTTTCTATAAATACTTTCATGTTAATTTTTCTAATGAACTATTCGATGTGGTATCTTTTAGTTTATTCATTTCAGTTAGCTAGTGGGCGTATGCTCATTGGCCCTTTTTATTTCTGTCCCTATTTTTCTTTAGTTTAATTCCCATCCCCTCCCTCATTAGGTGGTCAGTAGTATCAGTTTTCTAGTGGATGCTGGGCGTCTTTTTTTTTTTCTTTTTTTTTTTTTTTTTTTCAGGTGTGTTTTTCGTATTTGTTGTTGTGTCTGACTTAGTGTATATTTATTTGAGTGCTTGGGATGAATGAATGTTTTATATAGTCCCACGTTGATTTCGTCCAGTTAACTGATGTTTCTACCATATTTAAGGATTGTTGATGGTGGGATGGGGGGGTATTACTATTTTGCTTAGTTTCTTGCAAATAGATTTGTATTCGTATTGTAGATACTCATTGGGGCTAGTTTTTAAATTGTTATTTTATCCCCCCCCCCCAGACAATGAATTGTACATATGGGACTAGTTTTTCATAGGCATCATAGACATTTTCATAGAGAGTATTATGGCGGACGTTATAAGAAAGGTAAGTAAGAATGCGTTTTTTTTTTTTTTTGTTTCTTTCGTTTTTTTTTTTTTTAGTTTTTTTGAGGGGGTTGGGTTTGTTTGTTTTTTTTGGGGGGTTGTTTTTTTTTTGTTTTTTGGAGGTTTTTTTTGGTGTTAGGAATATTGTGGTATATTAGGTTGGTGCAAAAATAATATCGTTTTTTTTACGTATTTTTTTAACGTCAAAAAACAATATTATTTTCGCACCAACCTAATATTTGGATCAGTGCTTGTGGCTAGTTAAGTTTAAAGTTAAAGCAGAAGACCGTCCTTTCCCCATTTTTGGCCTTGTGCCACATTTTCTGTATTTGAAGCGTAAATGAATATCACACTTCGCTATGGTATCTAGACTGATAACAATAGCACTTAAGATGCATATGAATTACTGTGTGCGAGATATTTTACAATTTTTAACTTTCAGACAAGCAACAAGATCTCTTTTTAGGGTTGAATTAGCTAGCTGTACCCGTAAATTGTTCTTTTCTCGCACTTCCGGCTTGTGGGATATTCTTCGGTTTCCATACTTTCCAGCCAACTTTGATCTTCAAAATTTAAAGGCAATGTCAATCATTATCTACTGTCTTTCTGATTACTTTCCTATTAGTCTCCCTCTTTAATAATGCTTTTCTAATTCTTTTCATACTCAGTAAACCCCTCTGTCTTAGTGGCTTTATTGCTCTGCATGGAGCAAATTTGGTTATGATATATATTTGCCTTTTCTGTCAGGTGTTTGGCTTTTGATTTTGCCTTCAATGTTCCGCGACTGCATCACTCGTTGGAGAAAAGGCTTCGAAACAGACTTGTTTCTGCTGATGAGAGTAGATAACGAACATATGCCATTTGTCCCTCGTAAACAAGAAACGTTCATACCCGCAAGAGTCGTACAAAATTTTAAAGGTAAAATATACTGAACGATCTCATACCAACCTTACAGTTGGTATGCTGTCAACGTTGTTTCGTAGGTCATCACGCAAACAGCATTAATTAGAGGGCGAAAATGTAAACGATAAATTGCTTCAAGTCGGATTAATTGTGACAATATATAACTGTATTGAGTTACTTTTCGAAATGATGCGTCAACAAAAGATTTTTCTAGATGCACGGTGAGTTTATTGCTTTCTATCAACAGGCATCTTGCAAGTCTATTATTCAGTTTAGAAAACAGTTTCACGTAACCTACAGTCTGTGTTATTGTAATGACCTTTGTTCCAACTGATGTTTGGAGAACACAGTCGGTGTTCCATCGTCGATTGCCTCGCTGCGTTGGTATCCATTGCTGTCTTAAGTCCAATACACCAAAGTCAGACTGTCTCTTTAATTCACTAAAAATCAAATCGGCTGTCTTTTCACCAGGGGTGGTTATTTTTGTATTAAATAGAACAACGCACATGCTAGGTATTGGCAGTCTTCGTTATTTCCACCAAGGAAATTTGTAGACTGTCAGTGACGGAGAGGGTGAATTGAGTGAAATTTACCATTTATTAGGTTGGTGCAAAAATAATGACGTAATAATGTGGTTTTTGACGTATTTTTTAACGTCAAAAAACGACATGATTACGTCATTATTTTTGCACCAACCTAATAGGTTGGTGCAAAAATAATGTCGTTTTCTCACATATGTTACTATGTGAGGAAACGACATTTGCACCAACCTAGTATTTTCAGACCCACGTACCTCCGAGGCGAAAGTTCTTATTGAAGTTGTATTTGGGGGGGGAGTTGGGGGGGGGGGCACTTCTTGTTTACCAGGAAATCCCGCCTTCTTGGTTCTCAGTGTTTTGCCGGTTCACTGGTCAATAAAAAAGGCACTGATACTTTATTTTTATATCGTATTCCAGAAATACTATATATAGCCAACAACCCGTGTGACTTTTTTTTCTTTGGTGGGGGGTTAGGATGGCTTAGTTAAGAGATACTTTTTCTTCCTAACCTTTAACCATACTTAGTCTCCTATTTTAGCCGCACCATATTAGCAGACTATATCACTTGTGTCATTCCGTTCTTCTCGATTTGTGTGGTCAGCTATTACAGCAATATGACAATCTCTCTAAGAATTAATGCAACCAAACGCGAAATCGGTATTCTAGTCCGTAGGCGACCATGGCACGCCAAAGACTCCTTTGCCATTTGTGAATCGTCATGAATTCTTGGGAAACGTAAGTGGAATGATTTCCGATTGCCTTCTCAACGTTCGGAAAATCAGATGTACTCTTTAGACGTGTCGTTACCTAAAGCTTGGGATTCGAACCGACCTCGCTAATTAACCGACAGCAGAGGCGATGGAAGATACTGATTCTTGCCTTTCCCAAGAGCATTTGTGCGAAACTTAACGCAACAGACTTTTGAAGTTCCTGGATTTTGAACTCAATTCTGCGAATCCACTTTCTGTGCCTATATTTGTTACACCGCCCGCACATCCATTATACGATAGAAGACAAGATTTAACTGAAAGTTAGTGTGAGGAGACTGAAAAATCGAGAAAACACTTAAATGACTGTAATGACGTTATGAACAAAATATTTAATTAAAAATAATGTTAATGTTTTCATTTTGGTACGGTGGAATAATGGATGGTGGCTCGGATTGAGAAATCAAAGAACCGAGTTCGAATCCCAGTCGGGTTCATTACATTCACTTAGGTGTTAATGTGCTTGATAAAGGAATGAAGTCTTCTCATCTAGCTCCATCTATGAGTAAGATCGCAGGACAAACTTGGCCCTATAGATTTGGGTGACAACCTATCTAGGAGAAGGACAATTCTGAATTTAAAAGTTGAAGGCTTATTTTACGTTTTACGTACACACACACGCTTTGGCTGAGGAGAGGTGGTGGGCGTCCGAAAGGCCACTGTAAGGATAAGAATAGAAATCTGTTCTGTCCTCGGGTCTCTCCGAGTCTTGAAGTAGTCGTAGGTTAAAGAAAAATGCAGAAAAATGCAGAAAAATGCAGAATATATAACACCGATCTTTCATACCGGTTGCGATATAATTGTATACTAAAAGTACCCGTAAAGATTAGGTTGGTGCAAAAATAATTTCGTTTTCTCACATAGTAACATATGTTAGAAAACGAAATTATTTTTGCACCAACCTAATATATTCCGGGTTTTCCTATTTGAACTTTTATGGATTTTAATTCTTAAGTTAATGGTTGAATAAGATCATGGCGAGTTGTACGACAATAAATTTTTCGTAGAAATTCCCCTATCGCGTCGTTAAATAAGTGAGCTTAACAACCTTAAACAAAATATAGCAATCATAAATATGAATTCTGGTCGTTATTTTAAGAAGTAAGGGGGTACAAATGAAAAGATTTGAAATTGACAATTTTTTCTATTCCACTGAAACAAACGTTAAACAAATCTATCTATCTATCTATCCCTTTTTTATTTCTGAAACCAAGTAGCGTTTTTGATATATTTCCATACAATCAAAATGGAATAGTTCATTATTAATGAGATATTGTCAGACGTTAAAAAAATTCTATCTTCCCTTTTTCTCTTTCATTATCTCACGGAAACCAAGTAGCGTCTCTGGTACATGTTTGTCTTTTAACGCAGTCACAACGATATAGTTCACTATTTATGAGGTATTGGCAAGGTGTAGCGGTCGTGCGAACTAATAAAGGGAGGGACTGGCAGAATTATAACAGGGTGAATTTAAATTAGGAAATATACAATTTACGTTTCTCCCGGAATGGCAGTCAGTTCGGTTACACATACTGAAGATATCATTAGAACATATCTCCAAAATCAGTAGGTTTCGATGGAATCTAGCTCTGCTCTTAGTCTCGCAGAAGACTTAAGGTTTGTTTGTTTTAATTTTCTTTCTTTCTCCATTTATCTTTATTAGGAAAGGAAAGATTCGGTATTGATCGGTGATGGCCGATAACTAATTGAAATGTCCGTTCTTGTATTTTCAGACACGAAGGATTTCTTTTTGATTTTTTTTTTTCCTTTTTCTCCGCGAGGGAATCGCAATTTCTTTTCAAGTTTGTTTTTATCCGTTTCTATTTTTGTTGACTCTCTTATGAGACGTGGCTTTTTCCAGAACGCCTGATTCAACATCAATCCGTTTTCCTTTCTTTGCTACAGGCCGTAGAATCCAAATTAACCAAATATGAAAACAAATAAAGACCATTTCATTAATTTCAGATCATTTTATTTTTTATTTATTTATTTGTTGTTTTTTTTAGTCTATTTATTTAGGATTCTCCTATTTTCTAATCATTTTTTCCGACTTGGTAATTATCACCCAAATTAACTTAAAATTTACAGCGACTTAGAAAGATTTCCATAACTTATCGTAAAAACAAAGTTTCCCTTACATCTGTTTTTTTTTTTCTTTTTTGGCTGTTGAAAAAATACCACTTGTCTGATTTTTTTTTTTTTTTTTTTTTTTTTTGCCTTGAATCTATGGCATTGATGAAATTAGCTGTATCTATACAGGAAACATTGACTGTTACTGTCGGTTGAAATTTATAAAATCTTTGATACTTAAGCTTATTATCTACAAGAAAAAAAACAGATCTACACCGTACAAATTTTATTTTGAAATGACATCTACATTGTTATATATATGAGTGGATATTCGACTGGATACGAAAATTCGGGTTTACAGAGATGTTGTACTTGCCATTCTTTTGTATGGCTAAGAGTACGATATACGCCAACTGGACGTTTTCCATAAAAGCTGCCTGCATGCAATCTGTGGAGTTAAGCTTCAAGATAGGACATCTAACGTAGATCTGTTTAACAGGTGTAATATTGGAGGAATCGAGACTTTTATCATACAGTCTCAGTTAGCCTGGTCATGTCTTGAGAATGTCTGATGACAGGATACCCAAGATCCTCATGTACAGACAGCTAGATCAGGGCTACAGGAATGTAAGACGCCCATGGCTAAGATACAAAGACAAGCTGAGATGCAACTTGTCAGCAGTCAACATACCACATGACACCCTTGAGTGCTTAGCCTTGGAGCGGGTAGAATGGAAATCAACGTGTTTTAGTGAACTCAGCAATTTTCAATCTGCTTGTCTGAATCATCTTCAAGGAGCGAGAGCACGATCTAAAAGGTCAGACAATCTGACAGTGATCTCATCTCACAATCCTCACACTTGCGCTATATGGGGCCTCCTTTGTAAATCTCTAGCGGGTTTTAAATGCCACTTAAGATTATCGCACAAAATTTCTTAACTGAATCAATAAGCTGTCAGATTCACATACATCGAAACCGACGGGAGAGCCCATTATTATTTTATATATATATATATATATATGTGTGTGTGTGTGTGTGTTATAAAGTAATACTAAGGAGCCAGGTGAAACCTAGGTAGGTTTGCCTGGCTCCTTAGGATTACTTTAGGTTATCTCTGTACTTAGAGTATTGAGCACTCTTCGTCGTTGTCTTTTATACTTTTTTTTTCTTTGGACTTGGAGCTTAAACTCTTGACGATTGTTTTCGCCTTGTTTTAAAGTTCTTGGTTCTTTCTTTTTTTTATTTCCTATTTTTCCTCTGGTACTTATTTTTTCTACTACAAGTTAAGCTATCCGAGGTTTTTCCAAACTAGTACCACCATATATATATATATATATATGTGTGTGTGTGTGTTATATATATATTTTTTTTACTAAGAAAATGAAATTAAAATATGTTTTTTTAATATTCTAGCGAAAAACAGCATGCACATCAGCTAAAGCGTCGACAACGTAGAACTTTTAATTTGAAATATCTATATAGTAAAACATAATGAAACTGACTCCGTATTTACGTGGTCTATTGAGAATTTTTACTGCGTGGGGCAGCGGGTAAAGAAGTATACAGAAAATGTAATTAATATATTGGGGGAATAGTCCACTAATAGCGACAAACAGCATGTACATCATCTAAATATGCTAAATAGACGTCTGTAGTGTAAATCGCATACCAAAATACATTGTGTTCTGAAACTCTTGCCACTCCCAATCGCTCTTCCAAAATCTAAGAGCTCGTGTCAACCATTTGAAATTCGAAATTAAATTATGTGGGGGTGACAAGTATTTCGGACCACCCTGTAGATTCATAATTTTTTTCTTTTTTTATATTCCGTGCTAACAGGAATATATACTTGACAAAAACGGTTGATAAAATGAGTAAAGATTTATTGTGATAATTAGCACAATAAGAAATAAATTATGCGCACGATCGTCGCAAGTCAATCCAGTCCAGTAGTGAGTGCTACTATTGGAAGGTCGGTAGTTCACGTGTAAATCTGAGTCGTACTCAACAGACAATTTTTACAAGTCTCCCCACGAGGTAAGATGTGGCACAAGGCCGAATTTAATGTGGGGCAATCTGAGCCCGTAGGCTTGGCAAAAATTCCCCGTAACCCCGCATAAACACGTTCGGGTTTGTCTACCTCACCGAACGAGACTCTGCCCTCCGACATAGCCTCGCCCGGGTTCCTCTCTGCCCGACGGCAGACAGCTCGACAACAGCCAAGATCTGAGTAACAGATCCCAGTAAGACGGTATCTAGCAACTGTCCCACGCAGTCACATATGGCATAATATGCGGTTCCTGAGCCCGTAGGCTTGGCAAAAAATCCCCGTAGACCCCGCATAAACGGGATCGTGTCTGTCGACCTCCCCAGACGAGACTCTGCCCTTCGACAGAACCTCGTCCAGGTCCCTCTCTGCCCGAAAGCAGAGATTTCGTCGACAAACAAGATCTGAGTAACAGATCCCAGCAAGACAAATGTAATCCGTTGCCTTACCGATACTCATAGTTAGTTACTACCTATAGTGTAGTCAATCATCAGGGTAACAGTTTATTCTATTACACCTTTTTTTCTTTTCTTTTTTTAAATCCTTTTTGTCAGGAGAATCCGTTTCTCTAAACTCTTCTGTTACAGATCTTTCTGTCATTTTGGAGTTTCCTTCCTTCTGCTATGTTTCAGGTAGTGTGGGAAGCCAGCTATGTTATTTCCTCTTTATAGTTACTACGCATCTTAGTTATTGGGGTTGCTACATTTTCACTATCTACTGTGAGGAAATCAACTTTAGAAATAACTTGTATTGGGATTAAACACCGAGCCTTGACGTTAGTGATGGATACTGTAACAACTTACCTGAATCTAAACGAGCCCTATCCATGGTGGGCTTCTGATGTAAAGAAGCATTTGCAGTGTGAGAAGTAGGCATGGGTATGTACGATCTTCATAACGCCATCGGTTAATTAATATTCATGGATGTCCACAGATTGCTTGCGGGAACAACTCTCTCTCTCTCTCTCTTTCACATAGCTCGTTCATCCTTAACATTCGTCGATAGAATCACGTATGTCGCTTCAGGTCTCATATGCGATAAGATTTCTCTGATTCATTCAGGGAATCAAATACTAAGTCGAAATTCAGTACTCTTTCCTTTCGCATGAAATGTTTATACCTCTAACTACTTTCCTTAGTACCTGGAAGACATCAGTAATGGCAATGCACAACCGAAATGATTACTAATTTATACTTTAAATAATAATTTCGTTTTGAAATTCCTACACTGTAAGCGTCCAAAGTTAAATCATTTTCACACTCGACTCTTGCTATTCGGAAATTATCAGAAATAGAAGTCAAGTTAACTGTAAATTTTATATTGACTTAAAGGTTTGTTAATTACGGAAAATTTTAAGGGATTTGTAAATATAAATATTTCTCATTTAAAGACTGGGTTCTGGATACTACCCCGGCACGGGGATCCGTCCCTGTGCTGATGTTATCATGGCTCTGACCAGCTTGGACCGGCTCTGACAAGCCAAGACCAGTTCTGACTAACTTAGACCGGCTCTGAAAAGCCAAGACCGGCTCTGACTAGCTTAGACCAGCTCCGACTAGCCTAGACCGGCTCTGACAAGCCAAAACCGCCTCTGACTACCTTAGACCGGCTCTGACAAGCCAAGACCGGCTCTGACTAGCTAAGACCAGCTCTGACTAGCTTAGACCGGCTCTGACTAGCCAAGATCAGCTCTGACCAGATTGGACAAGCGGCCCGAATGAAAACACTCGTGTCCCGACGTTAAAAATGACCTTGTGTCACAACCCGACTCAGTGGGGGCGTCAAATAAATCTTAACGACTGGGTTCTGTACCAACGTGCTGCTCGCTAAATGAGTAGCAAATTGTACCTAATTTTTCTGATATATTACGGTCAACCAGATTCGTATGATTTTAATGTCTCTGATACACCGTTTGTCACATGTAAAGTGTGTTCCAATAACTTGGACCGATTTTAAATGTGAATTAAGCTTAAGCGTCTAATGATTTTTCTTTTTCTTTCAGATTTAACAACTTAAGTCTTTGTTAATCTTTCCATGGTTGAAATTGCCAATCAAACAACGTGTTAAAGTTTCAAGAGTGTAATTGGAAAAAAGATTATTCGTAAATTCAAACAAACTGGGTCGGTGGCAAATGTGAAAACACCATCGTCTGCTCGTTTACGCCGTTCAGCTGAAAACAATGCTGCAGTGCACGAGAATGTGGTAAAAAATCCCGACACCTCTATTTGTCCTCGCGCGCAAGAACAGAATCTCTCCATAACATCGTTTCCAATTGCACTCTGTTGGTCGATTCTGTTGATCAAAAAAATCGCGAAATGCATTTCTGCTTGAACGTCCATTTTCGTAATGGGCTTCGATAACTTTAACACATTGTTTGATTGGCAATTTCAAAAATGGGAAGATTAACAAAGTTGTTAAATCTGAAATAAAAATTAAAAAAATAATTAGACACTTTAGCTTAATTCACATTTAAAATCGGTCCAAGTTATTGAAACACTCTTTATAGATAAAGTAAAAATGTCTGTATCGTACAGTAATATACTGGCGAGTCAACGCAATAAACTAATTCATATTGTATCGTTAAATGAATAAGTCGACAGACACGCATGCACACACACACACACACATATATATATATATATATATATATGAAGTAGCAGTAATTTATTCCAAATAATAATACGGTATTAACAATCTGCTGTAATAACAGTTAATTGTGAACTGCAGCTCAGTTCTGTCCAACTTTGGTATTTACCCGAAGCCTCCCCAAAAGGCGAGATTTGGCACAGGATCGTAAGTGCGGGGTCTTTTAAACGTGAAGTTGTTAAGTGAGAGATCACTACTTATAATACCCCAAAATAAATATATTAATATTAATGCTTAACAGCTTCGTTCGGTGGCCTTTAGATCTTTATTAAAATGCTGTCATAAAAATTGGAAAATGTGCATCAATCTCAAAAAAAAAAAAATTAATGATGCCGCATCTGTCTGCAGAACAATGATATAAAAATGAAGACTCCACATTTTATCTTTTGAGATTTACCTTCTAAAGAAATTTGAAAAACTGTTAGCGAAATTCAAAGAACTCTTTCGAACCAAAAGATCAGCTTTAATCTCTGACTAACATGACAAGTGTACAGAGTCACCGACCCCATTTTTTTTTTTTTATTCGACGCAGACTAGTTTTGTATTTTAAAAATTAAAAATGGGCTGCTGAGATTTTGTACGAAAATGTCTTCTTTTTTTTTCTTTATATTAATTTACGTTGCACACAAATTTATCGAAATAATTAAGCCTATTCAGCTCTTTTGCTCTTGGTATTAGCAAATGTAATCATCAATGGCACCATCTTTTAATATGGCAGTCGTGTAGCGAATACCATTCTGCAGGTTATTTGATATTTACTCCACTTTCTTACAGCTCTGACAACTTCTTTATCTGAACCCCACAAATCGTAACTCTTTGCTAGAATTGATTCTATCTCTTTTATTTTATTTACTTTTTTTTTTCATTTTATATTTTCGCTTCTGATTCATTCAAAAGTTATTGGCGGTATGAATGCAATTACTTCACATTAAAAAAAAATATTTCATCATTCATGCTGCGTGAGACAATCGAGTCCTGACTATCTTTTGAAAGCTCTAGTACACTAATGAATAAAATAACGGCTGCTTGAAGGCTTACATAAAATTCTATTTCCTAATGACACTAGTGGTTTGCGTAGGAGTTGATATAAAAGCTAGAAGCGCGAAAGTTGTTTTCGTGGTATAGGTCAGAGTTGCGAGATTAAATTAGTTTTGAAAGCAAAGTGGTATTAAATTGTGAATTTCGTTACTTGCTACTTTGGAGCTGGTCTAACTTGCGTAATTCGGAGAAAAATGTTAAATTCAAATTAAGTAGCGTTAGATTTTCAAATTTAACTCAATTTGACAACCCGAGTCAAAGTTAGCTTAACTCAATCTGACTGATCTATTAATTCATTACGTCATATATAAGTCGTCGAATCTAGACCGATATTTTGTATTGAAAGCTGTTTAATCTGTTTTATGAGTAGGGATATCGGAATTTAATAGAAAATAATCTGAATTTAGCTGCTATTTTAACCTTTCGCGGAAGGGACGACGGTGATACATTTGTTTTTTATACGAAATCCTTACCCAGGAGCGAAGTTTGAAAGTATTTTTCTGTAGCACAATGGATGACATCGACAAAATCACCCTAGGTAGCTGGTGCAAAAACTGTAATAGTTCTTGCGTAACTGGACGAGAGTAGTTGCCAGTCTGTGTGATGGCTGATAGTTTAAGGTTAATAAATATCATATTAACCATTCAGTAATTAGTTTTACATTAAATAATTTATATAATTACAGAGATGGAGAGGAAGTGAGATCAGAATATGTCGTGATAATCGAATTATCACTGAAGGCTTTTTGGGTCGGAAGGTGTTGAAGAAATCCTTTGATTGTCCAACTATAGTTTAATTAAACTTGGCGAATTATCACAAACCCTTAGGACATATGTATACGGAATTCGTTCAGTAACGGAAGTGTTTAGATAAATAGAAATGTAAATAAAAAAAAGATTATGTACTATTTTCTGCTCGCGAATTGTTGTGTATGCATGAACTATTCGTAATACCAAAATAGAGCGGCGGTGAAAATTATAGGAAAGAAATCTGTACAAAAGAAAATATGATATAGAATCATACGAAGAGATCATTTGTTCCTTGTTTAAATAATTTGGTCATCGAAACGAGTACTTGTTATAACTCATCCATATATCTATCTATCTATCTATCTATCTATATATATATATATATATATATATATATATATATATATGTGTGTGTGGGCACGGGGTTCTACGCCAAACGGCGACAGTTGTTTTAATGCTTGAACGCAGTCTTCAACCTATGTGTTTTGTTTCTTGGCTCGACTATTTATATAAGTTAGAGAATAGTGCATTATGGGTAGTAAGGTCTCCTGTATTATCCTAACCGTTACTTAGTAGTTGGTAACGGTTATGTATCAAATTATTCTAGAGGCTATTGAGAAAAAATATATATGTAGCACTCGAACTATGGTGTAGCGTAATGTTTAACAAGCTTGTCTCGCTAGATCAAATATTACTGAGTAGCGAGTTCGATCCTTGCTAATTGCTTAGTGGCACATCTAAGCTACGCTTAGTAAATCGAGATATATGTTGCGATTTACTAACGAAAGATCCGATTGAAAACTGGAGAATTTTAAAAATAGTTACACCTGGCAACATCTGCAACCTTTGCCAACAAGAGAAATTTGCTATAATAACATTTTCAGACCAAAAAACTTTTAAACATCAGATCGGAAATTATGTCCCGTTGTATTCATACTAAAAAATTCATTTGGAGTGGGATAAAAAGAACTCATGCATATTTCATTTAGTCCTTCACTGATACATTTCCAATGCACTTGATTTTCTCCTCCTCCTCCGCACCTTCTACCACACCTCACATCGTGCACTTACTCATTTTCAAATGAAGCGTTAGGAAATCAAATGACCGAAATCACCTGAAGATACTGAAAGGTTGAAACCAAAGTAGTGGAATCGACTGATTTCCTAATTTTTTATACTTACATATTGCTTATATATATATATATATATATATATATATATATATATATATATATATATATATATATCACACTAGGGTCATGCTTATTCTTAAATGCTAAGATTTTATCGGAATGGCTGGTCGTTAATTTTCACCTCTGCTCATCTGCTAGAGTGGCGAGTAAATCCCTGTTACCGGCGCCTACTCGGATGTATTTGTGTCTCGTCCATATCCTAAAAGCGAACCTGTGGCTTATACTGTGAATGGACTCAAGCGTTGTCATTAGGTGAATAAGGCCAGAACATTGAACCCCTCGTTCACAATACTTTGTGCTTTCACTAGCTGTCAACTGATTCCGGACAGCTTCATCTCCCCTAATTCGCACGTCGCATCCCAGGTGGATATTATCATGAAGTCACTTGCATGACAAATCGACCACGGGTCTCAGGGTTGGAATGCTAACGTAGTGATCATTAGTCATGCGTCTGATAGTTAATGGTAGGAACACGCAAAATAGAGGGGAAATATGCACAAACGTATTAGTATCCCAGAACCTGATCCTTAATATATTGACTTTTCTTCTTGCTTGTTGGCATGCTGTCTTTGAATAAGGTCAAGTATTTGTGTTCAGTTATAAAGATCTTAATACGCACACACACACACACACATATATATATATATATATATATATATATATATATATATAAAGTTGGTGCAAAATAATGACGTAATAATGTCGTTTTTTGACGTATTTTTTAACGTCAAAAAACGACATTATTACGCTATTATTTTAGCACCAACCTAATATCTATATATATATATATATATATATATATATATATATATATATATATATATATATATAACAAAAGAACAGTTCATGGTGAGTTCAGACATAAAATCTTTATATACGAACGCCCCTTCAAATAAATTTTTGACTCTACTTAAAACACCTAATGAAATCAAATATTAAAAAAAAAACATCCCTTCCACATATAAGATTATTACGGTGTGCGTTCTCATTATTAAACAATGTTATTTTACTGCAGTAAATTTGATGAAAGAAAAATCGCTTTACCCATGGGTTCACCACTTCGTGCTGTACTAGCTTATCTCTAGTTGCAGTTTCTCAAAAGAGGATCTCTCAAGTATATTCTGCTCACAATGTCCTACTCTTTAACGTACACGAATGATGTTATTCATGTCTTTGCAAGTACAATAATTAACATTGAACTAACAGAATACTTGATTATAAGAAAGTGAAACTAATAATGTTTTACCCTTTATTGATGTTATGTTTAATAAAACTGTTAACGGTCTGAAACTGAATGTATATAGAAAATCAGAAAAGAAATAATCTCATTAACCAATGAGATCCCCACAGTAATAAAATAAAGAACCGTATAGTAAGAGTTTTCTATTTAAGAATACTTACAATCCTTAACTTCCAACAATTACATGAAGAAAAAACAACTTTTTAAAGCCTCCAATATCCTTACGAATTAATGAAAAATGTTCAAAGAAAGAAGGTCAAAATATTTCTATAAAATATCTGATATTTTTGCTAGACACATAACAGTAGCCCAGATGCACAGGTTTGGTACTCCCAACTTTAAAACCCCCGTGTGCCACACATCTCTCCACAGGTGTAAGTAATTACTAGATACCTAATAGTAACTGAAATTGTTATCTATGCTGATGACACAAATATTTCCTCCTGTCTTAATAGTAAGTCTGATTTGCTTGATAAGGTCAAACTGATCGCAATCTGTTAACTGGGGCAATAAATGGCTGGTTACATTTAACGCCTTCATAAACGAAACTGCTTTGTATCAGTCGTCTGGTTCTGCCTTCCATCAATATAGCTGATGTTAATCTCCAGATCCAAGTCCTTTAGATCGTCTCGAACTGCGTCGTTGATCCTGCAAAGCAATGAAACGTGTTGGATTAATAAACAAAAAGCCATCACTTCTTTAGAAATTGCTTTGTTTACGTTAAGATACGAAACTGAGCAAATATGAATGTTTCGAGAGAAGAATTTGCATTCATAAGGCAATGTTCAGCTTTGCTTCATCATCGATGCACATCGTGGCCGAGACGGTCTAAATCATTTCTGATCTAACTGTCTTTCCTGTCAAGTGGAGGGGGACGCGGGTTCGAATCCTCTCAGGGAGCGTAGTTTTTCTTCAATAAGATTTCTTGAATATTCAAGCTGATAGGCGAAAATAAATTAATATACTCTTTAATAAATAAACAGGACGTATTCTACTCAAATATGTATATCCTCTAGAATTAGCGTTTAAGTTTTTTATATATATATATATATATATATATATATATATATATATATATATATATATATATATATATATATATATATATATATATATATATATATATATATATATACACATACACACACACATGGGAGAGTTCGACCTTGTTGTTGAATACCGAGCAAACAGGAGAAATAACTGCTACTGAGGTATAACTAACTTTGAAAAGAATCGTCTTAACAATCTGAAAGAATTAATAAACACTAAATCTCGAGCTAATCCATCAGCCCATATGACGGTTAACCCTTCAGTATGTCCTTTGTGTGGATTTATTTGCAATTCCCGTACAGGAATTTTGTCTCATACGAAACATAAAACCTGAACTGAGAGGCACTCATACGTCGAAAACGACGGAGGAGTCCATCATCATCATCATTATATATATATATATATATAACGACATTATTTTTGCACCAACCTAATAGATACAAATATTTAAGTAAATGCTCTCCTTATAATAAACAATATTAACATTTACCGATCTGAATGTCCCATAAATCTCAAAGAACAATTTTTTGAGATTACTCTGACATTCAGGCCGGTAAATGTTGTTAATACTGTTTAGTCTAAACAGAGCTTTTACTTAAATATTTGTATCTATTAGGTTGGTGCAAAAATAATGTCGTTTTTTCTTTTGAAGGTGAACGTCAAAAAACGACATTATTTATGCACCAACCTAATATAAAAAAATAACGTCTAAACAAAAATATATTAAAATAATTGTCGGACTTAGTTCATTCCATTTCATTTTATATATATATATATATATATATATATATATATATATATATATATATATATATTCGTAATGACTGAGTAAATCACGATAGCCGTCTTAGAATAGTTTGGCACCATGGACCTGGTATAAGCATTCTTTTCTCCAAAAATTATTTCAAGATTCTAAAAAATTACAAGTCTCGCATGAATTGTCCATGACGATAACAGCGTTTTTACTGCTTCTAATGTCAAGAAATTTTGATTTGTTTTCCCCACATTTTCACTCGTTTAAGTTATTGTACGTTAAGCATCATATCATGCTCTTGGCAAGATATGAAACTCCGCAGGAAAATATGGATCCATGCCTTGTTCCAATATATTCAGACAAAAGGATCTCAATCAACATTTTGCGATTCAGATTTTAGTGCAGTTGTTGTCATTGTGACGGATATTTCGCTGATTCTTCTTTTATATGTTCATTCGGGATATTGGCGATCATACCGCTCCACATCTTCCTGCCCCTTGTAGCTCTTAATAAGTTTTGTCTTTTTGCTATTCCTCCAAAACCCCGATCTACTATCCATTTACACAAGCTCATTAAGTATATTAAGCGCTACTTTTCTCTCTCCCTCAATCTGCCTTGTGAGAAACAGATTTTTCAAACACTCCTTCCTCATTACGTGCCCAGAAATTTTAATTGCCTCTTTCTGATGTTAATTCGGCTGGTATCCTCAGCATCTTTCTGTAGAATCATATTTTCTGTTGCTTTAAGTCTCATTTTCATATTTGACGAGATTGCCGAGCATTCGCTGTCATGCAAGAGGATAGATATCAATCTTTTTGTTTTGCTTGTAACGAAATTTTCCTGTCTCTTAATACTTTGCTTCGCTTTTGTAATGCATCTTTGGCCATCCCAATACGTCTCCAGAACTCAGTGTCGTACTTTTTGTCCTCTTTTAAAACATTTCCCAGATGTTTACATTTTTGCGCTTGGTGGATTTTTAGTATCCCCGATTTGTAATTTGCATTTAGGGGTCATCTTTTTGGTAACAAACATACATTCTGTCTTGTAGTTTATACTTATTCGTTTCTTATCGCTTTCCTTCGCTGCCTTCTGTAAAAACTTTTGTAGTTTCCTTTATATGTCTACTATCAACACTGTGTCATCTGTATATCTCATGTTGTTAATATTGTTTGCCGCCAATAATGAATACTGGTAGGATGTCTGATTCTCTCAGAATCGCCTCGCTGTATAGATTGAAAAAAAAACCTGGTAAGGAGACACATCCTTGTCTTACGTTCCTTATTACTTTTGTATTACTGACCTCAGAATAAAGGAAGACGTGAAGAAAAGTGATCGCCCGATTCTTAAAAAGGACATGGTGCATGGAAGAACTGAAATTATTCTTCAGTTTTCTTTAATTGATAACATCTTAAAGTAGTTGCCATTCTAGTCAAAACTTAAATTGCCTTTATGTCTTTCCTTCCGCCATTTTTTATCACTGTTTTGATTGGCTTATTTTTCATTTGTTCGCTAGTAGAAACTTTATCCGAGCAACTGAGTTACTAACGACTCTTCGCCAGGCAAATTGTTTATTGCCTGAATACTGGCAAATGAACAGACGAAAAGTTTTAGGTGATAGGAATGGGGGGAATAACATATGTGAGAAAACGACATTATTTTTGCACCAACCTAATAACACCCCAACAGACGTAACGTCACAAACCTTTCACTGCTCTGTGGCTCTTTCCATAGAAAGTGTTCAGACGAAATACATTCCTTAATTGGACCAGTTCTAAGTTTCACGGCCAAGACGCTCTGTGCCACGCATATTGTATTAAACCAAGATTATTGTTTTCATATTCCATTGATGAGATATTTCACTCCAGCAGCTTTTGTAAACGAGCTCGTTTTGCGGAACCGACTCCCGAGGAGATGTGTCCCCGTTACATACACTCTTAACCTGTTCAAGTCGAGGGTGAGCCGTTATCTTCACTACGTGTCACCATTAACTGGTACCTCTTACTCTGTAGCCCACTACTTCGAGTGGCTCTTGGACTTTGTATAGGTTAAAAATTATTGTAAAAAAAAAAATAATGTTTCTCAAAATCACAAAGCAACGATTCAACTAATTTATTCCTTCATATTGAATTGTTTTTTTTTTATTTTATTTTATTATCTGTTCACATAATATGAAAAATAACATCAGCACGTCGCATAACATGATTTTCTGGCATCGAGGTTTATAAGACTTGAATCATATCCAAACCTTAGGCGCTCACACCAAGTCATTTTTTTTTTCTAATTCCGATTTAGTTTTTCTTTCTTTTTTTCTATCGTACTTTCTTCTCGTGAAATCTCGCCTGACTCCGGTGTTTGTCTCAAATGTCGTGTCCGCTTTCATCTGAAACAAATAGCTCAATTCGTATGAAGAATCGTTGTCATCAAACATTACTCGCTGTGGGCCCCATTACCTAATAAATAACTTTATTTCGTTTCTTTCTTTCTTTTATTCTCTACTGAAATTTTAATCTGAAAATAATAATAATAATTTTACAACACTTCCTTCACGCTCTAAGCATGTCAAACAAACACGTCTGCAAGGTGACTTTTTGTAAGAGTTGCATGCATGAGTCTCTTTTGTGTCACTTCAATATTCTGCAATAATTTTGTTTACGGATCATGTGACTTCAATGCTGCCACCGCCACCACACGTTTATGTTCATAAATGGAAAAAAAGGAAAGAGAAAAATCAATGATTCGCGTGACTTCACGAGATTTCAAATAAGCGATAGTGTTTGGTGTCTGACAGTGTACAATATATGAAAAAGTTTTTTGTTTTCCGGCCTTCTTTTTAACCCATGCAGTATTTGACGAATTTTTTTTCTTATTTGTTCCTGCTGTACTATGCACACGTTTCACCGCAGATTAGGTCAGAAAAGATATTGCACTCAGGGTCCTTGAAAGAAGTCAGGTGAGTGATGTTCTTGTCGCCGCGATTCACTCTGTGAGAATACGCATGCGTGAGGGGAAACTAATGATAGGCAGATACATAAACACCTGCCCTATTTGAGAACCTCTCTTTTTTTCATTTTTTTTTATTTTTTTTTTTTTTTTGTTTTACAACGATTTTCACCCTGTACATACTCAAGCGCAACCAGCGGTAGATAGCTACAGAGTAAGAGGCTCATTTTATGGGAATGTGTGGGAAAGAAAACGATTCACCATAGATTTGAACTGATTAACTTTGTAGTGTTCGGAGAACCATACTCTTGAGTGTTAATTTCCACAAAGCAGAGAAACTGCTGCTTGAATAGAACTTCAATCTCACCAATGAAATACAAAACTAATGATAATTGTTCTTCATTATGTGTATGGCGTGGCGGGTTTTAACCGTGAAGATGAGAGGGGGTAGAATTAAAGAAATGGAGTTCGTCTAAACACTTTCTATGGTAACAGCGATAGAGCAGCGAACGACATGAGGCGTTTCATTTGTAAGAAAGCGATCGCTGAGTGGAAAATAGTTTGATACAAGAA
>OZ010588.1:50646821-50679321 GCA_963932145.1 Acanthosepion lycidas | reverse complement strand
TATATATATATATATGTGTGTGTGTGTGTGAAAAGTGTATATATATATATGTGTGTGTGTGTGTGTGTGAAAAGTGTATATATATATATATGTGTGTGTGTGTGTGTGTGAAAAGTGTATATATATATATATATGTGTGTGTGTGTGTGTGAAAAGTGTATATATATATATATATGTGTGTGTGTGTGTGAAAAGTGTACATATATATGTGTGTGTGTGAAAAGTGTATATATATATATATGTGTGTGTGTGTGTGTGTGTGAAAATTGTATATATATATATATATATATATGTGTGTGTGTGTGTGTGAAAAGTATATATACATACACACACATATATATATATATATATATATATATATATATATATATATATATATATTATTTATATATTATATGCGCGGTACTTATTAGAAAGCGCTCAATATCAGAGATAGAGCTAACATATTTGGTTGGATTGATGTGAGTTTGTTACTCTGGGTTTCACGCTTTTGCGATCGTCAGACAAACCGATTAATTTTTTTAAAATTTTGTATATATGTAGATTGTGTGTATTGATGTTATTATGGAAGTGGGGGGAGAATCATCCGCGTGATGTCACCCATACTAACGCAAACATAGATGCATCTCCGTACACCCATTGAGGTACGCAGTCACACATACACACGCGCTTGCCCGCCGGGGCTGTTACAAACATAAACATATGTGGATAGTATGAGACTTGACATATGTATGTATATGTGTGCTGTTATCTACATACATACGCATTTGGTTGCTGAAATTCAAAGATGGCATATGTAGCGAATATTTCTCGTGAATATATGCATGTCAACAATCAGAGCATTCTTCTATTCTATCGCTGAATAATATTTCTTCGCACGCACGTATATACGTGTTGTGGGGTCTGTGTAAAATTATAATAGGTAAAAATTGCTATTATTTTAAAATTTTAAGTCTGATTTGTTATTATTTTAAAGCTGGTTATTTGCTTGTTTTTGATGACTCCGTATATGTAACTGGTAGAAATTGCAGTTTGTAATCCTTATTGGTTTTTATTTGGTGGTATTAAATATGCTGTGGGGAGTAATTTATTTTAATAATTATGGCGGATTGATATGGTAATAGTAGATGTGATTTGGTAGTTACGGTGTTGGGGATTGGTGGTAATGATAATATTAGTAGCTAATAGTTATTGTAAATTGGTAGAAGTGATTAGTAATGGTGATGGAATGATAACAATAAATGTAATTATTGTGATGGTAGGTTAAACTAAAGAGTGGTTGTTGTTTTGCCTTTTTTTTTTTTTTTTTTTTTTTAATCCGTTTGGTATAAATTTTGGTAATAGGTATTTATTTTCATGCCTACATTTGGAAATTATCTCTGATCTTTTGTTTAGTAATTCTTTTGCGGGGTATGGATATTATTGTTACTTTTTCGTGTAGGCAAAGTTGTCATTTTTTTTATAATTTTGCTGTAGGCAGGTGTGTTTTTCAATATTTTCTAGCTTATTCTTGGTGTGATACTTTTGTCTTTTTGCTGTCATATGTATGTGGATAGTGTAGTGCTGTTCGAGTATTTTCTGTTGGTCAATGAAAGGCTGTGGTTGTTTTTCCACTTCTTGAATGGACCCTCAATTGCACCGATATAGTACATTGTGCTGTTGTTTGCACTTACCTTGGCTTTATATATTGTATTCGTATGTTGGCAATTTCCCTGGAGTGGACATGTTGTTCTATTTCTGCAGTTGCATTTTGGGTCTTTGGTTTCATTTTTGTAGGTTGCCATTTTTTTTTGTTGTGTACTACATCGGTGCCACTTAGAGTCCATGAAATGGTCAAAGTCCGACAATTATTTTAAGACATTTTTTTAATGTTCATAATGTGGGACGACATTTGTTTACATTTGGATACGCATCGAGCAGATATGAATGTATTAGAGAAAATCATGGAGAATTGTAGTTTAAAAACAGTAACATCAACCTTGCTAATCGAAACGCCCCTCTGTGGCTCAAACGGCACGTCAGGCTATATGACGGTCCGTAGTGGATACAGATTCGATTCCTGTTGGAGGACGAATATTTTCTGTGAAAATTTCTTGGACATTCAGGCTGGTAAATGTTAATACTGTTTATTATAAACAGCGCACTTACTTAAATATTTGTATCTATAAGAACTACGTATAAACATAAAAAATGTCTTTATATATATACTGTTTTGTTACGAAGAAATATTCAGAATTCATTGCCTAAGCAGCCAGGGCTAATTTCAGTTGAGATTAATAAAATCATTCTATTAAAACAATTTTGGGCTAATTCATATTGCTCTTTCCAGTAGTGATAAGGCCTTCCTTCCTAACCTTTTGCTTGAAGGAGTAGGAAATGTCAATATAATGATTTTCTTTATTTTCTGTTTGAATTATTACATATTGTTTTATAATAGATAGCGAGTGTAACAGCAAAATTTTCCAAACCGTCGTAAAAGCAAATTTGACCGTTTATGTTAGATTAAGCTTCAAACGTTTGTAACTTAGATATGATTAAAGATATCTTACTGTAATTCTCCGAGCTTTTAATAACTTTATTTGAATCTACTTTAAGCACTAAGAATGTATAACTACTTTCCAAGCTTAAGAAACATAATGAAATTGATCATAATAAAAATGCCATGTTCATCATTAATTAATCATAGCTAAGGATCGGAAGCTCGTGAAAGATTTAAATGAAGTTAAAATTATATATATATATTTCAGGATCATTTTTTAACTTATTCAACATAATCTTCGCTGTCCCTAAACTTCTAACTTTCTGTCCTTTGGTAATAAGTCACTTCACAGGTTTCATATCCGATTTCTTTTCCAAGTATCTTTTCACTGCTTTTTAAATTATCACAGCCAGGACTAATTTCAGTTGAGATTAATAAAATCTTTCTATTAAGACATTTTTTTCGCTAATTCCTATTGCTCTTTCCAGTATTAATGAGGGTTTCCTTCCTAACCTTTTGCTTGAAGTAGGAGGAAATATCGGCATAATGATTGTCTTTATTTTCTGTTTGAATTATTACATATTGTTTTATAATAGATAGCGAGTGTAACAGCAAAATTGTCCATTTGTGTTAGATTAAGATTCGAACCGTTGTAACTTAGAAATGATTAGAGATATCTTACTGGAATTCTCCGAGCTTTTTATAACATTATTAGCATCTACTTTAAGATATAAGAATGTATAAGTACTTTTCAAGCTTCCGATTCATGATGAAATCGATCATAAACAAAAATGACATGTTCATCTTTAATTAATCATCGGCCCGTTTTAGGATCAAAGTGTAGTATCTGTGCTTTGTGATCATCCGGGCTGGCTTCTGTCGAACTCCCTAATGCAGGGAGGAACTAGGAGGAAGCTTTGCCGAAGGGCAAGGTTTCCTTCGGGGAGGTAGACAGGACCTGAACCCGTCCAGGCGGGTTCAAAGGTCATATTTTTGGCCGAGCCTACGGGCTCGCGGGCAACCCACATTAAACCGGCCTTGTGCCACATTTAATCCTCGTGGGTGGGTTAATAAATACTAAATACTAGCTAAGGTCGAAAGCTCGTGAAGGATTTAAATGAAGTTTATATATATATAATTATTTCATGTTATTTATGTTATACGTTAGATTCTTTTAAAATTAGATTTCATTCAAGACCATCTTTTTTGCCAATTTTTTTCAATAAACTTATTTTAAACTTATTCATATTTTTCCACCTTTTCCACTTTTACCGGTACCTTCATTGCCTAAATTCTGCCCGAGACACTTCAACTGTTGCTACGGCTGCAGTACTTGTATCCCGAACTCCACCGATGACCATAACAGTTTAAGGATACCGGGTCCCATGATTCTTCTCATTTCTCGTGTTGAAAATATTTGCAGGTTTTTTTTGTTTTTTTTTAGATGTAGACGTGAAAATAGATCCACCGCATATTTTTTTATTAATAAACTGCTCGCGTATTTTTCTTTGTTTCTTTCATCAGTCTTCCTAATTCAATTCTGGAGAGTCTTTGTGAAATCGATTATTTTTCGACTTTTCTTATCTTCTCAATACCTATCTGACGTATATGTTTATACATTCAGGTTAGAAAATGCTCGCAAAAACTATTGGCTTCAGTTAATGGCACTCAGCCGAAAACGTATATGGCAGTTAGGAGGTCGCTTGTCGAAAACGTATATGGCAGTTAGGAGGTCGCCTGTCGAAAACATATATGGCAGTTAGGAGGTCGCCTGTCGAAAACGTATATGGCAGTTAGGAGGTCGTTTCTTGAAGACTTTCAGCTTTTACACGCAGAGAGACATATTTCATTATTATTGAATGATTTTTTTTTCATATTTGGCATGTGGTAAATATATATTTGAAAAAAAAAACTGTTTTATTTTTTCCTCTCCGTAAGCCAAAAGAAAGATTTGGGAAAGCATTTCTGAGAGGCAGTGTCTGGTTGAAAGAGAAGATAATAAGAGACATTCAGCAATCGATATAGTTATTCTCCTTCACAGAGTCGGCATAAATATGCATAGAAAGAGAAAGAAGTATGTTGATGGAAGCTTATACCTCTCTTTCATATATATATATATATCAGATATTTTGAAATATCACTAATCTAAAACAGTTCTATAAATGGGTAAGCATAATAAAATTGCTTTTTCGTTTATATATAAAATTTGTTATGGAGAGGAAGATTACTCAGTATCGGAGATAGAATTTTTGCAGCTATAGACACGTACGGCTGTGACCTATATCGATTGTGTTTACGCATACACACACATATATAAGTATATATATATATATATATATATATATATATATATATATTAAGGCATTAAAAACAAGAAATTTTATATTATGGACCATGATAGATTTAAAATAAAACAAACACCAGTCGACCGGTTTCGTCCCCTCTCATCAGAACTGTTAACGGGGAAATTATGAGGAAAAGAAAAGAAGTCTGTAATGCATGACATGAATGATTGGACAGGAAGAAATAAATTATTATAAAAGTTATACCAACCAAGATGCTAGAAACGCAGCACAGCAAGTCCAAGCAAACAATCTCTTTGTTTACAAAGAGTAGGTTGCCTGAACCTGATGTAAAGCGTCTCTAACACCTTAAGATGGAATAGCGAGTGCGAACTGGCCAAAACAGAAAACCAGTTCACACTGAAATTCAACGCACAAGTAGGATTCTTTATAAAGTGATCCGCAATCGAAGACCCATACGTGTTACGAATCATTCATGTCATGCATTACAGACTTCTTTTCTTTTCCTCATAATTTCCCCGTTAACAGTTCTGATGAGAGGGGACGAAACCGGTCGACTGTTGTTTGTTTTATTTTAAATCTATCATGGTCCATAATATAAAATTTCTTGTTTTTAATGCCTTAATACGCTTCTGTACCGTTTCAAATATATTCAAATATATATATATATATAATTTTTGTATTTAGTCAGCAATCCTTCTTCATGCACATTTCATTGAATACGATAGACATTATTTTATACAATTTCTTAGGTGATTTAATATTTTTTTTCTTTTCAGGTGATAAATTATATAAAAACTGTCCAAGTTTTCTTTTCACCCGAGCACTTTCGGCTGTACATATACATTGCTCAGGTCTCATTTAAATACGCATGGAGACTTACCGGACCCTATTCGTAACGTACTTGTTGACCCCACAAATATAATAGCATCATCTATATGCAAAAAAAAGGCCAAAAATAATGGAAGCCTTATTAATAAAAAAAAACACTCAGTATCAACTATGAATATGGACACAATATCTTGACAGTGTTTTGAAAATGAAAACATTATATAAATTAGGTTGGTGCAAAAATAATGTCGTTTTCTCACATAGTAACATATGTGCGGAAACGACATTATTTTTGCACCAACCTAATACAGCAAACTAGTTCTTGTTAACAATTAATATATTTCAACTTTGAAAATGGCTAAATGTCTAGACGAAGGTGGTCAGATAAAAAGAACAATTGGGCAGTTTTTTTATGTAATTTATCACCCGTAAAGGAAACAATTATTAAATTGAATGAAAGCAACTTGTTTGTCTCGTATTCAGTGAAATACACACACACATATATATATATATATATATATATATATATATATATATTGTGCGTTTGTGAAGAAGAAAATATGCAGTACCTTATGTGATGTCATTTTTGTCGGTAATCGAAAGAGAATTTTGGAAAGGATTTTTTTTGTATTCAGTACGTTAACGAGTTTCTTTTTCCTAAACATACTACTAACAGAAGCTAAAGAACCCAAGCCGACATGGATGGATTGGATTCATGCTTTTCTTAAGAGTATTTGTGCGAAGGTCAAATTGACCTCTGTCGGAATTTGAACTTTGCATGCCCCATCCAAATTATCAATATGCGGCATAAGCAGCCATCCATCCGCACCCTTACTAACTCCCAGGGTGTGCTGAATATTTCAAGTTCGTAAAACAAAATTCAAATTCCTACTAATTTAACAAACATAAGTTTTTGCTTGCCAGGGGCTTCTTAGTTGGGACGAGATTTTTTCAAAATCCACGAGAATATAATAGATGTGTCTGTGTTATTATTCGTTGCTTTTCTAAGGGGATAGACATACAGTGGTCTAAGAAAAGTTTTTAGCCAGGAGAAATAAACTACATCCAATTTCAAAATTTAATTACGTAATCCCTATTAAACATAAACAGTATTTGGAACTAGTATATGTTAGACATTTTGACGGTCGTCTTCGAGTAAAGAATCCAGAGGTTCGCAGTGAATATTTCTGAGACAGTAGGAAAGCGTAGTTCAGGTTCGCAGTGGATATCGTAGCAAAGTAGCAGAGCGTAGTTCTTCCTTTTATCATCTTCGCCTGTCAAGTTGGCACTGGTCTTTCCGGTAGGGTAAGCAAAGATGGCTGCCTTTATACACGACGGATACAATGTTCTGCGACTTCTGATTGGTTAACCTTCTATTGGTGGACTATAAAGCGAGTTGAGTCATTTTGACTCGCTCACTAGTCACATAATATACACAAAAAAACTGTAACACTATATAGTAGGTCTTCCATTTGCTAGTGTCAGGGATTGTATTCGATTGTTCATGGATTTGATAAAGTTATCAACAATCGCCTAATCCATATTTTGCCACTTGTCTTGCAATGTTACTTTAAGAGTTGCCACTGACGTGATTTTGGTTGCACGCTCTCGAAGTTTTCGGTGCTCCCAAATGTACTCTATTAGATCCATGTTGGAACTTGGGGTTACCCATCGCAGTAACTTGATTCCTTGCGATTCCTTCCAGGCTTTTTCTACTTTGCTCGTATGACATGGCGTTCTATTTTCTTGAAAAAGGTAGACATTCTTGTCAATCTGATTGGTTTCAAATAGTGAGAGTAGTCTTTTCTCTAATATTTGACAGTATTTTGGACCATTAAACCACTTATCAACAAGAGTCAGCTCAGATTTCTATCCAAACCAGATAGCGCCCCACACCATTACTCCACTCCCTCCATGTTTTACGGTTGCCTGCAGACATTCAGTGTTCCAAGTCTCATTCTGATTTCTCCAAACAAACTTACCTCGAATTTGAATACTGGCAGAATTTACTTTCATCTGTCCAAATTACAGACTGCCAAAATTCATAATCATTTCTCTCGAATTCTTTCCCACAGTACATACGCCCGTTCCTATTAACTACTGAAATCAAGGGCTTCTTTCTTGCAACTCTTCTTTGATAGCCTAGCTCTTTCACAGTCATTCACACCGCATATGGCGACATTTCTATGCTGTTGGCAACATCTTTGACGCTCTGAAGACGGTTTCTAATGACTTCCATCTTCAGCGTCCTTTTCGTTCACTCAGACACGATGCTTGGTCTTCCTGAACATTGTTCCACACAATAGCCTTCTTCATTAAATTTCTTAACAATATTATTAACCGTTTAATGATTAACCTTGAAAAATCCAGAAATTTCTCTATTTTTCTTGTCAGAATGATGTCATCCTGTTATTTGCCCTCGTTGAGATTAACCAATTTTCTTTCTTCCGCGAACTTTCTTTGCAAGAAATAAGTCGACTATCGTTCATAGATTAGAGTAGCTTAATTCTAACACAGTATGGTCTGAAAAAAATAGATACGTCATTACACAAGCAAAAATTGCTGTAATTAAGGTTGGCTAAAAACTTATCATAGCCCACTGTACTCATTGCAAATCCAATATGTTTGCTCACTAGTTCAGATTGTACTGGCGTTTTGACTCGACGTGATTGCATCACCACCTTTTAAAAGGTAAGCTTAAGTTACTGTGGCACAAAGTTACCTCTCTTAGACGCCTAACAATGATATAACGAAAAAAGTTCTAAGGGTTGTTAAGATCTTTCTCTTTCGTTTGTTGTGCGAACGACCCCATCAGAACCTAGAGAGTTCCACTTGATTAACGGTTTGTGGGGCACAAGTATCCCACGATGAGTGCGGCTAATTTGTACATCGGTAACTATAAAAAAAATCAGTTTTCAATTACTATGGTTAAACTGAAGAATGTTTTACCGAACTAATCTAATTTTGGTATTAAAATTTTTTAGAATACTAATCAAAAACGCATTTAACCAGAGTTGCCTGTATGGTAAAAAGTTTGGGGGGAAAAACTGAAATGGCTAAAAATGGCTTTCAGCAAACGATGTATGTGGATTTTGTCGAAGACATCCTCCTTTGAACATTGTGAATGTCTTCTTTCTTTCTCCTTGTCTCGTCTTTCTTTCTCCTTGTCTCTCTTTTCTTTCACCTTGCGTCTTCTTTCTTTCACCTTGCCTCTTCTTTCTTTCCCATTCTTGTTGTCTCTTCTTCCCCTCTCTTCTATAAAATCACAAAGAACTGTACCAAATAATATACCACAACACTGGAGGACTCTCATCATCATCAACAACAACAAAATAAATATCACATGTAACCCAAAGAAGACCTAATGACATAATCAAGATGTTATGATTCCACACAACTTCCAAGAAAAGGTTAGGAAGGAAACATCCATCACTCTTGTAAAGTGTGATAAAGGCTACTGAACTTGAGAAACCTGTTTTCCTAAAAAATATTTTAAGAAAAAGATTTTATAAATTTCAACGGACAGCGGTACTGGCTGGTCGTTCAGTTAAGTTTGGATGTTTCCTCATAAGGAAATGGCTAATATTACACTCGTCCCTCTTCCTGTCCTGACCTCGTGATCCAGTTTTTCTTTTTATTGTTCCCTGTATTTTAAACTTATTCACCGTTCTCTTCATGGTTCTTGACCTTTTTCCTATTGTTCATTTGAAAGACAGTAGGTCTGACACAAAAGGATTTTAATCTGTTCTATTTCAAGCTGAAAATCTGAAAGGGTTTTTCAGTGATTCTTACTAAAAATGGTGTAAAGATGGCTAAATGTCTTATATCAAAACCTGAAAAAACGAAACTCAATTCGTTTAGATTTTTTTGTTATGTTTCTTTATAAGAAAATGGTTAATATTACACTAATCCCTCTTCCTGTTGTGACCTGTTGATCCAGTTTTCCTGTCTATTGTTTCATCTTTTTGAAATCACTAATATTGCACTTATCACAGCATCAGATCACTGGAGAATTATCTTCCAATAATTGTTTTTTGATGAATGAGTTGACTGCTTCCCGATGTTACTGGTAGACAAGTTTTCCAGACAAGATAATTTAGATAATTTTGAAAGTAAACACACTTTCTCTATCTGAAATAAACACCACACAACGATTCAAACTAAAATCTTTCCATTTCGCCTTGCGCTAGATAAAGCAACCCTTAATAAATATCACAAAACCCGCACTTAAGATTTTTAGTTGAGTGGTTTATTCTAATAAACATACAAACATTCTACATTTATTATCCTCGTATTCGGTATAGTAGGAGTAGGGGCTGAAACAGTCTTGGCCGCTAATATTTCAGCCCCGCACTATGCACTGTTTTAGATAAATATTTTTAAATATTTAAAAATGAGTAGTATTAGTACTGACTTTTGACGATAGTAAGACTTTGGGATCTTCGCGGAGTATAATCTTCCCACACTAATTTTAGATTAGTCGTGTACAATTCAAGTAAATCTTAGTAGATATCAAGGAATTTCGATTAAGAATACTGATTATTTTGGAAGCAGTGACTCTACCTAACTGGAAGATTGATGCAAGATAATCTTGTGTATAATTCCCTGTATTAACCTTGTACTATGAGAAAAGATTAGCTCTAATCTTAAGTTGGGTTTTTTTCTCTTTTGTCACAAGTGGAGCTTTATTTAATATTTGTCGATCTTTTGATTGCCCTTCATTCCACAGGCTACCTGGTAATTTGAACTTAGATATTTTTTTCCCATGGAAAAAATGTAATATTGTTTAGTGTTTGATAGATTGGTACTTGAGAATTCGTCAGGTATGAGAGATGTTTTTTTGTTTTTTTGTTTGTTTATTTATTTTTTATTTTTTGTTGAAAGCAAGCTAACTTCTCTTGAAGCGAAAATGGAAAAGATGCTGTTTTCCTCTGTTGTTTATTAGAATAATGAGACATTTTGACGCTTAAGATTGTTTTTTTTTTTTTTTGTTTCTCGTAATAAAGAATGATCGATCCCTAATGCAAAGGGAATAAATTACCAATCAAATTACTGAAGACAAAAATCCGCAGTTCCATACATCATTAAAATGACGAAGAAGCAATTGGTTATCAACTAAAACCAGAGCAGTGGAAGGGAGGTGAAAATGAGAATTAGAATAAGAAAAGAAAAGAAAGTTAATTCTAATTTTTCTAACCTTGCCGTTTTTCATTTTTCCTTCTTTCCGAATGTAATTGCTCCTTTTTTTTTTTCCTTATTCAATTTTTGTTTTCGTCTCTGTTGGCCTTTCCTTACCACCATATTTTTGTCAGAATCGAGAGCCAGAAACGTTTCTGTCATTGGTTCTCTTTCCCTTTTCTTGTTGGTTCCGTCCCCGGCGCTCGCTTCTTGTTGCTCTTAACTTTGTCCTCGCTTGACTCCCCTCTTTTCTTGTTCGTTCTTTTCACCCTTGCCGCAGCTCCCTCTCGACACACTCCACGAGTTCGCCTCCTTTTTTTTTTCTTTTTTTTTTTTTTTGCCTGTTCCATTTACTCTTGTCACTTCTTCCTCTGTTGCTCTTCTCTTTTCTTGCCTGTTCCTTTTCCAGTAGTTGCTTCTTCCTCTTGTTTCTGTCCTCTGTTTTCCTTGCCTATTCTTATCGGTTCCGATCTCTGCTCTCGTTTCTTGCTCCTGACGCTGTCCTCAGCTGACCATTAGTTGTCTTGTCAGTTCCGTTACCGGTTGTATCCTCTTCTTCTTTCACCCCCTTCTTGTCTCTTCTTATTCCTCCTTCTTGTCTCTTCTTTCTCCTCCTCTTCCTCCTCTCTCCTTTCTCCTCCTCTTCCTCCTCTCTTCTTTCTCCTCCTCTTCCTCCTCTCTTCTTTCTCCTCCTCTTCCTCGTCTCTTCTTATTCCTCCTCTTCCTCGTCTCTTCTTATTCCTCCTCTTCCTCGTCTCTTCTTTATCCTCCTCTTCCTCGTTTCTTCTCTCTTTCTCCTCTTCCTCGTCTCTTCCCTCCTTCTCCTCTCCTCCTCGTCCTCTTCCTCGTCTCTTCTCTCTTTCTCCTCTCCTCCTCGTCCACTTCTCTCTTTCTCCTCTCCTCCTCGTCCACTTCCCTCTTCCTCCTCTCCTCCTCGTCCTCTTCCTCGTCTCTTCTCTCTTTCTCCTCTCCTCCTCGTCCTCTTCCTCGTCTCTTCTCTCTTTCTCCTCTCCTCCTCGTCCTCTTCCTCGTCTCTTCTCTCTTTCTCCTCTCCTCCTCGTCCTCTTCCTCGTCTCTTCTCTCTTTCTCCTCTCCTCCCTTTCTCCTCTCCTCCTCGTCCTCTTCCCTCTTTCTCCTCTCCTCCTCGTCCTCTTCCCTCTTTCTCCTCCTCGTCTCTTCTCTCTTTCTCCATGACCTCCTCCTCCTCGTTGCTGTCCTCAATTGTGCATCCTATTCCGTCGACACGCCTTTCGGTTACTCCTTTAAACTTTTGTTTATCAAAATAAGAAAATGTATATATAAAGACAAATATACAATTAGTACTTCTATTAGGCCATATCCGCTTGGTTCAATGAGATAGAATCCATATGGTGGTTGATATAAATGTTAAAACTTATTTAATATTACTGTTTTTCCTTAATATTTTACATGCACTCAAACTGACAGCCAACTTTATATAATGCTCAAAGTTTTGAGTGAAGGCATATACACGCAAACCTACATAGATATGATTTCTACAATTTTTTTTTTTTGTTCTGAATTCAGCTTGGTTCGGTGAACATGGTGTTTCGTCGTGTAGATGTATTTGTAAGTATGATATATATACTTATTTGAGTAGCAAGGAAGCAGTCACGTCCAGATATTGTACCTTTTGGAATATCAAAGAAAATCTGTTTGGTAAGATTAAAACCATTCAAATTATGTAAGTAGCAAGTCATTCTGCGAATGCGAGTAGTAATATATAACCAAGTAGTGCACGTAGCGTGTTTGGATCATCGGTAACTAAACCGGTTCTCCCGCCAGATTTTTTTTCTAACGAAGAGGATGCATAATTAAGCTTTTCATCGGAGTCAACGATCATCTTGCACAACATAGTCGATGGATGTATGCAGCTGGTGTGGTGATGACAAGGAGGAGTACTTCTAAGACTTAAGTCAATTGCCAGGACGGTGTGTTCCTTCATTTGAATCAACAGTCATATGTCGATGACCAAGGTGAGGCTTTAGGTTGGAAAGCACCAACTTTGATTTGATCTGGAGAAGAATGGGTCCCGCCTATGAGGAAAAGAGCACCATGTTGCAATTCACCCAATCAGAAATTTAGAAAGAGCATGCTGCACTGCTTGGCATTCGCGATGGAAGCTCTAATAGGAATAGTTAAGCGTGTTTGAGTGTTAATCTGAGGACAGTGCAGAGGATTCAGAAAACTCACTCTTATCGTTTTAAGAAAAAATTCCTGAATGTCTTGGTGAGAGCCTCTGACTCAACATGATGGCCTACATTAAGTGCTGTCCTGGGGTCAAGAAGGTGTTTGCTGGATCACTCCGTTGGACCTTACACCGTACCACACAAGCAGGGGTACGCAATCATGGCGCTAAGACGGTTACTGTGACCACATCATGCTTTACATCTAGCCCACCTAACTCCTCAGATTGCTAACCATTTGATTATTATGGATGGGGGCGCAGTTCAGCGATTGACCAACAAAACTCCTTGTAATACCAAAGATCTGAAGGATTATGGTAACATTCCCTAACTTAAACAAGGAGACCGTCCAGAATAGATGCAGGAGATTCCGATATTATAAAATAAAAACACGTTACCCTTCCGCACTACCCAGGTTTCAACCGTGAGTCATCATTAGGACGTTAAGTAAAAAATGCTCCGCAGCATACTCTAAGTTTCTTATCATTACCATGACACCGAAAGTCAAGAAGAAGAGGGGAGGGCGTGGAAAAAACAAATTTTACTTTATATGCCTTCACCCAGAGTCGTAGAGACCGAGATTATGCCTGCTGACATGTCTAAACATAATTTCTGATCTCTCATTCAATAACATTGCACGATCGGTATATGTAGCAATCACTAACCTCTCTTCCTGGCACAATCTACAGCTGTTGCCGTTTGTCCTACCAGATCTGACCTTCCTCAAAATATTCCACTATACACCTGGACATCTACTATGTTGTTTTTCGACATCCAAACGTAGTCCGCCAGCTAAGTACTATATCTACGGTTCAGTATTCTAAAAGAAGCATGGTTGTTTCTTGAAAGTACCTTCAGTGCATCCAATATAAACTTTCTTTTGGCCACTGTCATCCTTAACCTCGGCTTGGTAAATCAAACCTTCTGTGCAGCAGGACCCCTTCAAGGGGCATTTATTTTTGTTTCTACAGTTACATATTGTCTTCACTGCGTTTTTGTATATCCATGTATAAATTCCTTGCATTTTGCTTTTTTTATTATATTACTTAAATTGCCAGTACAACTGTAACTCAACTTTTCATGTGTTGCTGTTAAAAATCCTTGACAATTCAGAGGATTTAGGGAAATGTTTCCTTAACATTCCCCCAAAATATTTTCTTATTTCTGTTTTTACCTGCAGGTTAAAGGGGTGGTTGTACTAAATTACTTTTTCTTTTTCTAGCCCCCTTTTTCCTCAGTTGTTGATTCACGTGGAATTCAAACATCAACTCGGCAATATGTCCCTCATCCTTCAATGCTGCGACACATCCTTGCTTCTTTTTCATTCAAATGTTTCTTTTGTCGAGGAATTTCTTGATATTCTGCACTCAACTCCCCTTGGGATTTGTCTAATTACACCCGCCGGGTTATTGGACTTTGTATTCACATATTTCAACACATATTTTAATCTTATTCATTTTGATTTAATTTAAAGTAAAATTAATATGATTATCGACATTGGTAGCCACGGCATTTACAGGTACAATAGACTAATTGTAGTACCAGATAATAAAAGAACTATGCCATCAGAATTTTTTTTTTTAAACTCTTTAAAGAATTTTGTTTGGAAATCACTGTTGAAATGATCATGACAGGTGTTCAATATTTGGATATTAAATTTAACTTATCGTCTGCTACGGCTCCACATATATGAAGCCCAACACTGTGTTGAAATATTGGATACAGAAAAACCATCATCAACGGACTAGTAGGGAGGAATGGGTGGTCCGTTAAAGCCGATTGTCCGTACATAGGGAGGGATTATATTTGAGCTATAAAATCCCTATAGTAACTACCAGTAGTTATGATCGTAATGTACTATAGACATGTCTAGATGGCATAAATAAATATATACGTAATAGATATATAAATCAAAATAGATTTCTCACAGCCACTTTCTCACGCACGCGCTAATGTATCGTACTGTATATACTGTACACCCGTTTTTCTTTACAATTGAAAGGCAAACCGCCGCCAAGCGGCCAATTAGCTGAACGAGTCGTATTAGTTCTCAAAGCCCACAAATTTTGTAATAAACCGCTGACGATTTGGTAGTTTTTTGGGTTTTTTTTTTTCCTGCATAACATGTTTTTATTTTGCCTACAGATTGTGTCCGTTGCATTCGAAGTCCGTTCACGAGGAGTCCGTACATGAGAGGTTTGTCTGTATGAGGTCCAAATATCCAGCAAGTGTAATTAGGCACATTCCAAGGGAAGTTGAGTGCAGAATATCAAGGAATTTCTCGACAAATAAATTCCTCAGAAATAAAGCATGTATTATCATTTCTGATGTTGTGCTTTCGCAACATGCTTGATTAACATGACGATATTCAGTCACCCCTCCACTGGCGCATCATGTGGCACAAGGCCGTTTTTAACGTGGGATTTCCGAGCCCGTGGGATTTCCGAGCCCGTGGGCTCGGCCCCAAAATATGCCCACTGAACCCGTATAAACGAGTTCAGGGCCGATTTACCTCCCCGAAAGAGAATCCGTCCTTCAGCGTAGCCTCGTTCGGGTTCCTCCCCGCCCGAAGGGTAAGAGTTCAACCGATCAGCCGGTCGACTGACTTGATTAACATGACGCACATGTGTGTCTTGTGATACTATTTATATTGCCTCTGAGGTACTTGCGCGTCCATTCCGGGGTTTTATTGAAAGCATCATGAAGTACTATGTTAATGCATTAGACACGTATGTTACTTTGCAGCTCTCTACAGAGAAGATATTATTTTTTTATGATTTTTAGATTCGAATAATGAAAACAATTTCATTTACCAGAACCACACTAATTCATCCACTCATTCAATTAATACCAAATCACCAAGTTAAATGCTCACGTAGACAAAAGATAAAAAGGAAATGCAATATTTCTGCAAGAAATTTCTCATTCTCAGACAGTAATTTACCAAAATAAAACCTGAGTCGTCTAACATATAATTTCTAATGGCAACTCGGGGAAAAAACTCACATAAATTGCATTATAGAAAGGTTAAAATATCTAAGGTAGGTGTAGAATTGACTTTGCTTTATTTTATTAATTATTTACAAGTTGTGTTTCATTTCAATTTCTAATGGTAATTATAACAAAACTTAGATGATATGATGTTAGGGTGCAAACAGACTTAACCTCATCTCGATAGTGAAGCTTCTCTGTAGTTCTTTCACTTTGTATGACCCATTCAACTTATCAATATGCGACATAAGCAGCCAGCCATCCACAACCCCGAATAAATATATGAATATACGGGTGTGCTGAATATTTCTTGTTCATCAAAACCATTTTCAAAATCATACTGATTTAACAAACATTAGATGACTCCTCTTCTTCCCGTACCAACTATTGGTAAATAGCAGGAAAGACCGAGTTCTATAGCCTTGGATGGCAACTGGTCTACTGCAGAAAGGAATGGCAACCTACAGAAGGAAAAAGTTGCCATGTCATGTATCGAAAGATAAATGATTGCCAAATCTGCCTTGTCAGTCATGTATCGAAAGATAAATGGTCGCCAAATCTGCCTTGTCAGTCATGTATCGAAAGATAAATGATTGCCAAATCTGCCTTGTCAGTCACGTATCGAAAGATAAATGATTGCCAAATCTGCCTTGTCAGTCACGTATCGAAAGATAAATGATTGCCAAATCTGCCTTGTCAGTCATGTATCGAAAGATAAATGATCGCCTAAACCTGTCTAACGTATGGAACATAACTGACTGAAGGTTTTTTGCTGTTAGGTGCTTCTTGATTGAGATGACAATTTTTTAACATCCTCTTGGAATATAAAAGATTTGGGTGTGTGTTTTTGTTGTTCATTCCTTTGCTAAGATAATATGCATACGCAGTGTAAATTCAGTATATTTGCTTACTATTTCAGATTGTACTGGCGTTGTGACCCGACGTCATTACACCACTTTTTTTAATACTAAGCTTAGGTTACTGTGGCGCAAAGTCACCTCTGTCAGACGCCTAGCAATGATATAATTAAAAAAAATGTACTAATGATCGATAAGATCTTCGTTTGTTGTAAGAAAGATCCTATCGGAACCGAGAGAGTTCCACTTGCTTAACGGTTTGTGAGGTACAGGAATACCTCGATTAGTGTGACTAATTTGTACCTCGGTAATTATAAAAAAACAAAAAATCAATTTTCATTTACTATGGTTAAACTGTAGAATATATGATGTTTGAATGCAAACAAGATTAACGCCTACTCCATTATTTAGCCTTGCCTTGAAAAAGGTTGTTTTCGGAGCAGTTCATCAAGGAGACTCGTTATCTTGGCTTTGTTTCTCAAAACGTTTAACATATATATATATATATATATATATATATATATATATATATATATATATATATATATATATATATAATCTTCTAGTGTGTGCGTAAAAATACTGTTATATAGAATAAAGTGTTGCTGCTGACACTTGAGTTCGAACATAGATCGCGAATAGGCTGTTCAACTGTCAAACTCTATGCCTTGGCAGAGATGAACCCGGACGAGCCTTTGCCAAACGGCAAAATGTCGTCTGGTGAAGCAGACAGAACCTGAACCCGTTTATAAGGGTTCTAAGGGAATATTTTTGGCCGAGCCTATGGGCTCGGAGAACCCACGGTAAACTGGGCCTTGTGTCACATACATACATTGTTGGGAGGGTCTGTTAAATATTAACATAGATCGCAAATGAGCAAAGACAGGCGATCCCATTATTGAATTAGGTAGACCACGTGACCATAAAGGAAACGCATATATGTAGGAAGTAGCTGACGACTAATGATCGTTATTTCGACTCTATACTCTATTACTATACGGATCAGCATTTCGACATTATCCTCTATTATTATACGGGCCACTAATCTCTATTCACTATTCTGTTTCTCTATTTGGATCATTTTCAAGCGAATATTATCGGCTATGTACTATGAGTGCGAGAATATTCGAAGGCGTCTGACACCAGTATTGTTCGATGGAGTACTATAGTTGTATCTGCGATTACAAAGTCTCTAATACAACGAGTATTACCAAAGTGAGAACGAGTATTCGTTGGCATTGCAAAAATGGCAACGAGTGTTCGTTGACACCACAAAAAATACCTAGAGGCGACAGTCTGTTTTTGCTTGACCTCAATCATCAGATTAAGCTGGAAAGCTTGTCGTCGCTCTGTTTTGACCTCAGTGTCGACTTTTATATCTACGTGTGCTCTAACTCTGATATTGCGCACTTTTGCCCATAAATATAGTTTACCTTAAAACTACATTTTTAGAATTTTATATATATATATATATAGAGAGAGAGAGGAGAATTCATGCCATTCTTAAAAGTATTTCAACATAAGTGAAAGTAACCAACCCGATTAGAAATCGAACTCAGCTCGCCGTGTTCTCATTCTGTGCCATTATCCATCCCACCACGCGCACCATCCAAGCTTACGATGCCTGGTATTTCCGAGCTGGCATCCATTCTCGAGAGTTAACAGGCTCAACATTGCTTAACTTTGGTGATCGGCCGAGAAACGTTGTTTAAATGTGATGTGACCGATAGCCTTATGATAACTAAGAAAGGCCAAATTATTTTCCCAATGTATTAATAGTCATGCGTGCATTCAGAAAACAAGCCAGGAATTGAAATTGTCTGAAACGTGATTAGGCATGAGTGACACCGGAAGTGGTTTATAGTTTAAGGATAATGGTGCTGGAAAACCAATATTCTTGAAATTAGGAAGAAGCTTTTCTGCAAATACCCAAATATTGGCCGCCCAATAAAAAACAATCAGATCTAATCTTCGCTCTATGTAATTTGATAGACGTGACACTGTGGTTTGAAGGGCCAGGTATTTTTGTGCTGGGGACTTGAAGAGAATCTTTTCGTTATTATCGAAGACAAGCCAGAACTTAAACATTGATTCGTTGGGACCTCTCTCTCTCGCACACACACACACACACACACAGACACACATAATTTCAGCTATTCTACACTAGTTATATATATATATATATATATATATATATATATATATATATATATATATAAGTTCCATACTCTTCTGAAGAAAGAATTTGGTTTTAAAACATAACAGTTACACCAGTGATATCTAAAAATAGCAATGAATTGCTTACGAGCGTGACTGACATCACTAAATGCGACAAGCAGATTTCTCGAAATTTCTAAATAGACAGAGTCAAGTAGATCTGAGTTCCCTTGGCACTATAGAACAAGGAACTGTAGTGGAAGCAACGAATAAGCCCCCGTCACTGGAGGAGGTCGAAGTATCCATCTCTACCTTGAACTTTGATAAGGTATCAAGTATGGACGGACTGCTTTCTGAAATATGTTTTGCTACGTTAGAGACGATATAGTCTAAATCACGCATCAAATTGTTTTTAACATCTGGCACGAAGCTTCTGTCCCAGGAGATTGGAAATATGGTATTCTCATTCCCTTTTATAAGCGAGAAGGTGCAAAGGAATTATGTGATCATTTCCGTGGTATTACTGTGCTGTCTTCTGCCGGTAAGAACCTTGTAGGGATCATGTATTCATGACTAAACACACATCGTGTTGGTGGACATTATTTTCCAGAATCCCAATGTGGATTCCGACCTAAAAGAAGAAGGAAGGATATGATGTTCATCGCTCGCCAGATGCAAGAAAAGTCGTATGAACAAGGTCTCTTCCAAGTTTATGTAGATCTGACGAAAGCATTCGGTATTGTAAACAAGGAGCTTCTCTTGCGTCGACTTGTTTGCCGAAGCCACTTTGCAAATGTTCTTCCGTTCTTTCACGATGGGATGGAAGTCACGTTTAATGATGTCCGTCTACTTTCTGAGTCATTTAAGATGACCAAGGGTGGGAAACAAGGGTGACTTATTTGCTCTTACGCTGCTCTCAATCTTCATTTCTGTGATTTCATTTAAGGCATTCGTAGGTTGTCTACACGGAATCCACATTCGATATCGTACTTCTGGTAGACTATTTAATTTTCGACGTCTGTCAAATATCACAAAAACCTTTCAAACGTTGGCTAAGAATCTCCTGTATGCTGACGACTGTGATTTAGTATCTCATAATAAAGAACAAATGCATATATTGATGGATAGACACTCTCGAACTTTTTTTTAACCCTGTCAGACCCGATAAAACTGACGTTATGTTCGAATAGACAACAGGTAAACCTTATATTGAACCTTCAATATGTGTATGGCCGGAGACTGCAGGTTGAAGACATATCCATTTACCTAGTCGGTACCATCGTCAGGCAATATATCCTCGATGTTGAAATAACAACTCCGGTATAGAAGGCTACTCTGGACTTCACTGCTCTTAAAGATCAGTCATGGAACCATCGAGGTTTGAAACTGGCCACCAAGGTATCGGTTTATAACGGGCGTGTTCTTGCTTGTCTCTGAAACATGGGTTGCATACAGAAGACAGCTTGTTACACTCGAACCCAATGTCTTCTGAGATTCATTCTGGGCATAAACTGGCTGTCTTATACACCTGACAAAACCATATTTCAAAGAGAAACGTCTGTCAGCACTAAGGTCATAATTCATCGCCACCGGCTTCGATGCATAGGTCATTTTATTTGTTTGGGGGATTCTCGAATTCCCAAGCAAATGCTTCGCGGCGAGCTAGCTCAAGGAATGCGTCTAAAGCACAAATCTATCAAAACATTGAAGGACCGTGTAAATGACATATATATGTAGTTGTATATGTTCCGCTGTGGAAAGCCAAAGTTAAACGCAGAACTGATCTTTCTTGTCTAAATTTGTCTCAATTACTGCGCACAAAACTATTTACGTAGACACGCTCAGTTTGCGCAATGAACCCTACACTGATAGCTATTCGGCAGCAAATGTATGCAAGCAACGCTAGTAATGGCTGGCCGCGACGCGAATGAATCCGACCTCTTACAGTCGATAACGCCAAAACGGTAGATTTTATCAAATTTATCAAGCCAGATTCGAATGGAGCATGTACAACTACATATAAATGTAAGTATTCCGGAAATTTTTAATGCGAACTAAGCGCGGGTGTTACACTGAAAATTAACCGAGGACTGTTTATAGTGGTAGTGAGTGGTTCCCCGAGAGATCAGATGAATAGGCACAGATAAAACGATCTCCGGGAAGGGGAATTAGTCTATCGTGAGCTTAATCAGTAGCCATGTGAGCGGACTAGTTTGCTTATCTATGGTAGGTCTAGTTTGCCATGGTAGGTGTCACCTACATCGAGCACCTGCCAACTATAGTGAATTCATCCAGCTCGTTAACTTGAGTTGTGCTGTGTGCCAGAAGGTATGCCAAAGTCGATCAGGGTTGACCCGATACATCAAAGCAATGTATCACCATCAGGAACAGCAACAGCACATGCGCCGGCAGCAATTCCCAAACTTACAAACCCATCAAACTGCTTACATTTGCTGTTTCTGTCAAAAGCATTGCAAGTCCCTGGCTAGCTTTAAAAGCCATTGCCGGTTAAATAACAACTAAGAGACGATAATACAAAATAACATAACACCAGAAAGAAGACATAAATAAAAAGAAAATAGTCAGCGATAGTTATACTCGCATGACGAAAATGACACGCATATATATATATATATATAAAACTACCTTTTATTACTGTTACCTATTGAAATTATATGATAAATCAATAACTCTTACAAAGAGCTCCATGGTTGCATTTAAACATTTTATAACATCAAACAGGTAAGAAAATAATTTTTAAAAAATGAAAGAAATGAATTAAACTCAAAAGTACTATAATTTCATTAGTTTTTGAATTTCTTTTTTATACGTCTAAATTAATATAAGAAAAATAAAATTAATTCTACTAACTTTAAAAAAAGCATTTAGAATAAAAATATACTTATTGGTTATAAAATCAATTTAAAAAAATAAATACCAATTTCTTTTTTATGGTATTGCTGGTGTTCCGCATTTCTTTAATTTTAATTTTTTTTTTTTTTTTTTTTGCGCGTTTTTAAGTAAAGGGCGGAATTACAGTTTCTTTTTGACCTATGACACCACAGCTACTGTGCGCAAATAAACGTTATTTTCAGTGTTTTAAGTAAAAAAAAAAAAAAAAAAAAAAACATTAGAAAAAATAAGTATTTCCGCCTTGTATACATTTTTTTATATATAGCGGGGTTTGTAATTCTGAGTTGCGACAATATTAATTTTAGTTTTAACGTAATTTCCTTGTAGAGATTAAACATAAAAACGATGCATTAGTTCTATTTGAAACTGTTAGTAATCTTGCGTATCTGTACGTATAAATATTATGAAATTTCTTTGTTTTGCGAGAGTCTTCAACTTCCGGTTTGAATACTGCCATACTATGACAGATGAAATATCTATAATCATTTAAAATTTCTAGCCCCGCCAGGAAATCATATTGCACAATTTCTAAATAACGCACATAAAAACATCTTGGTGACCGATGCGACAACTCTTGAGTGTCACAAGTCTAGAAATTTCCTGCTCTTTGTTCGTCAGGCCAATTATCAGTGTACCGTGTGTCGCAGGGTAAGATTTATATACACTCATCCAGAAAGCGATAATATTATGTTTACACCCATGAACATGCGTACCTACGAAAAACCTTCTTTAGTAAACTGTCACGAATTCACAGAACTGTCAGTCTAAATAGCCGCAAATTCTATCACTTGTTCAGTCCCATTGACTTTATATGCATTCGAAGATAATCCGTAGCCAGAACATCCGGGTTATTCATATCAACCCAGTAGGTATAACCTGCGGGATATTCCATTAACCGTTTTCTTCTGGAAACGATGGAATGATTTTCTCCCCGGTTTTTATTTGTCGCACGGTACCAATGGCATCGAGATGCGCACTCTCTTAATCTTTATTTTTTTTAAGATAAGTGTATTTATTCTACAAAGCCTTGTTGCACATTAAGGCATCGGATGAAAGGATAATGAAGGATACTGTCTTTTTGTTTTTGCATCCGATCAGGGGAACCTTAAACTAAGACTGACAAATACAAATGAAAGGGAATGTTATTTATTTGGGCAGCCACGCGTGGATATAGACAGTGACAGATTCAATTGGGTTTACTTTGGTTTGTTTATCACCCTCAACGAGTTATTTAATGCCGACAAAATTTTTATTGCTAATAATATTTTTTTTGTTCAAAAATGTAATGCTGGTAATATTTTTCCTTCAAAAATGTATAGCTGGTAATAATTTTTTTACAAAGTATTTCTGTTATTCAAAATTAATTTTACACTTTCATAGTGTTTTGACCCCAGTTTGTGGGCTAACTATTTACCCATAGCTGAGACCCTAACAGGTGCTGCCACCCCGGGTCAGGGTGGACCTGGGAACACCAGCAATTAAGAGGTGGCTACACGTTTCTCAAAGACTCCTGATCAGAGGCCTTGCTGTTGAATGTAGTTTATCGTCATACCCAGGGCCGGATTCAATTGGGAGTTTGCCTAATTATCCAAGTATCGTTCTACTGCTGTTTCCGGTATCGCTTATTGGCTTAAAATGTAAGGTTCGCGTTTTCATTCTATTGAGAATAAAGAATAATAGTAGAAAAAACAATGAAGACGTTTTTTTCGGGTACGTTTCTTTTCTCGACTATGTCTTACCCCTTTCGCCATATATCCCTAACATATCGGAACGTCGTAGGAAATTCTTTCTAGATATAAACAATTCTACATAAAAAAAAATAATCCAGAAACTATCTATAATTCATGTAAAAACGTGTTTAATATGATTGATCGGTTCGTTTTTTACGGTTTATCAACCCATTTCAGGTCATGTACAACCAGAATATATTTTGATATTGTACGATTTTTTAATGATAATTGTTTCCTGTTACAAGTCTTACTAATTAATCCATAGCTGGGGGGAGAAGAGGTTGATTCATACTTTTCTCAAGACTATTTGCTCATAGGTGAAGATTAGTAACCCAAATGAAATTGCAACTCTACACTAGGATTGACAATCCATTACACTATGCGCACATCGTAGCTTACAGCAGCTGGTATTCCCAAACGGTCACTTAGCGAGTTAGAGACCACGTTTGATATTGCTTAACTTCGGTGATCAACGTGATGTGGCCGTAAGCCGTTTTCATACGAGGTAGAATATTTTGAACATTAATTTCATGTCTACTTAATTTGCAAATTAATAGAAAATAGATTGTACGTAATAGCTGACAGTCGTACAAGTTTTCAAAGTCGTACAAAGTGCATTTTTTTTTTTCAGCGTTCTAAATCTCTTGAAATAATGAAAAACAAAAAGAACGAGAGAAAGGGAATGTGAGAGAAGACAAAAGAATGGATAAAATGAAATCGTTGGAATTGATCGGGGATGTAAAGGAGAAAAACAATTTAACTTTGCAGTTTTGAATTGTCAAGAATCAGTGAATTTTTTTTTTTTTTTTTTTTTTTTTTTTTTTTGATAAAAAACAACAGAACGAGAAAGCTGGCACAAAATCAAATTGATGTCAGTGAATCGAGAAGTTAGTGAAATAAAAAAAAATATATATATATAAAGCTCAGAGAATAGATATTGCGAGTAGGGAAAATGGGGAGGTAGGCAATAAAAGTCGGACAGCCAAACTTCAGTTCTGAGGGACATGAGAATTTTGGGGATTTAAACCATATCCTCGTGGTATTAATTTCAACTAGTACCATTTTTTTTTTTTTTTTTTTTTAGATCTAAACTATAATTATTCACTACAAAGTCCGACAGAAATACCTCCCACAAAATAGTAAGAATTAGTGTCAGTAGTGTCTTCATCTAGCTCAATGGTTCTAAACCGGAGTTCATAGAGACCCTGGGGAGTCCATATGACGTTACAGTGGTTCATTTTAAAATGGTTTATTATTAGTTATTTTACTAATGTCCATAAATATTCTATATATTTCGTTGTTAAATCCAACTTTATTTTCACTAAATTAGTTTTACTTCAAAATAAGCATATGCATTTACTATTTCTAGTGACTTTAGACGTGGCACCAGGCCGAAAATATGGAGCACCCAGTGAGGATCGATTTCACTAATCAGTTCTAATTCTTCTAGCGAGACAAACTTACTATTGAATCACGTCGAGGTGCACCATTAACAATTTCTATAATGCAATTCCTAAATTAGTTTTAAATAAGCCCTTTTTTTAACTCGAATATTTATGGGGCAGGGGTCATGAAAAAACTGTTATATAGGAGTAAAATGTCGCCGTTGACACTTGAGTTTGAACATAGATCGCCAGCGAACAAACACAGGCGATCCCATTATTAAATTAAGTAGACCACGTGACAAAAGATGAAACGCATATATAGAAAGTCGCGTGACGTCTAGATTGATTCCCCGTTTCTAGTCTATCCTCTATTAATATAGTGACCGCTATTTTCTACTCTATTCACTAGACTATTCCTTTATACTGATCACTATACGGATTACTTTTCGGGCGAGTATTATCGAGCAAGTGGTATTAGTGCAAGTGTTATTCGAAGACGTTTGACACCAATATTGTTCAACAGCGTACTATAGTGATATCTGCGATTACAAAGTCTCTACTATTACGAGCATTACGAAAGTAACATGAGTATTCGCTGGCATCACAAAAGTAGCAACAAGTGTTCATTGAGTCACAAAAAAAACCCCTAAAAGTGGCCCATGGTTAAAAAAAAAGGTTGAAAATCACTGATCAAGCCAACACCTTACCATTATGTTGTAAGTGTATGTTGGAGGTATTATTATTGCAGCATATAACTTTTAAAAGTGAAAATATAACTGAAATATGTCTATATTTCTGAAATGAGTTATTCTGTTTACATTTTTCGGACGGTTGACATCATTTTTGTCATATTCACGACGTTTCGACCATTATACGCTCTACACTTCTTCAGGGGACATAGTGGATAAAAGTATTTGTTGAAGTAATCTAGTACTTGACCCAAAGAGTTGTTAGTTCAATACCTAGCCACAGCAGAGGTGAACAAAAACTTAGAGAGTTACCAAAGGGAATAAACTGAAACTGAGATATCCAGAAAAGGCATGGCACGTGGAACTAGAACAATCTATCCAGGTGGATGAAATAAAGGGTTCCGTTCGAAATTCCAACGTATGTCACCTGAAGATGGCCGGACCGTACAACGGCCGAAACGTCTTCAATATGAAAAGATTAGGACAACAGTTCGAACAATGCAAATAGTGTAAATAAATACATTGGATAACTTCCATATTCTCATTAAGAAATCAAGAAAATATGAATTTCATTCAATTTTACCTTGTTCAATGTCTACGAGCGTCTATTAATGGCTCTCCACAGTTTCCATTCTTTTGGTATTCTTTGCTATACTTGCTTTTTTATGATACCCCATTAACTTTGGCCTACCTGTTCCTCCATGTGTTTCCTACGTTCATACCATATTGAAAAACTCCTTCCTGCGCTATCACTGAAGTTAAGCAACGTCGATACTGGTCAGTAACTAGATGGGTGGACGCTTAGGAATATCAGTTGCTGTAAGATAATGTAATTGATAATGGCTAGGAGAGTAGCGTTCCAATTTTAGTTGAGTTTGTTATATACATTTACACTCAAATCCCATTGGGAAAGGTATAATTCACCTCTTCTCCCTCTAGCTATGGATTAACTAGTAAATTGTACCTTCTTCTTTGTGCATTCAGGACGCAGGCGATCATGACTTTTCCCAACTTCTTATCTCTTGTAGCTGTTAATAACTTTTATTTCTGTTAATTCTCCTAAACCTTGTACCATCATCCGTTTATTCAAGCTCATTATGTATCTCATGCACTGCTTACCTCTGTCTCTCTTGCCTTCAATCTCTCATATGTGTATCAGATTTTCCAAGCCCTCTTTCCTCATTATGTACCTTAGGAACCTATTTCTTTCTGATGTCAATTATAAGTTTCTTTTTTGCTTCCATTTTCTCTAAAACATCGTGGTTGCGCGCATGTTCGCTCCATAGTATCCTCAGCATCCTTCTGTAGAACCTCACTTCAGTCAGTCATGTTTCCCCCCCCCATCCATTTGTTCACTCTTGAGGAGGAGGGTTAACACTGTTTCCACCAGCTTCTCTTGTCGACAATATATCTATATCTGAAAACTGAGAGGTCTCCCTGGTTGTTAGCCACAAATTCCTAGTACAGTGTAACCCGGATATAAGAGAGTTGTCGGGACCGGAGAAGAACTATCTTATATCCGGGTTTCTCTTATATCCGGTTTGGTCTATTTTATATACATTAACACAGGCTCTAATTTGGGACCAGAAAAAATCTCTCTTATATCCGGGTTTCTATTATACCAGGGTTTTCTTATATCCGGGTTACACTGTAATTCCTATTCTTTTTTAAAAGAAACTTTCACTTTTTTCATTCAATCTCTCCATGGTATTCCAAAAACATTTGTCGGTATGACTGAATCGCCATCGTTTCAAATCTCTTATTCATTGGCGATTAAATTTTCCGGAATTCGCTTAAACACAGGAGATCAGACCTTAAAGCGCGGTCCAACACTGTCTTTATTTGTAAGCTTAATATATTAATCAATTTCTAGGAAAATCATCCTTTACGGTGTCCACCTAACACCGAGTGCCAGAGTTTCCGTCATATCTCACCATAGTCCCCGCACCGACTGCTTTTTCGACGTTAGAATATATATATCGTGCCATAGACAGTCTCTTTTTTTTCTTCTGACTCCGCTTTAGCTGAATACGTCTTACGGACACATGGCACAGTAGATAAAGGCGTTGGTTATATCTACTGACAGGACCCAAAGAGTGTGAGTTCAATACCTGGTTATGGTAGAGGAGAGGTGAATTAACAGGAGATAAGTGATAACTGGCATCCATTAGACATGGCACGTAGAATTAGAACAGTCTACCCCATCGAGCGAAATAAAGGCTTCAGTTCGACATTCCAACCACCTGAAGAAGGCCGGAGCGTACAAAGCCGGAAACGTTATGATAAATATCGCAACAAAGGACAATAATCCGAATAATGTAAATAGTGTACATGATAAATCATCTCAGAAATATAGACAGATACGTCGTCTAATTTAGATTTTTTTTTTCTGTTTTGATTCTGAATTTCGCATCACAGTGAAGTAACGGATAGCGGTTCGCATTGAGGAACTGGAGAGCCGAGTTCAAATTCCAGTTGAATCCATTACATTCACTTATGTGCTACTACAATTGGGAAAGGTATGCATCCTCTTCTTCTCCCCCATCTATGGATTAATAGCAGGATAGACTGGGTTCTATAGACTTGGATGACAACTGTTCTGCCGTAGAAAGAAATGGTAACCTAAAAATCTGCCTCGTCAGTCACGTATCGAAAGATACATGATCGCCTGAGCGTGTATGACGTATGTCACATAACTGACTGATCTCTCAAATGGATATTATGTTTACGTCCACCAATAATAAATCATGCTAATCCTATGTCAATCCCTGTTTAACGATTCGAGTAAAAATATAAAAACATTCTCCATATTTTAGTGTAGCCTTTTAACCAATTCTCTGCATGCATCTAGTCTGCTTTTTTGCCGATACAGGTTACAGAATTTGATAAAACTTTTTTCCAGGTAAATCAAGCTAATCCTGTATAATATAGGTGCATGATAGTTAAAACAAACATCAGTTATGTATTCGAAAATCTATCGTATATTCGTGAATATTGTAATTATTGAATCTGAAACAACTGTTTACATAAGAATCTGCATATATGGATTAACGTTATTCCGTACAGAGTTTTTTTTTTGGGGGGGGGGTGTTTTTTTTTTGTTTTTTTTTTGTTTTTTAATTTCGTATAAACTCTTTGGAACCGGATTTGAATGCAATAATACAAATGTGTGTATGTATCTTGTTGATGTCTTTCTATTGGGTTGGTGCATAATTATCAGGCGTTTTTGTAGGCGAGCTATTTGTTAATAGAAATTGCTGATTTGTTACTTTTTTTTCATAAAAATATTTTATTTTCATGTTATAAAAATTTATGTCGATAAACATATTCTACGGAATAATCATTTAAAAATGCTATTGTTGAATTATGTTTCTTTTTTCATAAGAAATATTGTTTAAAAAACGCCTGATAATTATCCAACAATCCAAAAAGTTTCGCAAACGTCTGAATTTTATTTTATGTGGCATTTTCGTAAAGCGCCTCATGTTCTGAGATTTTTGCCTGTTTTTGACTCCAAGTTTCAACCTGAGACTGCAAGTCAACATGATTTTAGGTACTTTTGTATGGATATGCGACTGATAGCTTCAACATCATCTTTCTTATATATATAATGAGGTTTTATTCTACAGTGTAACCCGGATATAAGAGAGATTTTATCTGGTTCTAAATCAGAGCCATACTTGCCTAAACAAAATAGACCAAACCCCGGATATAAGAGAAATGCGGATATAAGAGAGATTTTCTCTGGTCCCAAACCAGAGCCATACTTGCCTAAACAAAATAGACCAAACCTCGAATATAAGAGAAACCCGGATATAAGAGAAACCCAGATATAAGAGATATTTTCTCTGGTCCCAAATCAGAGCCATACTTGCCTAAACAAAATAGACCAAACCCTGGATATAAGAGAAACCCGGATATAAGAAAACCCCGGATATAAGAGTAGATGTGCAAGATATCATGAGGGGGCATCTAATCCCTCTTTCGGCTGGTTTTAAATTGTTTTTCTTCCCCTAGAACAGTTGCCAGCCAAAAATAGAGGGCACAATCCACCCTGCTACCTAAGCCCTAGTTGGAATGGAGGAGAAAAAAATGATCCGTGCCTTTGCCAAGAGTATTTATGGGAAAGTGAATGCAGCAGTCTAGGGAAGTATTCGAACCTGGTACGCGGAATTACTTTTCCGTGACGATATCCGTTACAATGCCCACACATCCGTGTATTTATCTATCAAGGGAAGAGTACAGAAAGAGATGACTATTGGTATTAAAGATAAAATAGTCTGACTTAATGTAAACGGAATGAGAGGGAGAGCCGCCATTGTAAAAGATGATTGAATGAATAAATACAAATTTAAACTGTCTCATCTTCAGAGTTAATGGTCTCACTAAATCTTTTAGATTCAATATTCGTCGCCATCTTGCTTTGAAATCTGCCAACATAAATGCTCTGATAAATAAGAAAACAAATAATGTATTGAAAACTTTTGTGAAACAATAATTGCATTCTTACATTTCTTTATAATTGTCTGCCTCATTTAAAATCTGTAGTTTTGATTAAATTTCACTTAATGCCCGTTAAAACTTGATAGAGAAGTCATTTGGGTATATAAATCGAACGCTTCTTTATCGGAATTTTGGAGATGATGAATTATTTTTATTCGCTTTGCTATTCAAATCGGCTTACACATCTTAGTTGCTACAATTATATCTTTGCCAAGGTTGTGCCATCCGGCGTTTTTCGCGTCTTACTTTGTACTGAGTAACAATCTAGTAATGTTCAATAGAATCGATTGGGTCCACGGGAGGATATTATTCTCATCGACTAAGCCAGGCGTTTCTTTATTGTCTATGTTCTGAAGCAGGGGCGGATCCGGGGAAGGGGCGTAGAGGGTGTACGCACCTACCTAAAATTTCTGAGAAAATATTTTTTTCGTGCAAAGTAGATAAGTTACGTTATAAAGAGTAAAGACAAATTTAAGTCGCTTGTTCTTTCGTATGTTCACAAAGACATTCACTTTGACTATGATAAAATCAGGAACATCTATAAAAATAAGAATCCGCGAAAATTGATTTAATTAATCCTCTTTCATAAACGCTATAGATAATCACACTTTTATTTTAAAAGTATTAATTTACAATTTTATATATTAAATGAATAAAAGAAATCATATATATATATATATATATATATATTAGGTTGGTGCAAAAAAAATGACGTAATAATGTCGTTTTTTGACGTATTTTTAACGTCAAAAAACGACATTATTACGTCATTATTTTTGCACCAACCTTATATATATATATATATATATATATATATATATATATATATACACTCTCTCTCTACTCATTTTTATAACCTAATATATATGACCACAGAATTTAAAATTTGGAATTGAGATTTTTAATGAGGAGCTCGCACTCTCTAACTGAAAATACTGGATCCTCCCCTGTAAGGAAGGGACATGACATTAAAATAGTGGAACTCATTTTAAGTCTTATTACAAATGATTTACACTTTTTACATTATTCGGACTATTGTCCTCATCTTTGTCGCCATATTTATCACAACGTTTCGGCTGTTGTACGTTCCGGCCTTCTTCAGGTGGTTGGAATATTTATTACAAGGACACATGGCACAGTGGATAAATGCGTTGGTTAGATCCAGTGACAGGACCCAAAGAGTGGGAGTTCAATACCCGATTAAGGCAGGGAGAACTTTCAGAGGGAAAATTAACAGGAGATAACTGATAACTGATATCCATTAAACGTGGCACGTAGAACTAGAACAGTCGACCCGAGTCAGCGAAATAAAAGGTTCAGTTCGACATTCCAACCACCTGAAGACGGCTGGAGCGTACAACGGCCGAAACGTTGTAATAAATATGGCGACAAAGATGCGGACAATAGTCCTAATAATGTAAATAATGGACATATTTCTGTTACCTCAAATTTCCTCTTCATGTATGAGGAAATTATCCAACATTATTACTTAGCAGTTAAGCACACGTTATTTTTTGTTTCTTTTTTGTTTGTTTCTTTCTTTTTGTTTCTTTTTTTGTATCTTTTTTTTGTTTGTTTCTTTTTTTTGTTTCTTTTTTTTTTTGTTTCTTTTTAACGGAATGTTTTGTATTTAATCATACTTGGTATGTCCAATGCAACATCGGATTTCGGGGCCACATTTTCCATCGAATGTTAATATCTGAATATAATTTAAAAAGAAATAAGACATTTCATAAATTAATTTCGCCGGACTTTCAGAGACTATCTTTTCACTTCCCTCTGCGTGTAATAATGTAGAAATCGTTAAGGTTGGAGAAATCAAAACTATGATGCTGACGTGAAACAACACGCAAAAAACTCTTTCGGGATTTGCGTAACTCCCAAGAGAGTTGTTTTTCTTTTTTTCGGGTTATTTCAAATATGAGCCAAAATAAAATAAAAAAAAAAACACTTTTGTTTTAATAAAAAGAAAAAAAAATGACTGTCCTTAGTTCCAATTCGTGTCGATCGCAATTTATTTTCTAGATAAAATGGCTGATGCGTTTATATTAAAATAGATTTGGTGACTCTAAGCCAAAATCATTTGCTTTTTAAACCTCTCGTGATTTTTATAGCGACCTTCATATTTTATCTGTGGTTATTGTTTTTTTCTTTTTCTTTGTTTTTCATTATTTTCCTTTCTTATATTCTTGATTTGTTATTTTTCTTTATTCTCTTCATTCGATTTAATAATTGTTTTTTGTTTGTTCTTTTGTTTTAGGAGTGTTTGTATTTTTTGTC
>OZ010588.1:50604321-50641821 GCA_963932145.1 Acanthosepion lycidas | reverse complement strand
AATTTAAATTTAATTTAAATCAAAGGGAAAAAATTCAGTGGGTAAGATTGCCACCCCCTACCCCACTCCGGGGATCCCCTTTGACCAAAATGAAATATACAGTGTAACCCGGATATAAGAGAGTTGTCGGGACCGGGTAAGAAGTATCTAATATCCGGGTTTCTCTTATATCCGGGTTTGGTCTATTTTGTTTACATTAACACAGGCTCTAATTTGCGACCAGAGAAAATCGCTCTTATATCCGGGTTTATTTTATATCCGGGTCTCTTATATTAGGGTTACACTGTACTTATCAAAGTACCCTAAGAGTCATTCCCTTGTTCCAATTTAAATCTGAATTATATGAAAGGGAAAAAAATTGAGGTGAAGGTGTGCCCCCATCAGGTAACCACTTTGATAAAAATGAAATATACTTATCCAAGTACCCTGGGTAATGTAGTTTCAGAATACATATAGTTATGGGTGTCTATCCCCAAAAACTAAGAGTTCGATAACGTACAGAAACTCATATATATATATATATATATATATATATATATATATATATATTAACTGATTTAAAATATGGTTTTCGAAAAACCATATTTTAAATCAGTTAATTTATAATATTAATGCTCTGTAAATTTACATTGAGCATTATTTTGTAAAAATGAAAATATCAATAAGAACACCGGATTATATATCTTACTGTCCTTTCTTTATTTATATATATATATATATATATAAGTAGTGGTGGTGTTATTATTATTTATTGATGGTAGAAGTAGTAGTGGTATTATTATTAACAATAATAAATACAATAAGACAGGGGTGGCATTAGTAGTAGTATAAATATTCACTTTTCAAACAATGTACCAGCTCTGTTCGCCGGCATCAGCTGACATCTTTTTCATTTAATTTCTGAAAACTTCAGAAAAAAGACATATATAAAAATAAAAGTAACCGGTACAGTTATAACTTATTACGATTACAATGAATTATAATTTTCTTTTTTATAAAATGTTTTCTTTTTCTTTACTGTAATCATGTAGGATATTTTAATTACTATGTCTTCTTGCTTGATATCCAGCTGTCCTACAAGATCGATTTATATATAAAATGATTTTGTCTCTTCTCGCTAATGTACTTTAGTAATGTATCTGATAGCTTACTTGAAATATTGCGTACTTAAATACAGTAATATGCCTTTTCTGAAAAGCGACTACTTCTATTCTCTATTATTATTTTTTTTATTATCTTTCATGTCGTCAAATCCAGCACACCAAAATATTGCTCACAGAAATTATTGAAAAAAAAAAGCAGATTTATGTCTGGAAAAATAAAGATGAAAATGTATTTCATTGAATTATCCCAGTATCATATGTCGGCTAGAGTGCAACCCACGTAAGAGATGTCTCTCCATTGACGAGATACGGTCGGTTGAAATGTTTCCCTACAAATCCCCTCTATTTAATTGCATGTACTTAAAATCGTTTTGAAAACTTCTTGCTGGCTGATATATAGACATCTTTCCTAGCTTCAAACAAATATATTCGATGAAGACAGTAGATAGTAATTTTGACGTTAGACCCGCGCGTATATCCTGGAGCAAAGTCAACAAGCTACTCTTTAAACATAGGACTAATCAATTTGACACTAAATGACTACTTTTATAGTACCACTTCTTGCCCTTACTTAGTAATTATAATATCATGGGAGCGCCGACTGTAGAGTGAACCTTGCCTCGCATTGTATTAGTTAACTTGTCTTTACTGGACTGGCTTCCAGCCAAATTACTTTGAAACACCGGCTCTCGTACGACCACCTAAGTTAAGCAAGTTCGAGCTTAGTCAGATGGGTGACCATTTGGAAATACTAGCTGCAGTAAGTTTGGTGTTGCAATGAACAATGGCTCGGAATTGGAAATCTGAAAGCGAATTCCTATTCCAGTCGGGATTGTTGTATTTATTAGGTTGGTGCAAAAATAATGACGTAATAATCCCGTTTTTTGACGTTAATAATACGTCAAAAAACGATATTATTACGTCATTATTTTTGCACCAACCTAATAGTTAGGCTTGGGAAAGGCGTGGATCCACAACTATGGGGTAATTAGTATCAGTTAAACATTATTTCCAAAACAATTTTCACAATCTAAAAATATCTTCTGGTTTGAAATAACCCGCAAAACGGTTGATAAACCGTAAAAAATGGGTACACATGGCCGTATCTCAACCGAGTATGGACATCGGCAGATAATCGAGGAAAATTAAGGAATATTTTTTTTTTTTTTTTTTGCTGAATCAAAGTAGGGTTGGAATGCAATGAATATGAATACCCTCACCTCTTTGATGAGATTGTGTTTTATTTTTGTTTTGACATTTCATTTCTTTAGCGTGAATGAAAGTGTAAAATATATACGAAATATTAATGAGACTTGATAAAAAACGTCCAAAGGAAAAATACTAGACAAAAAGTAATTCCTGAGTTTTAATAACAGTGTCTGGAGATTAGGTTAAAACTATTGTGTATCCAGGTACAAACTTTTAATGAATTTCGTGATAATGTAAAACAAATCAAATAATTCTTATTTTCCATTAATCAGCTCTACGATGGACATCTTTTGTTTGGTGTGAACGAGTGTGTTCCGAGATTAGTGAAAGCAATTAACATCCAATTAGATAGGTTGATCAAAACACGAGTTGAAAGATTAGAAAAATGTTTTATGTCTTTTTCTTTTTGTCTGAATAATTTCCATTATTATCACTGTAGCTATTTTTAAACCATCTTAACCCATTCATACGCACCGTCCGACAAAGAGGACTATAAGTTTTAACGGGTTATAGGCAGGATCGAATGAAACTAGGATCATTTTGAACTACACGATCCTTTCATTAACAGCATGTGATTCGCCTAAGCTACATACAGTTTCCATTCTCCTAGACGGGTTTCCAACGAAACCTAAAGATACCAGCCTGCTCTGTTATTTAACCGATAGCGAGAGAGATATTGAGAGAAACTTTGAGATATTGAGATGCTTAGGGTATTTGGCATAAAGCAATGTAACAAACCAGACTGGAATTCGAACCGACTTTCCGATTTCTCATCCCAAGTGCATATTCATTACACCACCTGCACATCCCTATTCCAGACAGGAAACGAGAATTAACCCCATCGTCGCCAATTATTTTGGCAAAACGTTTCATGGACAGACTAACAAAGAAACAGAAGCACCTTAAAATACACGAGGCTAAGACCTTTACCAGACGGACGAGTTGACAACTGAACTCGTTTCAAGCTGACAAGGGCAGAAACTGAATCAAGATCGACGTGTAAACACATTTTTAACGTTATCTTCTGGACGTTTTTTGTTCGTCTGTGTCTCAAAAAGACACTTTCGGTAAAAACGTATATACACGTCCATGCCAGGGAAGAGTTAAAAAGGGTAATTTTTTAGAAATGTATAATAGCTAATTTTTATTAACTGAACTTTGTTGGGTATTAATAGGATAGCCTTATTGCTTTTAGAGACGCTGGATTACAAATATCCAAAAGCCCAATATACGCGTTAGACTGTTGCACCATGATAAAAGTAGTACATCATATTGCAGGTTGGGCGCAGTTAGAAAAATCTTCAGGTCAAGCAACAAAGTTGATTCTGATGGTCCACGGTTGTTTTTTTTTTGTTTTTTTCAAGTATAGCCATGATGAATTTAGTACTACTTTGCTAAATATAGAAAAAAGAAGTATTTAACCGGATAAAATATTATTTATTTGTCCATGCTTAGAATATTGCTGCCACGTATGGTCAGGTGCTCCTGCTATATATTTAAAGATTCTTGATAAAATCCAAAGAAAACTCATCAATATTATTGGTCCTGACATCTCTGCTTCAGTCACTTATCCACCGCCGTAAAGTTGCTTCCCAGTGCCTTTTATATAAATACTTTCATGGTAATAATTCTGAAGAGCTCTTCCCTATGGTAACTTGACTTTATGAAATTAAGCGCAATATTAGTTTGGCAGTAACTGAATTGGCTAAATGTAACCGTAAATTCTATGCTAGGAGTTTCTTTTCTTGCACTTCTCGTCTGTAGACCTTTCTTTTGACTCCATGCTTTTCAGCCATGTTTAATCTGCAAAAATTTAAATGCAATGTCAATCGTTATCTACTGTCCCCCTGATTACTCTTCCCTTGTTCTCTTTCCTTAGCAATGTTCCTGTTTATAACTCCCCCCCCAAACAACTAACCCCTTGCGTCTCTGTGCCTTGCTTCGGGTGAAGTCGATTTTTTTTTTTAAGTTGTTAGTTGTAGACTCAATGAAAAAATAACGTATTGAGTCAGATTCCATACTCATATGAAATCCCGCCATAATGGAACAGTAGTTGTATGGATGACCAAAAATGACAAAATTCAATAATACTCACGGCAGTCAAAGTTCTCGCTGCTCCGAAAGTCATGTCAACGCTATGTAATATAATTTTCGATTTCAAATGGCTGACATGAGCTCCTGCAGGTTGGAATTTGTATATTGCTAGTAAGGATAAAAATTAATATTATCGTCATCTTGCCTCTTGTAATTATTTCTGGAAAAGATAGCTTAGGAATCGGAGGTTTGATAAATGATTGATTGCTCTATATTTAATCACTGGTTTATTCATCGAAATACGTAAAAACCTTCTGCCAGTTAAGTGTCGAAAACGAAATCTCGGCCGTTAGAGAAATACGTGGTTGTACTGACAGGTCCCTAAACTTTATTTGCTGTGATTGTCAAATTCAACGGAAATAGCCACACAGCACGTTCTCATAAATACTGGCCTACAGACTAAGGATGGAGCCTACTGACTGCGTATATTCACATGTCCAAATATTGCGCGAGGTTTTCTGATGTTGTTGAAACGGCTTTTCAATCTCTCCGGTTGTTGAAAAATTCTAGGAAAGTATTTACATTGCTAAAAGTACTTTCAGGATTTTAAATATTATTTTCGTCGAATAGATTTTTTAGTTTTTCTTTTGTTGTTTCTTGTAATTTCGTTTTCTTGGTTTCTCTTCATTTTTTTTTTTCTTTGGTTTCTTTTGTTTTTTTCTTTTTTGGGTGGGGGGTCTCTTGTTTGTTTGTTTTTTGTTTGGTTTCTCTTGTTTTTTTTTTTGTTGTTTTTTTTTTTGGTTTCTCTTGTTTTTTGTTTTTTTTGTTTCTCTTGTTTGTTTTTTGTTTTTGTTTTTTTTTTTGGTTTTTCTTGTTTGTTTGTTTTTTTTTTTTTTTGGTTTCTCTTGTTTGTTCTGTTTTTTTGGTTTCTCTTCGTTTCTCAAACAAAAGAAACCAAAAAAAAAAAACAAACAAGAGTTTTTTTTTTTGGTTTCTCTTGTTTGTTTGTTTGTTTTATTTTTGGTTTCTCTTGTTTGTTTGTTTTTTTTTTATTTTTCTTGTTTCTTTTGTTTTTTTTTGGGGGGGTTCTCTTTGTATTTTGGGGTTTTTTTTGTAGGGGGTTCTCTTGTTTTTTTTATTTGTTTCTCTTGTTTGTTTTTTTTTTTTTGTTTCTCTTGTTTTTTGGGGGTTTTTTTGTTTCTCTTGTGGTTTTTGTTTTTGCTTTGTTTTGTTTTTTCTTTCTCTTTCTTTTTTTGTGGAGGGGGGGGTTCTCCTTAGACTTTTTTTTTTTTTGTTTCTCTTTTTGTTTTTCACTTTTTTGTTTCTTTTGTTTTTTGGGGGCCTGTTGTTTTTTTGTTTTTTTTCGGTAGGGGGTCTCTTTTTGTTTATTGTTTTTTTTTTTTCATTCTTTCTCTTTTTTATTTGGTGGGGTTCACGTTTTGTTTTTTGTTTTTTTGTTTATCTTTTCTTTGTTTTTGGTTTCTCTTCTTTTGGTTTCTCTTGGTTTTTGTGGCTTTGTCTTTTGTTTTTTTTTTTTTGGTTTCTCGTTTTTTTTTATATCTCTTCTCTTGTTTTTCTTTCTTTTTTTTTTTTACTCTTTTTTTTTTAGTGGGAGGTCTCTTTTTTGTCATGGCGGTACGCACGTTTCCAAGCCGGCCATCTATTTGGTTCAAGAAAAGCGTTTAGGGAGTCCACTGTCAAAATGGCTTTAATGTTATAGTCCTCAATCGTCACACTTGCATGATAGAAAATACAGGGTGCGGCAGATATGCCACCCACATAATGGTGAGAAATTAGCTAGATGAAGACACCATTACACGGCGTGTATTTCTGTCGCACCATGTAGTTCTCGCGAAAAAACTGAAAATGAAACACTTTATTTCTAAATTTTCCCAAGTAGAATAAGCCCTGGGCAAGTTGAAAATACCTTCACCTTGGGAGAGGATTTATAAAGGGGTGGTTATCAAATATATATATATATATATATATATGAGAAATGGTGATTTTTTTTTTAATTTTTTATTACCTATCACAGGAGGTCTCTTATACCAGCTTCCATACAGATGTTAGTTATTTTATTAAAATTAATAATAACGGATTTTATCAGCTGTCCATACATGTGCAAAGTATTTATTTCCCCCCGTGTTATGCGCGACACAGTGTTAGTCACCGTTAACATTTAGTCACGTTTAAAAGCACCATAAAAAGTTTTGCAAACATAAAATAATCAGATGAAAAAGTTATGAACTCGGAAGGCCTTTACATTTTTAATTTCATTTTTGCACTGTGCAACCAGTTAGAAAAGAAACAAGGTGGATACTCGTCTGTCAAAACAAAGGCAGATTGCGGCCATCTTGTGTGGTAATGGCTGAAGCGACTAAAGTACGCTCTCGTTCCTACCCACAAAACTTTTAAAACTTTTTTTTTTTTTTTCTCGACTGAACACTCTGATCATAATTCGATTATGACAGTGTTGCTTTTATTTTGTATTTTTTTGTTGCTATCCATTTCCTGTGAATAGTAGAGTTAGGTTAAAAAAAAAATCATCTTTGTCGTGGAAGTAACGTTCTTCGTGAATTACGCTCCGGATCTGCTGTCATTATATTTTGCTCTTGTCTGTTTCCGGCGGATAAAGAGACAACGACGATGATGGCGTCAGCCTTCCTTTTTTTTTTCTTTTTTCTTTAATGGATACATTCACTTCAGTTACCATTCTTTGCTAATGGCGCTAAAATGTTTTTTTTTTTTTTTTTTGTTGTTGTTGTTGTTTTTTTCTTTGCCTGTTTATTACTTGATGTTTTATTTTTATTTTTTTTTTTATTTTTTTACCTTTACTATTGGTTCGTCTTGCATTTTCCCTGTTGGGAGGATCATTGAAGGGAATCTTAGGCTTCACTTTTATTAATGCATTTCTTTTTTCCTTTCTTTCTGATGTCTTCATTTTCTCTTCATTTCTTTACTCTTTGTAAACTATTTTTAAATATTCGTGTTTTATCTCTTTTTATCCCTCTATATTAATGTCATATCTTTCTTTCTCTCATTCTCATAAACACACACACACACACACAGACACACACACAGACACACACACACACAGACACACACACAGACACACACAGAGGCGTGCGTGTCTTTTTATACATTTTTATGTATTTTCTCTTGTTCCTTTTTATTCATATTGCACTTGGTTTTATTGATTTCTCTCTCTCTCTCTCTCTCTCTCTCTCTCTATATATATATATATATATATATATTCGTGTGTGTGTGCGCGCCTCTGTCTCTCTGTTCGTATGTGTGTGTGTGTCTCTCTCTCCGTATGTGCATCTCTCTCTCTTTCTCTGTTCGTATGTGCTTCTCTTTCTCTGTTCGTATGTGTGTGTGTGTCTCTCTCTCTGCATTCGTGTCTTTCTCTTTCTCTCTCTCTGCATTCGTGTGTATGTGTGTGTGTGTCTCTCTCTCTCTCTGCATTCGTGTGTCTCTCTCTCTCTCTCTGCATTCGTGTGTGTCTCTCTCTCTCTGTATTCGTGTGTGTGTGTGTCTCTCTCTCTCTGCATTCGTGTGTGTGTCTCTCTCTCTCTATGCATTCGTGTGTGTCTCTCTCTCTCTCTCTCTGCATTCGTGTGTGTGTCTCTCTCTCTGCATTCGTGTGTGTGTCTCTCTCTCTGCATTCGTGTGTGTGTGTGTCTCTCTCTCTCTGCATTCGTGTGTGTGTGTGTCTCTCTCTCTCTGCATTCGTGTGTGTGTGTGTCTCTCTCTCTGCATTCGTGTCTGTCTGTCTGTGTTTCTCCCTGCATTCGTGTCTGTGTGTGTTTCTCCCTGCATTCGTGTCTGTGTGTGTGTCTCTCCCTGCATTCGTGTGTTTGTTTCTCTCTCTCTCTCTCTCTCTCTCTCTCTCTCTCTCTCTCTCTCTCTCTCTCTCTCTCTCTCGTTTTACGCATTAAATTAATGTTAATTTTATTTTACGCTTTTTTTTTCCTTTTTTTTTCTTTTACCTCCTTTCATCTTTGTCGTGCCTTCTTAAAAAACAATAGGATTATTAACTTTCTACCGGCATCAACTGTCGGCTTCAATGAACATAGAAAGCAATCAGAAACTCCGACACGAAATAACATGAACACCGGTTGCCGTTGCAGACGAAAATATTCGCTTGCCTTTCAAACACATCAGCTTTAAATTTGGGTTTAATATCTTGATCATCCTCGTTATTCAAGTCAAACATCGAATTCTTTTTCCAAGAGCAAAGAAATTATTTCCAACATTGCCGCTTCATATCGCCGGCAGCCGTCAATGTAACGCATCAATGAATTCTGTGTGTGCATATCTGGCTTTGGTAATTAATATCTATAAAAGCGGCAATCATTCAACTATGTCGTTCGCTCAATGCTAGGATGGCGTAAGCGTCAAATTTCACTTGGATCTTTGCACAATTCATATGATCATAGATTATCATGACTGAGAAAGAATGATTTTTTTTCATCCTTCTTTCCCCAGAAAAATGACTAAGAAAGATGACTTCCCTCTGTCTTTTCTAAAAATATTTTCATCGCAACTGCTCTGAACGAGCTTTTTTTCGTTGGTGCTCTGACTACGTGAATCTAAGCGTGCTACTAGATTGGCATCTACATTCCACTCTTTTACCGTTGAAATAGTTAAAACTAACCGATACTTCTATTCTGTTTCTTTTCTCGCACTTCCCGTCTGTGGAACTCTTTTCAGTTTACTTCCTTCCCTGAAAATTACAATCTTCAAGAATTTAAATGCAACATCAATCGCCATCTTTTGTCTTCTTGGATCCCGTTCATATTTTATCCTTTTCTCAATCCCTTCTATATCCAGTATTTTCTCTCACTTTCATTCTCTGTAACCCTCTGCGTAATAGTGGAATTCCCATCTTGTTTGAGGTGAAATGATTTTTTAAAAAATCTAAAAGTTGTTTCATTTACATTTTGACGGTGCTTCCATGAATACGATAATCACTGGTCCACGAAAAGTCGTATGAGGTGGCTGTGAAAATTTCTCAGTTCTGTCCACTGGGCAAAAATGGTAACAAAAAGCCAAATATTGAATTGTTTATGATATGGATTATCAGCGCCATTATATATTTATATCTAACGGTGATAGATTTTTTTTAAAGCTTAGTTTAATTGCTATATTTTTCAAATCGGTCTTTTGCTATTTCTGGATATTTCCTTTCAGCAAATTGGTTTTACTCCTTACTTGATTTTAATACCGTCTCGGCTAGCTTATGACGTATTGCTAAAACAAATTCAGAAAGGTCTTATCATTGTCATGTCACGATGGCCGAAAGACGAGGGTATCACTAAGTACTCAAGGTTTAAAAAACTGTTAGAGCAGTTAACATTGATAAGGGCCATAACAAAATAATAATGTGCATGTGTGTAAAGAATTAGAGGCAAACGAACATGTTATGACAATACGATCTTAATTTGTATCGTAATACATTGGAAGAACGAAAGATGCTTTCCAGAAACTAAACAAAGTATTAAGATAGGAAACTTTCGTTAGACATAAAGAAAAATGTGCTTGAACGGTTAGGAAATATCTAAATCTCTTTTATGTTAGTGCTCGACAGTTTCCTCCCAGACGATGTGAACTTGTGTCGACAGAGATGTCTTACAGAAGAATAGCAAGAAAGTTTTGAGGAAATTGCGAATGAAAGGGACATTCGTGTCTACAGAAAGAGAGCATTGGCATTTTGGAGACGCATAATGAGGAAATGCGGCATAGAGAACGTAACACTCACGAGACATAGAGGGTTGAGAAAAACAGCGAATAACCTATCTAACGAACTTGTGAACATGGGTGGCAAAGCAGGGACTAGAAATGTTACGTGAATAAACATTACTTAGAGCTAAAATTTTGGGGAAAAACCATGAGTTTTCATAACATATAAAATAAGACAACCCTGAAAATGAGCTTTTTCATGCAGAATAATATATGGACTTAAATTAAAAAATATCCACAACTGTCTGTCTATATTTCTGAGATGAGGTATTAGGTTGTTGCAAAAAATAATGTCGTTTTCTCACATAGTAACATATGTGAGAAAACGACATTATTTTTTGCACCGACGTAATATTATGTACACTATTTACATTATTGGGACTATTGTCCTCATCTTTGTTGCCATATTTATCACGTTTCGGCCGTTGTACGCTCCGGCCTTCTTCAGGTAGTTGGAATGTCGAACTGAACCCTTTATTTCGCACGCTCGGTAGACTGTTCCAATGGATGTCAGTTATCGGTTATCTCCTGTTAATTCACCTCTCGAAATTATTGTTTCGCTACTAATTATAGTCATGCTAGCTTTCGACATGGAATTTATAAACGGAGTTCTTTTCAAAATATTTGACTCCAGCTTTAAGGCTGTTTTCACTTGCTTAGGCTCTTTTAAAGTTGAACACTCGCAGAAAGCAAACTGAATTTCCGCTTTCAATGCTCGCCTTTTCGCTTTCAACTACCACCAGCCACAAGTCAGATTTTCGCCTGTTCGATATGGTTTAACCTTTGACGTGTTATTGGCACTGGCAGTGTTATAAGACACCTTGAACAGGGAGTGTCATGTCAGTTCTGGGAGACTTCCCTTCGAGAAATTGGTCATCATCCAGTCAAGTTCTCGGTAGATATATCGGAACGAGGCTAAGAGACGATAAATTACCCGCGCGTGCGTTTTCTGCTTAAGAGCTTGCCTCAAAATGATTGGAAGTTGCTTTTCCTTTTTGCTTTTCTTTTCTTTTTTTTTTTTCTTTTTTTTTTTTTCTCAATCTAGGGACAGTAGCAATGTTTGAAAAACTAGGCTGAGGGCATGGTTTGTTATAGCGAACACTTAACACGGGGTAACAAAAAAAACAAAAGAAAATATCGATCCTATAAATCGATATGTCGCAGACGAAAATAGCCTTGTTGCATTGGCCTTTTTGAACGATCTCCTTCAAAATGTTTCAAGTATGAATGGAGAACGACTTGTATAGCGTCTGAATTGAATATTATCATTCTGAGACCACAAATAAGCAAAATTTACTTTCATATAAAAAAAATACAGAATCAAAATGATAATTTTTGGCGCTAAACACAAAAGTAAATCCAACCAAATAGAAAAAAGCAAGCAATATATTAAAACCGAGAAAAATAAAAAACGCAGACAGCTAAAATAAGCATTAACAAAATGCACAAAAACAAAAACTATTTCTATCGAGATTAGTCAGGACTTCAGAGAGAAATTTGGTATTTTGGTGATTGCAGCAAGAATCGTATGCGTTATGGTCAATGGATTATTATCGGATGAGTGGGTCAAAGATTGAGAGTATTTAAGTTAAACATAGGCCATATAAAGTCTATCCACCACTCTTCCCTCTCCATTTTCGACCACGTGTCATATTTTGTGTACATATTCATTAATAAATATCCTAAAAATAAGAGTTTTGTTAGTCAAGTCATAACTTATGGCAATGCATAAATTTTTAACACGCCTAAAACTGAATATTTCAATCTAATTTTTTTTCTCTATCGTCATCTTGAAAAGTTATAGCCATTTTAATACTTATAAAATTATAATTCATTAAAAACAAAAATCCTCTAATATACTACTGAAAAGCCTCTAATATAGTACTGAAAATCGTGCTCGCTATATTTGCAGTGTGAATATATATATATATATATATATATATATATATATATATACATACACACACACTACAGTTCAAAAGTTTGAAGCAACCACAGAATTAGCATGGATGCACTTGACAAAAGGGTGCAAAAAATGAAAAAGATTTATTAGATACATTTAAATAAATGAATGGCATCAATTATCAAACTCATACTTTGAGAAACTTCTGCCACGAATGGCAAAAATTTGTGCTGCAGTAATCAAGGCTAAAGGAGGATATTTTGACGAGAGCAAAATCTAATCGTAAAACTTTTTTTTTTCTTTTTGGCATAATAAAATTTCTAATAATATATATCTCACTTTTTTAAACTATGTATACTTTTCTCTTATTTAAAGTACAAAACAACTACTTTTTGAACGAATTTAAAATTTACCAGGGATGGCTCCAAACTTTTGAACTCTAGTGTGTGTGTACAGATACACATACACACACACATATATATATATATATATATATATATATATATATATATATATATATATATATGGTATAAATAAAATGACAATTGGAAAAAAAGATCTTAGATTTTGCCGACGCGTTTTTTTCTGGTTAATGTAAATTACCTTTATAGTAAGAGTTTTTTTTGTTTTTTGTTTTTTTTTCTTACTATAAAGGTAATTTACATTAACCAGAAAAAAAGGCTTAGACAGAAGCGTCTATCTTTTTAAATTTGGATTTTTTAATGTAAAAATAACAAGAAGAACATTTCGATTTCATTTTTGCCTTGAAAAAGTCAGAAGACGAAACACGTCAGCAAAATCTAAGATCTTTTTCCCAATTGTCATTTTATTTATACCAATCTGTCTTGTCCACAGAATTGATCTGGGAATTTAACTATATATATATATATATATATATATATATATATATATATATATATATACACGCACGTCAGATATAGACTCTCAGGCGTAAATCACGCAGGGTGCTCAATGCGTTAAAAAATGCATAAACCATCCGCTCTATACAACTGTTTTTTTCATTTCAGCGATTGAAAATAGCTTAAAATGAATAAATGCGTGAAGTCATAAAGAATGCACTCCTTCATCAGACCCTATAGATTATCAATACAAAATCTCAAACGAAGAGTTTTATTTACCAAAGAACAAAAAACACCTCAGTTGATCAATTCCAACATCAGTTTTTCTCAGAATCTACCTTAGAGATTTATAAGTTTAACATTTGTCAATGCTTTGAATATTGCTGCTGCATATGGTACTTCTTCTATATATTCAGTGAAACTGCACGATCCTGACCTGTCCATTAGGCTTCAGACAATTTCGCACCGCCGTAACATACCTTCCCACTGTTTTTCTATAAATAATTTCGTGGTAATTGTTCTAATTAACTTTTTTTAATTCCCAATCCCCCCACAGTAAACAAATTGTATATATGGGGACTAGTTAGGGCATCATAAAACGAGATTATTGTAACTGCAGTAAGAATGGTAGGATGTGTTGCGTTGATTTAAAGAATATTGTAGTTTTCTTTGAGTCTGTAATTGTTGCTAGCTTGGTTACATCTCGCTTCTTTTGGCCTTGTGCCACATTCTTTTGTAAATTTACAAAAATAAATATCACATTCCTCGGTCGTAACTAGACTTAATGAATTTAAGCGCATTACTAAATTGACCGCAAGATCTCCTCATTTTACAGTTGAAATGTCTAGATGTAACCGAAAGTTCTTTGTATTAGGTTGGTTCAAAAATAATGACGTAATAATGTCGTTTTTTGACGTTAAAAATACGTCAAAAAACGACATTATTACGTTATTATTTTTGAAAAAACCTAATAACAGTTTTTTGTTTTTTTTTCTTCTCAGGGTTGTGGAACTCTCATCCGACTTCTTGCTTTCCAATTAAATTTGATCTTTAAAAATGTAAATGCAATTTAAGTCGTTATCTTCTATTTTAATTCCTTTTCTTTCATTGCTCTCGATCCTTAATAATGTCTTTCTTTTTTCTTATACTAGCAGCATGGCCCGGCGTTGCCCGTGCTTGATTAAAAAATCGTACGACTCATAGAGCAATCGCTATCACTTAACTTAAAATATTTTTGCCCTTCCTTGCCTTTAAAGGAGTGCCCTTTGCCGTGCTGATGTTAATACGATTAAAGCAATAGTGTTGACAAAGTCGAATATGTCATTTGTGGCTCAAAGTCAGAACTGGTATCAGGGATAAAAAAAAAAGCCGAATTTCAATGGCCCTGCACCCATAACAGAATTTGAGGTCAAATGTTTTCTTCCACTCCACTGCACACACTGACCTGTTTCTTCCCGCGCATAGCGTCACCTTAAATTAATCTGCATTTAGGAAATACCGAACCGGAAAAAACATTATTACGGGTTGACCGATTGTCAATTTGCACTCTGTTTGCGGGGAGGGGGGGCGCTCAGAGTTGAAACTTCACATGGTGACTCCCAATGGCCTCTTCATAAATCCGGTCGGTTTTCGCTAAAAACCGACATGTGGTTCAGGCGCAATCTGAGCGTATCTGTTTTTTTGGTTATATCGATTTTCAGCGCTGTTTAGGGGTCAGTGGCCATGAAACTTCTAGATAACATTTCTAATGCTAGACTCTAAGAGGGTGTCAAATTTGGTTGAAATACGATCATTCCTTCTGTAAGCAGATTCTTTCGATAATCGATTTTTTCGGAACCTGAGTCCGAACTCAAAAATCGGCCTCCGTCATGTCCTTACGGCAGCCATTTGCAAACTTGTGGTGAAAACCGCATCGAAATCGGGTGAGAAATGCGGCCTGGGCGAGGTAACAACGCCCACGAAAGACACACAGACAGACAACAAGAGAAATATAGATAGTAGATAGATAGATAGATTCTTTGACACTCAGTAATCTCCTTGTGTCTTAGTAAATTTATTGCCTTACTTGGGATGAATTTATTAAAAAAAAAATGGGTCGCATATGCAACTACCTGAGAAAATAATATACGCTAGCGATTAACTTTTTAAACTATCACAAACAAGTGGTTTCGAAGAAAAATCCTATCACTAATAAAAACAGGGACAATGGCGGGCTTAAGAAATATAATCGCTTAAACAACAATCTTAACAAAAAGATTCACATTATAATGTTTAACTGACATTAACGCTTACTGTTGATTCAGTGAATTTCCGAACGTTTCTTGTATAGAAATAGTTAATTTAACGATTACCATACGAGAAATGAATAATCGTTGCTCTCAAGTGACATCTACGACATTTATATTTACTAATTTTTAGTTCAGTTTCTTGTCATAACTCTAAAGCATTTACTGATGATCGAATTCTCTATAAAAAGAATTGCACAGTGAATTCGCAAGCGGACATTTGGTATTTCAGACAATTTCTCGTTTGAAATCAGACCGTCATAGTATTTCAGAAATGGCCCAACTTTGTCCCAACTCCAAGTATTTCTCAAGTTATGATCTTTGGAAGTTAATCAAAATTCTCACGTCTGCTCATTTATATTCAGTTCTGAAAATAAGGAGCATGTTTGTTTTTGCTTGTTGGCTAAGATTCATCGGAATCCTGTTGAAATGAATGTTATAAGCGACACTGATTTAGTTTCACATACTTTTTTTCAAAATGACATAGCCGGATATTCGGTCTCTATAACAGAAAGTTCACTTAACCGAGCACAATATTTTCGCCATATTTTTTCTGCTTGTTTGTCGCTTACCCCCGCCAATTTCAAGTAATGCGTCCGAAAACAATGCCAAAGATATTTTTCTCTTTGTTAGTGTAAGCTTATTAATATTAAAACAATTTAAATTTGCAGAAGATTCTTCTCAGAAATAAAATTTTATCCGTTCCCAGTTATTTTGCTAGATTAAATTGATCATTATTCGCTTTTAGACTCAAGATGTCAGTTTTCGTCCGAAATCCCTTTTATTTATTGATAAAGATCTACATTCTTATTATTTTGGGTAAGGCCTAAATCCATTATTTTTATTTAAAATCCTACGAAAAATGTAAATAGGTTAATTACAAAAATTAAGCATTTTTTTTCAGCAGCAATTATGACTCTTCCATGCTGACCAGGGTTTCTAGAACTAAATCGATATTCTTTTAATTAGGAGTATGAAAGTTTTGTTTTCATATTCCTCTTGAGTAGAAATAACATTAATAAAATTCCATAATTGGGTTAAAAAGTCGTTAAACGGAGTTGGGGGTGCATAAACATCCGCTTGGCTCTATTGTGTGGGTCCACTATGAATAGTTTTCGTGACTTAATGTATAAATATTTTTTCATGGATAGGCGATTATTATGTTGCTTTTCAGAGTTATCTGTTGCTTAGACTGTATAAAGTGTGGGGATTTTCGTTTGCTAATGATATTTGCATTTATAACTTCGAACAATTATCTATAATAATGAACTATATTTACATTATTGATAAAAGATTTTGTATGTTAAAAACATATGTATCTGCTTCTCTACTTGTCGAATCAAGTCTTTATTTCCGAAATGTATAGTACATAAGCTTAAAACTACGTAAATAAGGAAATAAATTTTAGTTAACTGCTCTCTACTACGTCCGTTCTATTTTTGTCGGTTAATCTTGCTTGTAATGAATCCGTAAAAATTGCCCAACCAACTGAATTGAACCGATATGAATCACATGATGAGCTAGATTCCTTAGTCTCACCACGGCTGATCTTTTAGAACTGAGACCAGAACTGAGCTACATATATATATATATATATATATATATATATATATATATATATTGTCTCATCTCTACTCACTTCGTATTCCCATCGGACATCTTCTTACGAAGAATTGTCCGTTTGTAGAACAGAATTTTTATAGGATGTTTTCCCAGTCCTTACAATAGTGACCTCTTCAAGTCTATGGCTAACCGTTATCATTTCTGCATAACCACATAGAATACACATCTTAGCCTTTCTTATGCTCATACCCTCTACCAGTAGTGGCTCTTGGGTCTTTCATTAGGTGAACATTATTATAAAAAGCCTAGCTTCATCCAAATAAACTGATAGTGTGTATAACAAGATTGGAAACGTGTGCTATATTGATTTCTTTTTCCGAGAAACAAACACTCGATTCGAGCAATTAGGCCAAATAATGCTTCATGCGATAAAAATCGTCTGTTAGAGAAGCAGGAATATTCCATCAGAATAACGACAGAACCGAAAGTTTCTTTGACAAGCGTTAACAATTCTGACGTGTCCTTACAGAATTCTTTTAAAGAAATTCCCTAGAAAATTGCTAGACATTGGAACAAGAATGCAATACTTAGTTTGAATTACTTACTATAAATTGTCACATTTTTAATTTTTTTTTTTTTTTTATAAATGAAGGCTCTCTAAAACAGACGCTACATTTTGGAATTTCCCCTACTGTTGTGTGTATATATATATATATATATATATATATATATATATATATATATATATATATATCCGAGTGGTTAGAACGTTCAACATGGTCAACTTGTCAGGAAGATGACTTCTTGGTGTTACCAATCCCATACTCTTGTACATTTGGAAATTGCCTGAAAACTAAACCACGGGTTGACACAACCCTTGTAAATAGACGGAACCCTTGAATCGTGATCGAGGGTTTGAGGGCGCTGGCCTTGATCAGATTGTTGCTCACACTCGATAAAAAGCTTCCTTCCCAGAAACTGTAACTAAGGTCTACTCATAGTTACATAAAAATTCGCCCGAGCAAGCGGCTGCAATAGAGATTAGCTAGCCTCCCTGGTAGACGGATATATATATAATATAGTCTTCATCCACAGACAGTGTGTTTTCGCTGTATCATATCAGCTTATATGTATGTCTAGAAATTCCATTGTTTAAAGCCGGGGAAAAACCCGGCTGATATGGCATCAGTCAGAGAATCTACCCCTAACATATAGGTTAGACGAAGGCAAATTTTAGCCTATTTATTTTTAAACAAACATACCAGCGACCGAGAGAACACAATTCATTTAGAAGAGTATTGCAGTAGGAGCAGTAATACTTACTGTTTACAAATTCGCACTTTCTCTCCATAGAGCTAAACAACGGAATAACTTCCGGAAGCATTAGATAATATATATATATATATATTGTATGTGTTGATTTTTTTTTATATATTTTTTATAATTTTCAATAGCTGCGTCAACTCAGTTATTCAGTCCTCAGTAAAAAAAAAATTGTTTATATTGATCGATTACTGTTGTCCGACATTTTCCAATGCTAAGTGGTATCATTACAAATTTTCTAATTTACTTCATTTCATTTTGTTCTCAGCATAAAATAACTACAGAATTTATATCGTCTTCAACCGAATTTACCTATTCCGGTTTTTACTGTTATTACTGATACGTAAATATCTAGGCAATCAGCATCAAGATAGTCCGGCGTATTTGAAATTTCCATATACAAAAGGGAACTTTATCCACACTCAAAACATACAAGTAAAAACCAAACAATTTGCAATTTGACATGAGGGTCGTCAAACAAATTGAAACCATGCCTCGTTTTGGTATGTGTAACTCTAGTACTTTGTATACGGATATATAATAAGTTTAGCACAGTAGAGAAATGAGAAAGAACGTAAGATTAAGTGAATTTTCTGATCAGGTTTATTTAACGTATACTCAGCATGACAGCGTGGTTAGAAAGTTCGCCTTCCAACCATAAGACCCAGGTTCAAATCTCATAATGATCGATTAGCCAGTAAGGTGAGTTCTTGATGTTATCGGACAGAGAGAGAGAGAGAGAAAGAAAGAAATCTAAGATTCATCTAAAAACGCTGGCTTGAAATATAGATAAAAACGATCTCCCCACTGAAACTTGTCAATTAGAAGTGTTACCACCGCAGCAATGCTCCCTGGGGAAATACGGAGGTGCGTACATCTTTGATCGATTTTGTAAATAGGTCAGTTTTCTCCCGACTAAAATTAAATTCAATATCTGCCATCAATGGGTATGACGATCTAGTGATATAAAGAAAGGAAAATTAAGGAGAAAGACCGGTTGAGAAACTGATGAAAAAAGGATAATTTCTGAATGAAAAAAAAGCTAGTTTTGATTATAAAACCAGAAAAAAAAAAGATTAAGAAAATAAGACAAAAACAAGGTAATGAAAACGGAAAGGAAATTATCAAGAATGAAAAACGAAGAATGGATTCCAAAAGGAAAAAGAACGTGTTTGAAAGGAGGGGAGAAAAAACTTTTAAAAGAAAAGGAGAAAAATATTGGACATAGAGATGGGAAAATTCTGAAAGAAAGTGAACAATAAAAAAAAAATTAAAAAAAAGCAAAGTATCAGAAAGAGAAAATATGAGAGACGCAAAAATAAGGGGAGATAATAAAGGAAGACCTCGAATAAAAAAAACTAAAAAAAACAAGGAAAAAGGTATAAACATTTTAAAGGAAAAGTAAAAAGAATGAAAGAAAAAAAAAGAGAAAGTGAATGATATATTTCAGGAAGAAAGAAAACAATGAATTTATGTTTTACTAAAATTTATTTTTAGCTGCAAATCTGAGCCTTATATCTACCATTCCGAAATTGGAATGGAAATCTCACGAAATAATCTTCGAGCTTAAAAAAAAACAAAAAAAAAAAACAACTTCTCATAAAATAATATAAAAAAGTACAAATATCTCTCGCAAAGTTTTGAGAACGTCTGCCATCAGTCAAAATACAAAGTTGTCGTTCGTTGGTTTTGTTTTCAATGTCTGAATCGACAACAAAACAAACACGGGAAGCTACTTTTAAATAATTGTTTAAAGTATAGACATTAAAATTGTAATTACATATAACAATTTTTCAAAACGTCATTTTTTCATAACTCAATATCTGTCTATATTTCTGAGATGAGGTATTATGTACAGTATTTACATTATTCGTACGATTGACCACATCTTTGTCGCCATATTTATTACAACGTAAATAATGTATTTATAACTCCTTTTATTATTTCGGACCCTTTGTCAAAAATGTTTTTTATTAGGATTGGTGTTTCTGGCTGTTCGTTTCTCTGGACTTTATTTTGGTTTTATTCGTTAATTTTTAGTTTATTTTATGTTGGTGTTACAGCTAGCCTTATGGCACGCATATTTTCTACTTTTGTTTTTAGATGGCGAATCCAGAATTTTAATAATGCCAAAAATTTGAATGATGATTATTCAGTGAAAATTCTTCCGGTTGGTAGAACTGGCGCAATATTGTGCCCTGAATTTACACTTTTTAATTATTTGTACGAAGTTCGGTTCGTCATTATTTTTTCCTGTTTTACGTGCTACCAATGTTTATTTGTTTAGATTTTCATTTTCTGTATTTTTTTGTTTGTTTGTTTAATTTTAAACTTTTTCATATTTTTCGTAAAAAGTAAAATAAAAAAAAAAGTTATTTGAACATTTTTACATTTTCTCGTTTTTGAAACTATTTTTTAATCGGTTTTCTGGCTTTTTATTTTTTTTGTTTTTCGTTTTTCATTTGTTTTGTTTTTTCTGTTCGTTTCCTTATTTTCTCTTTTTTTACTTCGGGTTTAGTTTTTTGATTTCTGTTTTTCGTTGTTTTTTTGTTTTTTTTCTCACTTTTCCCTTGTCGCCTTGGCTTTTCTCTTGTCACGAATATTTAACAATTTTTTTTTTTCCTTATTTTTTCGTTTTTTCTCATGTTTTTCGTAGTGAAATATAATATTTTTTTTAGTCCTGTTCGCTCATTCCTTTTTCATTGTCTATTGTGTATTATAGACGTGCGTATTTCTCAAAAGTTATCGGTGTTTAAACCATGATAAAAGAAAATTCAAATAATAATGCCTTTAGGCAGACAAGCGGACACTTTGATATTCAGAAAATTAGCAAAACCAGATTTATATATCCTCTCTCATTCCCATAGCATTCTACGATATTCTTCTTTCTCACATTGTTTTGTCCTTTCCTTCGATTTTTTTTACTCCTTCATTCTTATGACATTTTTTCCTCATCAATATTCCTCAGTCTTCCAAATTTTCAGACGTATATTTCAGTTGGTACTTTATTTTATAGCATTTCTTTTTATCGTCTAATCATTCACAATAGATGCTATCAGCGCTAGGATTTATGAAACCAATAAATGACAGTTTTCATGGGTTCTAATGATTGAATCTACATTGACACAACGAATCATTTTAACCAAATACAGAAAAGTAAGATCTGGGTTTCTTCAAACGCTACGCATTGACTATATTACTAAATCATTTTTTTATTTAAGTTTAGAACATTGTTGTCCAAAGTAAATAGAGTGGCCCAATAGATTCCTTAACGTAAATCCATAAAATGAAAAAAATTAATATAGCAATAGAAAAGAGCTAATTAATAAACATTGTATTAAAGGAAGTAAATACAATACAATAAATAATGTAATAAAGGAAATATATATATATATATATATATATATATATATATATATATATATATATATATATATATACATACACATTAAAATCCGTGGGTAATTAATCCAAGTGAAACATAATATTAGGTAGGTGCAAAAATAATTTCGTTTTCTAATATATGTTACTATGTGAGAAAACGAAATTATTTTTGCACCAACCTAATAATATAAATTATTAAAACTGATCCACAAAAGAGAGCTCAATATATTTATTATAGGGCATAGAAATGAATTACATAAAAATGGAACTTTATTGTACCCCACTTATCCCGGGGAGCGAAATGGTGATGAAAATGGGGAATAATTGAGTTTCACTTTTATGTAATTATATATATATATATATATATATATATATATATAATATGCGTGTGTGTATTATCCATTGATATGTCAGAAGGCATTCTTAATCGTTAGACCCATTTTGGAGGCCTTTTTAAATTAATTTTATTATAATTTTTAATAAATGAATTATTCAGTAATCAGTAAAAAATGTGTACATTTCGTAACTTTTCCTATCACTCTTTTCTGATATTTTCCAACACTAAGTGTTATCCTTCCAAATTTGCTCCGTTTTATTTTATTCTCAGCACTAAAATAACGACACAATCAACATAAAAATAATCTCGCGTATGTAAGATTTCCATATAGAAAAGGTAACTTTATCCACACTCAAAACATACAAATAAAAAACAACCAATTTGATATGAGGATTGTCAAATAAAATGAGTCTATTTCGATGTCTCATTTCGGTATGTCTAACTATAGTACTTTGCATGGGGTCATAAAATGCATATGGAAGTCGATATATAACTTATTATATAATATATAATATAATATAATATATAATATATATATATATATATATATATATATATATATATATATATATATATATATATAATATAATATAATATATATAATATAATATTATATATATATAATATAATATAATATTATATATATATAATATAATATTATATATATATATATATATATAATATTATATATATATATATAATATAATATTATGTATATATATATATAATATAATATTATGTATATATATATATATATATATATATATATATATATATATATATATATATATAATATATCACTGACTCCAAGACCACCTACACCTATCTTTACTACAAAAAAAAATCTGCTAAAACATACTTCACCTGACAAAGAATTTGCCCCAGATTGATGTTTTCAATAATTTCTTGTATCTTTCTATGTGCAATGTCTCTTCAGGACATGAGTGATCATGTTTCTCCACAACCGCCTATGTTTTGTAGCTCTGTACCCTTTTAACCCTCCCAATCCCTGTTCTGTCACGCACCCACAGTTACTTACCATTTCGCTCTGCTCCTGTGAGTTTCAAATTCTCCAAGCCCTCTTTTCTCATTATGCATCCCAGAAATTCCAAAAAATTCTGATTCTCTTGTATTTACAGTTTCAATTAAATGGTTAACATTCTGATCCTGAATCCAAGTTCCAAATCCTCATTTTGTTGGTATCTTTATCTATGTTGTTTTTATCACATTTTGGTGTTCTTCATTTTTTTTTTTTTTTTTTTTTTTTTTTGTAAATTACTAGATGAGGTCTTTTCACCATTTCATATATTCTTTGAACTGCCAGTTTCATCTTTCTCTCGGAGTTATATTGCTTTCTTCTGTTTCCTAAACTCATTTTATTTTTTCTTATTTTCTCCAAGAAAACCCCCATCCTAGTTATGGCGATAAACTACATCCACGTCCTGGGTAAGACGATAAACTATGTCTAACAGCAAGGCCTCTGATCAGGAGGTTTTGAGGAGCATGAAACCACCTCTTAATTGCTGGGGTTACTAGATTCACCCTGATCCAGGTTGTTAGCACCTTTCAGGGTCCCAACTATGGCCAAATAGTTAAGCCCAAAACTGGAATCAAAACACTATGAAAATGTAAAAATAGGTTTTATACCAGAAATGCTTTGTAAAAAAAACATTACCAGCAAAGGAAAATTATTACCAGAAATAAATTGGCAAAGGAAAATTATTACCAGAAATAGATTTGCGAAAGAAAATTATTACCAGAAATAGATTTGCAGAGGAAAATTATTACCAGAAATAGATTTGCAGAGGAAAATTATTACCAGAAATAGATTTGCAAAGGAAAATTATTACCAGAAATAGATTTGCAGAGGAAAATTATTACCAGAAATAGATTTGCAAACGAAAATTATTGGCAGAGGAAAATTATTACCAGAAATAGATTTGCAAACGAAAATTATTGGCCGAGGAAAATTATTACCAGAAATAGATTGGCAGAGGAAAATTATTACCAGAAATAGATTTGCGAAGGAAAATTATTACCAGAAATAGATTTGCAGAGGAAAATTATTACCAGAAATAGATTTGCAGAGGAAAATTATTACCAGAAATAGATTGGCAGAGGAAAATTATTACCAGAAATAGATTGGCAGAGGAAAATTATTACCAGAAATAGATTTGCAGAGGAAAATTATTACCAGAAATAGATTGGCAAAGGAAAATTATTACCAGAAATAGATTGGCAGAGGAAAATTATTACCAGAAATAGATTTGCAGAGGAAAATTATTACCAGAAATAGATTGGCAAAGGAAAATTATTACCAGAAATAGATTGTCAGAGGAAAATTATTACCAGAAATAGATTTGCAAAGGAAAAGTATTACCATAAATAGATTTTCGGAAAAAATATTACCAATAATGAAAATTTTAGTCGGCATTAAATAACCCATTGAGGTTGATATGCCGTAAACCAAAACAAACCAAGAAAACTCAAATTTTTCTCTAAGCAATATTTACTGTTTTCTCACGTCTGTAATACGACTGCATGTTTCAGAATCTAAAGACAGGCAATAAATTTAATCTTTGAGTATTATATAGATATATAAATTATCCATTAAAATCTCAATGCCGTACATACATATATATATATATATATATATATATATATATATATATATATATATATATATATATATATATATATATAATTTATTTAAAAATTATCACATAAATATGTTATAAAATCATTACAAAATAGCTATTTTGTTTCAACACCAATTTTTGTAGTGATTTTTTTAAACATTTTTATGTTATAATTTATAAAATAAATAAGTATATTCGCTCTACTTTGTATTGGGCACTGTTTTAAGGATAGTAATTGTTGGTTTTTGGAGTTTATTCTGTATACACCAATCATATACTTGTGTGTGTGTGTATATATATATATATATATATATATATATATATATTTCACGTGCAGATTTCGTAATAGTGTGATCATTTCAAGTTGTTTCTAAGGTTCTTACTCATTGTCTTTGTTATTCGGTCTAACTATAGACCCTTACAATAAACGAAGAGAAATGGTGAACGTAAAAATAAACATTTTACAGATTGGATATTTTCAGTACATTTACTTGGCTCTGCTAATATCTCCCATTGTCCGAGATTTACCTTAAACCCCATTGAGTCAGATTGTGCCACAAGGTCTGTTTTTTTTACGTGGGAACCAGATTGTTTCCACAGGTCGCTGATCTTAGCTTGTCTAAGCAGGTGATACTACATCTACGTAACAGATGTAAAACGACGGTGGTTGGAGAAATGCAAGGAAAGAGAAAAGGCCTCCGGTACGGAACAGATACTATAACCACAGCATCTATTTCGACGGGAAAAAAAAAACCTCCTCTGCTAATGCCTCCTAAAGTATTCGGAAGGAACCCCCCACCATTGGATAATTGTCTAAACACAACCCGAGATTGCCAACTGACATAATTACACAGTCTAATGTGTCCCTTAGGTTTTAATTGGACAGTCGTACATTTAGCTGGTTGGGGACATTTCATTAAAAATAACACAACTGTAAATCTAATCACGTCTCAAAATTATCTGAGATTAATACTTTCCTCTTCCACTGAGTGAATAGAAGAACCTCTGCTTCCATTTAATTAGGATTAATTTACATTGATGTAATTATATCGGCCACAAGTTGTTAATTAAACTGTGTCTTGTGGTATACAGATTCAATTAAAGGGTTTTCAAAACTTACATAATGAATTCGCAGTGAACGTTCGCAATGTTAATCAAGTCGATTCGCGAAGCTACTTGAAGTCGCCATTCTGACAAGAAGACAATGGCTACAATTTCCATTGGAAATGTTGCTGTCTCGTTCGATTCTTTCACTCAATTTTCATTTTCTATTCCATTTATTTTTATAACGTGCGAACTCCATTCAGCTCAACTTAGCTGAGCGCAAGGCCAGATAATAATGAAAAAAAAACACTATGAAGAGATCATACCTACTGTGGCTTAGGGAAGTTTTCGAACGCCATTGAAAATAATCTTGATCGGTCCCTTGTAAAGAGAAAGTTTTAGACACTAAATCGGGACCTTATGAGTTATTTTCTTAGATGCATTAACCGGTTTGAATATGAGGTGTCTTCGAGATTCAGTTACCGGAGCGACATCTGCTTGTTGTTGGATTAATGAGTTCTAATAACATTTACTCGTGTGCATCCAAAGAGAAAAACGTAAGATTAAATAAGGATTACTAAATAGGTTATTTATATGTATTAAAAATTCTAATAATTGTACTAATCAAGTTACAATACCCAATACATTAGGTTGGTGCAAAAATAATGACGTAATAATGTCGTTTTTTTTACGTATTTTAACGTCAAAAAACGACATTATTACGTCATTATTTTTGCACCAACCTAATATCTACCATTCTATTTATTAAACCAAAGCATAAAAAACAGCTTAAACAACTAATTAAGTATCTTGCACAAATATTAACCAACCCAAGTAATGGTAAATATATTAAATTGCTTAAACAAATACTTTTATACAGGGTGCAGCAGAAATACTTCATACATTATCCAAATGAATAATTTGATTGATTAGTTCTTTACGATTTATCAACTTTTTCAGGTTATTTAAAGCCAGATAATAGTTTAGATCGTAACAATTTTTGGAGATAATAATCTACTGGTGCAAATTCCACTAATCAGAACACAGCTTTGAGGAGTGGGGAATTCATTCCTTTCCGAATGGTATTTGCGCGTAAGAGAATATGACGAAGCCGACTGGAATTGAAACTTGGTCCACCGGTTTTCAATTCTGACTTGTCATTCATTAAACCAGTCGCCCGTCCAAGCTTACAGCACTTGGTATTCTTATGTAGTCGGCCATCTGGGTCCTGACCAGGCTTGAAGTTGTTTAACTTCGGTGATCGTACAAAAACCGGTGCTTCAACGTGATATGGCGGTAAATATCAAGAGAAAGACAAAATTGCCACTTTCTTATTATTACGTGGGAAGCATTTCCGCCGAACCATATATATATATATATCACTCTAGAAACTCATAAAAAAATCTACACATTCAGTTAAAAATAAAAACATCCTTGATAATTGCTAACAGAATAGCCGAAAGCGCTCGGATATATAGAACATTCGGACAGTTTTTCCACTGCCCGGAAAATAAATCACTTATACAAACACAAAAGTTGAATAAAAAGCTTAATTGTACTACCTTGTCAGTCTTCGCTAATGAAAATTGTATAAAAGAAGGGTTGCTGCCCAAATACACAAAATTGAAGCAAGTTTGGTTCCTTTTCTTTAACGTCTGTGGGTTGTCGAGACTCTTAGAAAAATCATTCAATGATTTCATGTTTGCTTTCTGCTCAATTTTGAATTTAGAGAACTCCTTCAAGAAGAGACACCTTCCAAAAGACTAAAGAATATCCTCGCCTTTGCTATCGCTTATATCTATCGAGGGTGGAGAAGAAATCGATTGCAGCTCATTCTTGAGAGCATTAGTGCAGGGAGAACACAACAGTCTCTACCAGAATTTGAACTCGGCATGCCAATTTCATTCCTCGCACCGATATCCATTGCACCATCTGCACATCCCAACATTACAGATATCTATAATGTAAATACATTCCCTGTGGTTTTAGCATAGAAATAAAAGCAACATTAACACAAAGAAACTCCGATGGCTGTTACTTATTGAGAGCGTCACTTGCATTGATAAAAGGCACCTGGGGGCAAAAGTAAATGACTTCAGTTAAAACTCATGTACAGTAGCGTCCAAAATTAAGGAACAAAAATGAAAACTTCGATATCACAAGACCATTTTTTTTCTCCGAAATTTTCACTAAATGTAGAAAAATGACAGTTCAGTTGTGCTTTAAATCTGTAAGATATTTGGAATATGAGCCATGACTTATTTGATTCTTTACTCAAATATCAAGTGTCAAAAATTAAGGAACAAATCGGGGAAATATGTGAGACTAACGCACATAATCCGAGTTTCTGTGAAGCGGGGTTAAGATAAACAATGTTTATCGTCCTTACGTCATTTTCCAACATGGCGGACTGACGAAAAGTTGAAAAGTCTCTAAGAGCTGATGTCAAACTGCGAAAGGAAAATTACACAAATGACCAGATTGCTGAGAACGTGAAGCATTTCAAAAGCGTTATGAGCCGAATTCTGTAACGGCGAAAACGCTAGTCGATTAACCAGTCCAAACAAGGTGGGGTAGACCAAGGAAAACAACGGAGAGAGAAAATATCGTTCAATGCCTAGCACTGAAGGACCTTTTTCGAACTGGCATTTCACGAGAAACTTCAAATGCCATGAATGTGCTTCGATAAACTGACAGACAGAGGATTGCAAGACATAGGGCTTTATGCGAGGCGTCCCCAGAAGAAGCCGCTCGTAAAAAGATCAAGGCAGCAAGACTGGAATTGGTAACCAAACACGTTTTGTGGTCAGAAGAACAGTGGTCCAGCGGATTTTTCAGTGATGAAAGTAATTTAGTTAGTTCTGATGGAAAACAGTATATAAGAAGACGAATTGGCAAGTTGTTCAAAGTGCACCAAGAAGATAGTCAAGTTTGGCGGAGGCACCGTGATGGTTTTCGGTATGTTTTCAAGTCTGGGTACATTACCTCTTGTATGCTTACATAATAGAGTTAATGCTGCTATGTACAAGAATTTGTTAGAAGAATATGTACCGGTATTACAAAATTCTGGTTTGAAAATCTTGTTTCATGCAGGATACTGTTACCTGCCACAAGGCAAAGCAGGTTATTTTGCTTATTTGTATTAGGTTGGTGCAAAAATAATGACGTAATAATGTCGTTTTTTGACGTTAAAAAATACGTCAAAAAACGACATTATTACGTCATTATTTTTGCACCAACCTAATACGATCAACAAATAAGCTTTATCGTTTGGCCAACTCAAAGTCCTGACATGACTCCCATAGAAATCTCATGGAAAACTTTAGGACAAAATCTCATGGCTAGGAATCCATCAAATGTCGAAGACCTATGGGGAAAATTACAGGAGGAATGGGCTAAAATTACGGTTGACGAACGTCAAAATTTAGTTAAATCATCTGGACACCGATGTGCAGCAGTAATTCAAAACGAGGTTCTTAGCAGTAAATACTGATAAGAATTCTTACTTTTTGTTGTCCAATTATTTCTTAGTTTTTTCCTTAATTTTGGACACTTCGTATTTGAGTTAAAAATTAAATGCTCATAGCTCTTTCTCTATTATTTCAAATAACTTACAGATTTGAGACAACTGAACAGCCATTTGTCTATATTTAGTGAAAATTTCAGTAAAATTTGAGTTATATTTTTTTGAGATATCAAAGTTCTGATTGTTTATCTTTAATTTTGAACGCTACTGTATACGATCTGTTGCTAAAGAGTCTGGAGAAATGACCAGTTCCTTGTACCGCTCCAGTATGTGTCTGAAACCCCTCTGCTATATTTACCACATCAGACCAAAAATCGAGTATAGCTGCGATATCTGAGATGTGGCTGGCCAGTTCACACTTGCCTGTCCCTGATTCTACCCTAGAACCCCTTTCTCTACTCTATCACTATTTCCATTGTCAAGTCTTCTGACGAGCTACCTTCCTCGCTCCGCCCAGCCATGACCATTGCAGCTGGGACCTCCCATGCCATGTACACGATGGATAAATAATTTTCATTCCCTTCGTATTGCATTAGTAAGGTGTAATTTCCACTCAGACAGCTTATCCCAAGAGCTGTTGCTTTCAGGAACAGACTCCCGGCAGGATGTTGTCTGTATCTCATCAATCTTCTAATTTCAAGAGTTTACCGTTATCTTTCCGACATAATCTCATATTCTCGTATGCCCATACAACGCCATACATCCTGAGTGTCTTTTGGGCTTTGTATTATTATTATTATTATTAGAAAGAGTTTACAGCCGTATCACTTTGACACTAGCCATTATAGAATTCCAACAAAACTCTACCCCAAAATATAAAAAGGAAACCGAATAAACACCCGGCTACAAGATGTATCTAAAAATGAATTACATCCTCCCTCATATAATAACGACTTATAAAAGAATTTGCCTGCAAAATAGAGCTTATATATAAAGTACAGTGTGTGTTTGTGCGCGCGCGCAGGGAACGATTTTCGTTGAGCTCAGATCCAGGATTGCCAGCTTATGCGAGGTTAAAAATATATATTAATATATTACACTAGTCATTATCTTTACTTTTATGATTGAAGAGGAGTAACTCTTATTTTGTTTTGTGTCCAAAATTGCAGTGAGCGTTTTATTATGAACTAGCTAAAGGTCGCCCTATCTTGTGGCATTTAAGATAACTCCTGTGGAGGACTCTTCATTTGGCCATCATCACAAAGGGAGGAGTAGATGCGATAGGCAACAATAAACTATAGAAGAACTCAAAATTGATCGATGCATTTAAGTATTGAGTTAATGTTTAAGCTTACCTTTTAAATGTTCGACGACAATACTTCTGCTGCCACTTAATTTAAAGACGATTAGATGTGCGTAGATACTTATTTTCCGTACAAACAATTATTTTTGTTTCATGGGCGATAATTTATAAGATAAAATTAATATAGCATAAAAACGGGAAAATAGAAATTAGAATTAGTTATACATTCAACATTTGAAGAATTAGAGAAATATAATTGCTAATTAAGGAATGCATATCAATAAATGCAAAATTATCCAACGAATTCTGTGCTTAAAAAGCCACAAATCTATAGTAATTTATACGGTGTTTACTCATTCCCCCCACAAGAATGAGATGTGACACAAGGTCTTTTTAATGTGGGGACCCGAGCGCGTACACTCGGGCAGGGACAAAAATTCCCCACAGCCCCCGCAACTGTCGGTTGCCCTGGCCTCGGTACTTTCACCGATCCCTCCCTCTGGTGCAATGGGAGGGGGAAGCCTCGGGCAGCTGTTCCCCAAGGCTGGGTACCTCTTCAGTATAATTTTCCTCAGTTGCCCCTGTCCTCAGACAGAAAAGCCTCTGAGCGCACTGTGTCCAAGGACAGAGACGCAACTGAGGGATGATAAATAATATGTACAAATTACTTAATAGTAATTTATACGCCAAAAGCTCAATATCTGTATTATATATTATCTACTTGTAGGTGATATCACTCTTCAGGTTTAACTAATTTGCATATTGATATTAAAAAAAACTATATTTGATTAATTAACTGTCCTTTATTAATGTTCTTTTATTCAAGGATTTTTTTAATTTTCTTATCAAAAATAGTTCTGTTTAGGAATATCGTCTTAGTGCAGAAAAGTGATTCAAATTTGCATTTTACTTAGCGTTCTTCAAGTTGGCATCTATTTGTAAAACTTTCTATATATATAACAAGCCAATTTAAAAAAAAATTGTTTCGAATATTTTAATTAGTGAATATATCTTACTTTGCCAAGTACGAAATAAAAAAAAAATATTTAAAACTACCCAATTTGGCGCGAAATTATCTGTTGAGACACCGGTTCACCGAAGTTAAACAACGCCGAGCCTGGTCAGTACCTAGACGGGGGACCGCTTGCGAATATTAGGTACTGTAAGCTAGGATGTGCAGGTGATGTAACGCATAATGGCTTAAAATTGTTAATCGGAAGTCGAATTCCTGTTGTTGAGTTCGTTATATTTACTTACAAGCAAATACCCTTCGGAAAGGCGTGAATTCACCACTTCTCTCCCCTGCTATGGATTAATTAGTCAGGCTTGTATCACTAAACGAATATTATCTCCAAAAATAACGATTATAATCTAAAAATATTTTCTGGCTTTAAATAAACTGTAAAGCGTTGATAAGCCGTAAAAAATGAATCAATCACTGTTCTTGAAAAGTTTAAAAATCGTAAGTATAAGACATTCAACTAGGACCCAACTCTTTCAACAGGTGTGGAATATTATTTTATTCAAAACATGCTTTCCAAATATTCCTAATAGAGAGGCAGAAAGATACCTTTGCTTTTTAGCATTGCCAGAAACATCTTATCAATATTGTGGGAAATGAGACACGTCTTTAGACACCAGGAAGGTTTATCTACCTAGGACTATTTTACTACCCACTCTCAGTAGTCGTTCCGATAACCGCCAAACTATACACATTTTGATCTGTTATTTTTCATCGTTCAAAAGATACAACAGACGTCGCATCCTCGTGAGAAGTGCGAAGTTCGCATGAATTATTACGACGGATCTATCTAGCTTTAGTTATCGCCAGTTTTATTGCTCTCGGAAAAGGATGTTTACAATGAGATATAACCTAGAATTACCTTTCTCTTAAAAAAAAATGTCACAGAAACTAGTCACCAACCAAAGACCGGAAAATAAATAAAGACATAATAACGCCAATTTCATATTCTAGAAATCTTCAGACACTGAAGAGTTATGTTCGGCTTCGTGAGCTGCGCGATGTCGAGTAACCGATGAAAGCTGTTTAAGGCACAAGAAAAGAGATGCATTTTTTTTTCATATATGTTAATATCGATCTGGCGCAGCTCTTCGGCTGCCTCGTATCGATCACTAACATTAATGCACGAGCATCTGTATCATTTCTCTATTGCTGAACTTGGTTAACTAAGTGACCGCATACGAAGGAATGTCAACATCGAGAAACATGAGCGGCCAGCGACTTCGTGTCAAATTAGATTTAGAATGAATAATTAATTCGTCCATTTTCAGACAAAATTTACAAAATCTCTTTGCAGCTGGAACTCTGCTGGTCGAAATGTCGTAACATGGAGTTAATCTTAAAACATTATCAATCGAATAGCAAGGACACTTGACCTTCACTGAAGAACAAACATTTCAAGATATCAAATACAGTTTAGATTGTTACCATCAGATATTGGTTTCAGAAAAAAAGATTATTTGCACGAGATGGCAGTAGGAGGGCTAATGATCGCTTTTGAATGTCTTATGACAGCTGAGTCGAACCTCATTTTTATCAGTGAGATAGGAAGTAGAGATGATTCGACCATGAGGACGTTGTATGGCAGTTCGTGGCTGCAAATGTCTGAACTGACGGAACTAAACAATGTAACTCGTCCGAATTTTTTTTCCATAAAACTAGCGACGTTTTAGCCGTACTAAAGCGGCTAATAGGGTGGATATAAAATAATTCATCACCTACAAGGCGACGTAGATGTTCTTGAACTCTGTTAACCCTCGAAAGTGAAGAAACGATAAACAATGTTTGGCGGGATTTTTTTTTTCTTAACACAAAACTGGAGGCAACTTTTTCGCAAACGTATGCCTTTTCTTAATTTTAGTTTTTGAATTGTCTGGTCCTATTTCAGTTTATATGAATCACCACAGCTTTCTTTTGACATGACTTCTTGTAAGTAAAAATGGAATGATTTACTGCCGAGTTAAAGGTAGTTCGAACACTAAAATATGATTTCTAAATTTTATGGATGAGACTTTGCGAATATTCGAACATAACAAAAATGGTTTGCAAGGTTTCATGTCGGAGACTATCACGTGATGATGCTACACAGTAGGATTTACCAGTTATGTCATTGAAAATTATATATAGCTTATCGACCGAGTTGTCTGGTATCATAGTGAATTCATCATGTATTCATTTACTGTCTTTTCTCATCGTGGCATACCAGTGACAAGTTAGTTTAAAAAGTGTTGTCTTTGAAATATTACGACTGTAAATCATATAAATAGTCATCTCTTATATAATATTAAACAAAAATTTACTCTATTTATTCACCAGTCACGACCCTGACCTACCATATTTACAGACACGAGATCTTTCTTTTCTATGGTATCATGAACGTCACTCAAAAAACCATTACAAAGAAATCCGAAAATAGTAATCCACTGATAGTTGTTTACTGTGTTCGCTTCCTTTTGAATATTATGTAGTAAAAGTATTTGTTATTGCTTATCGATTTTTATTAAAGTTAGGTACTTTTGATTAAGATGGTTTTGTTTATATATTTTAAAAAGAAAAAAATATTTTCTGACGTAAAATGAATAAGACGACCAAGAACGCGTGATCAGAAGAACATATTTATTTTGGATAAACTAGATTAATAAGGATTAACGTTAATTCTTATCAGTTTTCTGTTGTACAAAAATTTGAATAAAGAAAGTGTGTAAAGTCAATTTACAATTAGCTACAAGGTATCTATGTAGCTGGTGTAAAATGAAAAGCGATAAGGTTCCTTGAGAATGCGTCTCTGCTACGAAGGTTTTGTGAAAATCCGGCGTCTAGCGACACATCAGGAGAAATTGATGAAAAATGAACGAAAGAGAAACACATGAAGTCAAAAGTTCGAAAGGAATGGCACGTTTTTCGAAAGAAAATCGATGACTGATTATCGGAAATTAATACGAATTTAACAGCTCAAACCCAAACTCCATTTTGCTGAGAATACTACGATAATTAGGAATCTAACTGTATCAAAAATATCGTTTAAATAAAATATCGATATGATATTGCAAGTTGGAAGTTTATTTAGATGCACTATTGAAAACTAACTTAGTTCTATGGAATATTGTGCGTTTCTTACAAGTGTTTCCTTTGTTAAAAATGACGTTTCATATCCTTGACTGCGATTCTCTTTCAGAACAGGAAAATGATTCAGCTGAAATTGCTATGCTGTAACAATTTTTATTTAGAAGGTCGATTTTTAAATAAAATCCTTTTTAATTGTATTGATAAAAGTTTTAGATCGCCCGTACAGAGTCTATCCGGTAAAATTGCAAAAAAAAAAAAGCTTAAGTTTAGCTGTCAGTTTTGCTAGGGGAGAGGTAAGCAATGAAAGAAAAACTATATTAGAACTTATGCAAAGCTTACTTCAGTCCCAGTCTATGAATATGGGACACACGGTGATCATTGAATTCGCTATATTATCCCACAAAAATTATCAAATTTTTGAAGATCGAAATTGGTTGGAAAGTATGAAACTGGAAGATAGTTCCACAATCGGGAAGTGCGGATAAATAAACTGATAGTATGTTTATGTAGAGGAACGGGGGTGAAGATGAATAGAAAACAAACAAGACCGAGATATATATTTATATATATATATATATCAACAAATATATGTATTAAACAACACAATTTTACATTGGGCATCGACAATAGCATTTGTGTGTGTGTGTCTTTGTGTGTGAACATTTGTGTTTGTTCGTTGGTGAATGTTCGTACGTACGTGTATGTGTGTATAATGTTCATGGCGTCTTCCACAAATCGGAAGACGCGGATCTCGACGAGAGATTACAGTTTATTCCGCTGAAATGAAGAAATGAAAAAGAGAACGAGACAAGAAGTCGTTCAGTATTTATAGTATAGGGAGAGAAACTCCTAGTGACAATCTGGGAACTAACTCCGACAGTTACATCTAACCAATTCAATAGTAAATTGCTGAAACTTTGTTAACAGTCTAGTACTGCGCTTAAATTCGGAAAGTTCAGGCGCCACAGCGATGAGCCCATCCAAACAATTAAAGCCTTCGTCGTGTGGTCGAAGATATCTCTATCTATAAAAGGCAGGGTGTGTGTGTGTGTGTGTAACGAATGCACGGCCGCAATTTTCGGTGGATTTGCACCAACATTTACATGCTCATGCTCCAAGTTATCAGAAAGGCCAAGACCGACTTTACATTTCCCAACTCCCATCGATAGTGGAAATAATAGATTTTTTCATGATTCTACGGCAGTTTTCATGTAATTTGCAGCCATTTTCTACTGGCCAGAGGGAGAGCCTATAGCTGGCTGCCACGAATAAGCAGGAAGATTCTATTGGCCAGCGTGAGAGCCAACAGCTGAGTGACCCGAATGTTAACTAGCATGCTAAAAAAATCGATATCTGCATTCGTCACAAGTGGGAAAAATTTAAATCTGCATGGCACTTTACTCCAATTGGCTCATTCGCTTGCTTAAACTCAACGTTGATTCTGATTCCGCAGAACCGGGGTTGGGCGTGAAAAAGTATTTGTTGTTAATATTCTTTTTTCATTCGGTTTTTCCATTTACGAGTCCTTTTTAAAGCTGATCGTTTTGTGTTTATTTTGTTTAGTTCTTTTTTCGTAACAGATTTAATGTTTAGTATAGAGCTTAGAAAAAGTTCGCAGTGTGAGATAGGCAAGAAGTAAGGCATGTAGCAACATCAGCACGGCAAAGGGCTCTACTTTAAAGGCAAGGAAGGGCAAAAATATTTTAACCAAGTGATAGCGATTACTGTATGAGTCGTACGATTTTTGAATCAAGCACGGGCAACGCCGGACCATGATGCTAGTATGTTCTGTGGGTGGACACACAACACTTATTTTCTTACATAGATTGAAAGAATTTTGAGTACAGTAATCGCTCTCAGAAAAGTAGTGCAGTTTCAAACCTTTAACAGAATTTCTTCTCAAGTTTATAATAGACAACACGCAGTAAATTACTTACGATAGCTGTAACACAGAAAGAATGCTGCTGTCGTCGAACAGCACGCCATTTAGAACGGGCACTTGGTTATATAATAAATAAGCATTCAGTTGGGCATTGCGTGAGGTTGTGCTCATTTTCAACTGGAAATCTGTCATTGTAAAGCATTTCGCCGTGCTTTAATTACGCTATTCATGAGTGAGGGTATTCAGGCCTTTCCTCATCGGAAAGAAAAAATGAAGGAAGGGGGAAAAAAAAACGAAATAGAGGATGGGAGTGAACGGAAGAAAGATTTAATACGAGAGAGAGAAAGAGAGGAAAGAAGGAAAAGCTGAAGCTAAGAATAACACGATCCAGCGCAACACAAATATCGCATTATAAAATGTTGGGTCTCAAAGTTTCTCCCGCACATTCTCAGAACGTTGAATATATTCCCAGATTCTATGAATTAAAAGTAATAAACTTTTGAAAAAATATATGGCAGTTTAGCCACACCCACTGTGTTTCAATCACTACATAAAATAGTTTAAACTGGAAATATTCATAATATAATTGGCATCCATTTCTCTCCCTCTCTCTCTCTCTCTCACACACGCACACACAGAGACACACACACACACACACACACACATATATATATATAGTTTGTTTTTCACACATATATTGAACATTTTTAATGCCACTGTTTCCTGGTCAGATTCAACTATGACCATTAAACTTTTATGCATATATATATATATATATATATATATATATATATATATATGTATTGTATGTTTGTATGTATATATGTATTGTATGTTTGTATGTATATATATATTGTATGTTTGTATGTATATATGTATTGTATGTTTGTATGTATATATGTATTGTATGTTTGTATGTATATATATATTGTATGTTTGTATGTATATATGTATTGTATGTTTGTATGTATATATGTATTGTATGTTTGTATGTATTATATGTATATATGTATTGTAAGTTTGTACGCATGCATGTATTATATGTATTATATATATATATATGTATGTATTATATATATATATATATATATATATATATATGTATGTATTATATATATATATGTATGTATTATATATATATATGTATGTATTATATATATATATGTATGTATTATATATATATATGTATGTATTATATATATATGTATGTATTATATATATATGTATGTATTATATATATATGTATGTATTATATATATATATATGTATGTATTATATATATATATATATATGTATGTATTATATATATATATATGTATGTATTATAAATATA
>OZ010588.1:50571067-50599121 GCA_963932145.1 Acanthosepion lycidas | reverse complement strand
CCAACACATGGCCCGATAGCGGCATTGTTTGAGTGATCCAACAAGTGACTTTACCCCAAAAGTTGTTGCTTTGAACCACCTTACGATGTTCACTTATTATGGGTTTCTCTGTTTGCTCCCTTTCACGATAAATGGGCATTTGTCATTTTTCTGGGTTCTGTCAATCTTTGCTTAAACGTAGTTTGTTCTGATGCCTTATTTCTATGCTGCGATTATGAGTTATCCGATTTCTCTTTTCAAGTGTCCTCTGCGTATTCCTTTACCTGATTTTTCAGCGTGATATTTTATGGGTAAATCTTAATTTCCTTGTTTAATACTTTCGATTTATTTTTCTTTCTTAGTTGCATTTTCCCCCTCTGATTTGTTTTTTTTTTTTTTTTCATCCTTTTTCCCCTTTATTGATGTCTTAATAACAGTAAACTTTTTGTGTTTATTTTGCTTTGATTTTTATTTCTTTGTAAAGCGATGTCATTACCACAACATCTAATCATTGTAATTCATATCATCGTTAATTCTATCACAACTACCAGTTTTCACATCCGTTTTTGTTTCTCTTATTGTTTCTCCCGTGTTTACATTTTTTTTACCATAAGTTACGCATCTTCAGTTTGCAATCTTCCCTAACAACAGCAATCACCATTTTTTTTTTTTTTTCAACATCAATTCTTGTTATTGTTACGTCCATGTTTGAAATAACGCAGTATTTTCTGCTCCGTATAGCAATTAATATTTCATTCAGTGTATCATATCGGAATCCTGTTCTTTTCCCTAACGACCGTGTTATTTTAACCGAGGCTCTGTCATGCTCTTTCTGTCATTCGACTGCCCACCCCAACACTATTACCGGTTCTCCTTCTCTGCTCTGATCACACCCACTTTCAAACAATTTTCTCGTTTTTCATGCATCAGCGAACTCTTCCTGGAAACTTTTCTTAAAATCCAATTAACAAACAAACAAAGGTCTTTGTCGTCACGGCGTCTGGATTTATGTGTTCATTCCATTATTAAAACTGCTTTCACACGTTTTTCTGTAATAGTACTCGCAAACAGGGCTACTATTAACAAATACCGTGATTGATTTATTAAATTCCTGCGACCACAAAATCCAGAAATGGGATGGAATTTCTCTCTCAGATCTGAGATGCCTAAATGTACGAAAGTTAACGTACATTTAAGTTTTGCCAGTCTTGGTTCGGCAGAGATTTTTCTGGTGCCAAAGATCATGAGCTGGAGAAATATTCATATATATTATTTAATTAGTAAATAAAATAAAAAAAGACAATTCGGGTGTGGTAAAGGTTAGTGCAACGCAACATTACAAGCAATCTCTTAAACGGTAAGCGAGTTCTAAACAATTTCCTCACAGATGAACACGAGATGTACTTTTACCGAAGAATACTGAAAATATCATATAGGCGGATGTGAGTAAACCATACTTTTCCGATTGCTATAGGTGTAGTAATGGATAGCGGCTCGGATTAAGAAATAGAAGTGCCGAGTTCAAACTCCAGTCAAATTCATTACATTCACTTACGTGCTAATACCTTTGGGAAAGTTATGAATCCTCTTCTTCCCACCCACCCCCATCAGCTATAGCAGGACAGGCCGGGTTGCCATGAATGGCATCTGGTCCACCGCATAATGAAATGGTAACCTACTGCGGGATAAAATTTGCCTAGTCAGTCATATATCGAAAGATACATGACCGCCTAACTGACTGACGGGTTGTTTGATGTGTTTATGGCGAGATGTAGGTATAAAAAATACTTGAATAATGTAAAACTCAGTTTAGGATCATAGTATAATCCTGGTTGTTTCTTAGCATGTACGATAAGTGCTGCCATTACGACAGATAAAAAATAGGCCATTTCTGTTTCACTACGAGGCGAGACTGGAGAAAAAGCATACCAATGGTGGTGTTTGGTTTTAGCAAAAATAAGGAAATGAGAGAAGGAAGGAAGGAAGGAAGGAAAGAAATGAGGGAGGGAAGGAAGGAAGGAAATGAGGAAAGGAAGGAAAGAAACTAAGCAAAGAAACTAAGGAAATGAGATAGGAAAGGAACGAAACGAGAGAGGAAAGGAAGGAAAGGAACTGAAGGAAGGAAACTAACTGAGGGGGGGAAGGAAGGAAGGAAACGAGAGAGGAAACGAACTGAGGAAAGGAAGGAAGGAAACGAGAGTGGAAAGGAACTGAAGGAAGGGAGGAAGGAAGGAAGGAAGGAAACGAGAGAGGAAACGAACTGAGGAAGGGAGGGAGAGAGGGAAGAAGGAAGCGATAACATTGCCATGTGCATAACGGCCGCTTGATTGAATTGGAAAAATATTAAATTCTGTCTTTTCCTTTTTAACATTTTATATCTCTAAATATCGTCTTGCCTTCATACTACTGATAGTTTATTGTAATATTTAAAGTTGATAATCGCAAATATTTAACGATGCAATAATGGCATTTCTACTGGCATTTTATTGTCGTTGTACTCGCAATGGGATTGTTCAGACATTAACGTAAGAATGAACATTCGTAAGAAAATTCAAATACGAAAACCCAGACATTTTCATGGGTTTTGCTAGTTAATAGTAACCAACATTTCAATATTGACTTGAGGTAATGTTACAATTTCATTTCGTGAGTTTTTTCACACCATCACATGATTAGGAAAATTTAATACACTGTTTATTACAAAACAATATGGTTAGATTTTATTAGTATCTGACACGCTTTGCAATATAAAGTATTCCAGTGGGACTTGTGACTAATACGAATTGATTTTGTAACTTAATTGTCTCTACAAATTTAGTAATTTTTCATGAATATTTAATGAACTGAATAAATTTTCGTAGATTTGAACATTAACTAAAATTTGGGGGAAGATAAAGGAAAAACTGATTCGACGAAAATCGAATGATGCGCAGACAGAAAAAGGTTTCTTTGAAATCATTTCTCGGTCTTCACACAAACCTTACCTGGGGGAGTTTTAACGAGAGTCGTAACTACTTGATGTAATGAATATGCATACACCTGAGTTCCCCCTAACAGTAATATGATTGGCTGGTGTCAGACATAAACACAGACTGATGTGGAGGTACATGGAGGACGCCTATTGACTACGCCTATAGTCTTCACCTATTGCCTACGACTACGACGAGGACCAGTCCATTACGGTTACCTGCTAGATTGCCCTACCCGGTTACAGTAGTCCAAAACCACTTTGCTACTTCGAACAAATGTATCCTTTTCCGGGACATATTCTAAGAGCATGAAAGCAAAATCAGGCGCGTTGAAATTAAGAGAAGTTGGGTGAAGTAGCGTGTAAAGTACTTAACAAGTTTGATTGGATGGATCGCAGATAAAGTGTCAAAAAATGATGAGTGATACAGGACCAAGAAATAGATCGGCAAAACTGGAGAACTTCAACTCAGGTGTTTTCTATACTTTTAATCGTTAGGCCATATGCGCACCTCTATTCACTCGCCACTACAGCAATAAATAAAGTGGAAAGATTATATTGAATCAGTTCTCAGGTCTGCTGCGAGGAAAATTTTCATGTTAGACATTTTTCTCTGCTCAGAATCTATCTTGGATATTTACAAGTCTAACATTGGTCCATGCATTTAATATTGCTGTTATATCTGGTCTGGGGCTTCATCTATATGTGTAGAGACTCTTGACAAATTCCGAAGAAGAATCTGTAATGTTATCGGCACTGACTTGACATCTCACCTTCAGTCGCATTCATACCGCCGTAACTTAGCTTCCCTGTGCTTATTCTATAAATATTTTCATGGTAATTCTCTTACGAGCTTTCCACTTTGGTATGTCAATGTTACTAATTTAAGAGCCGTACTAGAATGGCGGCTCGGTCTCATGATTTTACAATTGAAATTGCTAGGTGTAATCGTAATTTCTCTGTTAACTGTTTCTCTTCTCGCACTTGTCGCTTGTGGAAGTCTCTTCCGGTTTCTTGCTTTCTAGTCAAATTTGATCTTCAAAAATTGAAATGCAATGCAACGCGTTAATCTTTGTCATATTTCCTGTTCTTTCTGCTTAACAAAGTTTTTTTTTCTCATGTTCTTTCACACTTACTAATAAAGCCACTAAAAAGCCAGAGGTTACTTTGTTTAGGGCGGAATAATTAAACAAGAATAATAAACAAAGAATTGTGTACACCATTTACATTATTGGGACTATTGTCCTCCTCTTTGTCGCAATATTTATTACAACGTTTCGGCCGCTGTATGCTTCGGCCTTCTTCAGGTGTTTGGAATGTAGAACTGAACGCTTTATTTCGCTCACTGGGGTAGACCGTTCTAGTTCTACGTGCCATGTCTAATGGATATCAGTTATCTCCTGTTAATTCCCATCTCCAAGTTCTCCATCGTCTTAACCGGGTATTGAACTCTCACGGCCGTAACGTAATAAATATGGCGACAAAGATGAGGACAATAGTCCGAATAATGTTAAATAATGTATATAATACCTCATCTCAGAAATATAGACAGATACTGAAAGATTTGTGTAAAGCGTAATCTAACATTCTGAAAATATTCCTTTGTTCGTCAAAGTTCTTTCAGGCAAGACCAACGTTTGTCCTGCCTTTTTGAGATATTATAGAACCCAAACTTACATTTGTACAGATGAAGTAGAGCCTTGAATCGTCCGAAATATTATTTCTATTGATGAATGATGAAAATACTATGGACAGATAATTTGAGTAATAAGACTGTTATAAGGCGAATAAGCACTACAAGGAAACTGATACTAACAACAAAAAGAGATAATTGCTTTTTCATTAAATATGAGAAAATGAAGAATTTAAAACTAACAAGGCATCTAAAAGCAAAAGAATCACTGAAAAAAACAACTTATACTCTATTTGACGAGTCGGAGTGAAAGATGTCAAAATGAAGACGACAAACGGGAATGGTAAAAAAAGGTTTATTTAAAGCAACATATACTAGAATGTCATTATCATCCACTTTATAAAAAGAATTTGTCAAATAGTCTAGTATAGGACTTAACTCTACGCCTGAATGCCCAAATACATATCTAAAACTGATCTTGAACAGTTAAATTGTATGTTTGTTTTTATCCCAACTCTTTATGGTACAGAATATAAAATCAATGACACTGGTTATATAACTAATTCATTTAACCAAAGCTGGTATCTACCTATTGGATATAATTTAATAGTACTTCACGCCCCAACAGTGGTGTTAAGATGGAAGACATTTTTTTTTTACAATAGCAATCAACTGCGGAAGAACAGATCTCTTCAGATCGATATATATATAATGTCCCGATGCAAACAAAATTAAAATCGTAATTCTATTTGATTTTATTACTTGCCTAATCCTCTTTCGTATTTTGAAGTGTTTGAATCTTCCTAAATCGCAGTATAAATGGCACAGTTAAGACGTTTAACGCTATTTTTTTTTATTTTTACCATTCTTCCATCTGTCTATCATTATGTGGAGTTAAAGGCTGCTATTCTGAGGGTGGTCACACCTAAATCGACATTATAGCGATGTTTTTTTCTTAAAGAGTCATCTCTGGCTATTTGACCGTTGGCCTCAAAAGTACTTCAGGCATGTTTTTTTTTATTTACTGCTGTGTTTCCTGTCACCGTTCTCACACTGGTGAGACGACGAATCTGTTTCAGTCACCATCAACGTGTCAGGTTGTACTAGGTTAGATTGTACCAATAGAAAAAGGGATTCGGGGTGATAATCTGTACAGTATCAAAGGAGATAATTATCAGCTTCCATCGAGACATTTATATGGATGTCATACATGTCGCTAACCTCGTTCAGAAATATCTAAACTGTCAAGTGTATGCAAGCACTCGGATTAATGGTCAAAATGGGTTTAAAGCGAACGACGCATGTAGGTCTTAGTGTACTGGCGCTACATAATCACAAATAAAGAGCGTGAAACCCGTTTTCCTTAAAAATGATTTTAATAAAAATATTTAATTTATTTCAAAATGGCTAGTTGTTGAGTGGGTGCCTGATGTTTCCTTATAAGGAAACGGTAAAGAAAAATCACCGTTATCCAGTTAAGCGTAAATTTTAAAAAAAATTGACTCTGAAAGAAATTTCTTCAGACGATTGACATTTTTATAGATGGAATTTAGCTTGTACATAAGGGGAGGAAAAAAATAAAAAGGAGAGGAATAGATTGACATTTTTATAGATGGAATTTAGTTTTCAGAAAAGGGGAGGAATAGATTGACATTTTTATAGATGGAATTTAACTTGTACATAAGGAGAGGCAAAAATAAAAGTGGGTGGGGGGAATATGCGGTAGAAGAAATATAATAAATTCTGGTTAGAAGTGATCTTGAAACGTTAATGAAAGACATCTGTATGAAAATGCTAAATGAAATACGTTACGTTAACATCACGATGCAGTTGACGTCAAAATGTAACCATTGCCATTTTTACTTATGTTAGGTTGGTGCAAAAATAATGACGTAATAATGTCGTTTTTTGACGTTAAAAAATACGTCAAAAACGACATTATTACGTCATTATTTTTGCACCAACCTAATATATTGAGAGAGATTGCACTAATAAGACAGTTATTAGAGTGAAGAAATTTCTACTTGGAACGGAACATACCACAAAAGAATTATAGAATAATCACAGAATCGTAAAAGAAACACACATACAAGTAAAAATACATAGTAACCGAGCTGTGCTGACGGTGCCCGGCCCGTTTAAGATCAAAGTGTAGTATCTGTGCTTTGTGATCATCCGGGCTGGCTTCTGTCGAACTCTCTAATGCAGAGAGGAACTCGGAGGAAGCTTTGCCGAAGGGCAAGGTGTCCTTCGGGGAGGTAGACAGGACCTGAACCCGTCAAGGCGGGTTCAAAGGTCATATTTTTGGCCGAGCCTACGGGCTCGCGGGCTACCCACATTAATCCGGCCTTGTGCCACATTTAATCCTCGTGGGTGGATTAATAAATACCGAGCTGTGCTGACGGTGCAAAGTACTACGTACTTTTAGTAATATATACTTAATAATACTGTTATTGTATCTCATCCTCGCCGCAAACTTGTATCTCGTGTTTTCGAGATAAGAGAGAAATAAATAAGGAAAACAAATGTAATGAAATTCAAGGTGTGCTACACGATGGTACAGATAGCAATTGACCTAATGCTAACTCGGTATTTACCCAAGTTCCCCACAGAGCAGGGTGTAGCACAATGCCGGTTTAACGTAGACTTTTCCAAGCCCGTAGGCCCGGGTAAAAATTACCCGTAGATCCCGTAATAACGGGGTCGGGTTTGTCTACCTCCCCAGACGAGACTCTGACCTTCGTCATAGCTTCGCCTGGGTTCTTCTCTGCCCGAAGGCAGAGAGTTCGACAAGCACTAAGAGCTTAGCACGCGGCTAAAACCTAATGCTGACTCTCCCCAACGCCACTTACCTCCACTTATTTATATAAGCGGACGATTACATTAATTTTGTGTCCTATATGACAGCTATTTAGCACCAAAGGAAATATGTATGTATTTGTATGTGAACACTTACACGTACTTTTTTTATATATTTTCCTTTTACTTCTCTGGAAAAGTTTTCAAAAATGTAAAACGTAGTGATGTTTTATAAATTGTATTTTTAAATAAAATCGTTTATTACGACCATCGTTAACCAACTGATGAGAGGTCTTTCGACATCGAAACAAATATGCATTTTTGTCGTAGTATTATGATATTATATATGAGCAGTGATCCGATTTGTGTGTGTGTGTGTGTGTGTTTGTGTGTGTGTAGGGAGATGAAATTCATCGGAGGCTTTTTACATAATACAGAAACAGTGCCCTACTTCGTAGAAGAGTGGATGGAGAGGTTTAAAAGTGTCCGGAGAACCGTAACTGAGGAAAAAGGAACAGGACACTTGTCAATTTTCACAACTGACGGGAAAATCTATCAAGCTCGATAGGAGATAATGTTGAAACGGCGAGTTATCATCGATCACATAGCATGTTCTCTCCAGGTTCGGATCAATGCTTTCCCCCTCTTTGTTGCACACCGGTAGTGGAGCGGCCATGATTATACTGTAGAAGCAGCAATAAAAGCTGCACGATCCATCACAAACTTCGATCACGTAAGCAAAATAATACCAATTATCAACAAAAGGTAATGTGACAAAACTGAAGATTTGTTATGGCGAAAATGTGGATAATTTTTTACTTAACCTCATATATATATATATATATATATATATATATATATATATATATATATATATGAAGATGGATAAAAGCATGTAATGGGATCCTAATACGACATCACATGGATCACGAGTTAATGGCGATTAATATGATTCAATAACGTTAGGTAATGACAACAGATAATGGATGAGTTATGTAGACATGAATATTCTTACAGATTTTCCCTATTACGGGCATTATTATATCAATGATATAATAACACCTTCATTCACGGATGGAATTTTATAAACGGAGCATCTACTCAAATACAAGTATCCACTAAAATAACGTTTATAGAGGTAAAAAAAATCTGGCGGATTAATGAAAATCATTTACTTCTATAGAAAAATGGCTTTGTTTACGTTTGGATACTAAACTTTGCAAATATGAAAATTTCGAGAAGAATTTAGTTTAAAGACACTATTCAACCGTTCCTGATCGCCTGTATTTCGGAGCACAGTCGGTCTAGAGTCCGTCGGATCAATCGATGGTTACCTTTGCTTATTGTGGAGGCACAGGTTCGAATCGAGTTCGCATATTTTTAATAAGATTTCTCGAATATTCTGACGAAAATAAATATATTATTTAATAAATAAACGGGACATCTACTCAAATACGAGTATCCAGTAAAAATAGCGCTTAACGTGATGATAATATATTAGGTTGGTGCAAAAATAATGACGTAACGATGTCGTTTTTTGACGTTAAAAATACGTCAAAAAACGACATTATTACGTCATTATTTTTGCACCAACCTAATATATATGCGAGTTTAAGTACATTTGTATTCATACACACAGACACAAGAAGATCAAAGAAGACAAAAACACATATACAGATTAATAATATTTGATTACACTGCAAACAGAGACCGCTATCATTTGTACATAGATTTGAGATTGAACACACATAACAAACATGATTCGTAAGCGATTTCTCTTCCAAAAGTCGAGCGTTCGTTTTGAGCAACGCTCGGACGCCGTCTGCTTTGATAATATCTCTGGATCTGATTGGCTGAAGGAAGCGAAAGTTCTGACACCCCTCCCTCACACCACCACTACAACCCAGTCGGCAGCAAAGTATTGTTGAATCGATTCCAATCGCAATCCAAAACGAATAGCCATAAATCGATCGCACATGACTAATTATTAAACAAAGACTGAATGATAACTTATCGGCTCCAGTATTTGGCAGGATATTTGCAGAGAAGAGGATTTAATTTGAGTTGGTGAGGCTTGTTAACTGCCTTTTATGTGGAAGACGTTGTTGACTTGTGAAATTTTACGTTTCTTGATAATATTTATTGAGCAGTCTGGATAATATTAAAATTCTGATTTTTTTTTATGTCTATATATAACCTCTTTTTTTTTTTTAATGCACTACGTTCTTTCAGAAACTGGCCGATCATGGCGCTCCACAACTTCCTGTCTTTTGTCGTCTTAGGTAATTGTAATCCTTTATCATTCCTCGTTATTCTGTTATCCCTTGGCACAAACTCTGTGTTACCTCATTTCTGTTGCTTTTCGAATGTGCTGTCAGTGTTAAAATCTCGACGCCATTCCTCGTCTTTCTGTAGCTTCGAAGTAAACGAAAAGTTGCATTTTAGTTACAGATACTGAATACATATGCTTATTATACGGATGATGAGAAACTGGATGATATTTTAGGGGTTTTATTGTGCAGCCCAATGAAGAAAAAAAATTAGATATGTATTAAATGCTGATTACAAAACATTAAACCTTATAAACTTATGTACAAGTAGTCAGTTATGTGCCGTCCGTGATACACGCTTAGACGATCATGTATCTTTCGATGCATGACTGATGAAGCAGATTTTTCCCGCAGTAGGTTGCCATTTCTTTCGGCAGTAGACCAGTTGCTATCCAAGGCTATAGAACCCAACTTTCCTGAATAGCTAGAGGTGGGGGAGAAAAAAAAGGATTCATACCTTTCCCAAGGATATTATTAGCACATAAGTGAATGTAATGGATTCGACTGGAATTAAAAGGTAAATGTGCGTGCAAGAACAAAAAATCTTTCGCTTAGGATAAATATAATTCACGCCATCTGCAAGAGATGGAATTCAATGACAGTTTTTTTTTTTTATATAACATTATTTCCTTTTGACGAGTAACATTACGGGTTGCAGAGTTCTAGCGTATTCAAAAAATTAAAATATTTTTTTTTTTTTTTCTAAATTTCAAATTTTCGTGGTGACATCTTTTTTACTTTTTGATATTGCTACTACAACATCTCGGCTGATCCATTCTTCAGCCTTTATGTAATATTAGTACTTTTCTTTCTTTTTTTCTTTAAATTTGTACCGCTTGCGTCTAATGTCCGAATTAGTGACCAAATATTTTTTTCGAAATAATTAATTTATTTTTCTCCAAAATTTCTTTGACTTTGATTAAAGATCAGAAATTATGCGTAATTCACGCTATGGTTTCCTCTTTGCAATTAATTGTTAGTAAGCAATTCTTTTATTCTGCAGTTAAATTAATCTAACCGATTTGTACCTAGTAGAGTTGTATTCTTATAACGTGTTACATGAAACGAATCTTAGACAATACCTGAAAGTCATCTACCAAAAAAATTAACGATTGCGAGTTGGTCAGATGCGTTGTTGGTAATGTTCGATCTCAAGGAGCGCTACTGCTACTATTGTTCTAGAAGTCAATTTATAGAATTAAGGAGCTCGTTTCCTATACAGAAAATAGGAGAGATAACTATTCCCTAGTCTCCTTTCAGGTTTCAGCTGAGAAAAAATCGATCTTGAATACCGGATGTTCTACACATATTTAAAGATACAGGCACTAAAGAATTTTTTTGACGTTTTTTTAAAACTGTCTGGATACTTACAAGAAATAAAAAACGTAAAAATTTTACAAAAGAATTACATAGGCCGAACGTCATGATGTATGATGAAAACTAAAGTTCAGATTTAGATTCCGTTAACAATAGTTCATGTTTTAGAATTATTAGGGATCTACTATGATATATTGTTTGAAATTCGCCACATATATAGAAGAGTGATTATTGATAGACTATGATCATCGGAATCGACAACGCTTTTGACAATCAATCTCTTGCTACACTGAGATCTTCAAACCGTGTCAATACTCCTTTAGAATGATCTCTCTTTCTTTCTCTCTCTCTCTCTCTCTCTCTCTCTCTATATATATATATATATATATATATATATATATATATATATATCCTCCCCACACGCAAATGAAGCATAAATAGGTCCAATTTTAAAAAGATACACCAGTTTGTCTGAAGAATGCGAAAACGTGAAACCCGTGGTTACAACCTACTATCCATGCAACCGTATATATATATATATATATATATATATATAAGTAAACATAGAAGTCAACACTTAGAGGTGACAGTCTGTTTCATGCTATATGCAATCGTCAGGCCACGTATGCTGTTATTTTTCTCGGCTATTTATACACATACGGGCCAAAACAACTATTGACTGGTTCCACAGCATAAATAACAAACAAAATTGCCAATTCCTACAATTAGATATAAAAGAATTTTACCTATCCATAACAGAACGCATGTTAGATAAGGCCATCAACTTAGCTCAGGAACAAATAATAGAAATGACACAGGACTATACAGGGACGATGGTCTCATAATCCTAAGAAACTGTAACAAACAAAACACAGACAAAACTAGAAAAGCAATAATAAAGATTTTTAAAAACAACGGATTCGACATAGATATAAAAACCAACCTAAACGAAGTAGATTTTCTAGATGTTACCATCAACCTAACAAAAGGCACATATAAACCATATAGAAAACCTAATGATAAACCACTCTACATACACACATCTTCCAACCACCCGCCTTCTATACTCAAACAGATACCAAAATCGATTAACCGCAGGCTTTCCGACAATTCCTCCGATGAATCCATATTTAAAAAAGCTAAGAAAGACTATGAAAAGCACTAAAATATAGCGGATTCCCAGCAGCACTCACATACACACCACAAAACACAAAAAAGGCCAACATGAGAATAAATATCATATGGTTCAACCCACCGTACAGCAAAAACGTAAAAACAAACGTCGGAAAAATATTATTCAAACGCTTACGCAAACACTTCCCGGAATCAAGCACCCTACACAAAATATTCAACAAAAACACAGTAAAAATCAGCTACAGCTGCACCGAGAACATGGCAAAAATAATAAAAAAAGCACAACAGGAAAATTATCAACAAACCACACGAACAAATTAAACCCACGTGCAACTGCAGAATAAAGAACGAATGTACCTTAAACGGGAATTGTTTACAAAACAACGTAATATACCAACCCACGATAAAATCACCAGATAATGAAGAAAAAGTATACATAGGAGTAACTGAAAGACCCTGGAAACAAAGAAATTATACGCACAAAACATCTTTCACAAATAGTAAATATGCGAACAGTACAATGCTTTCTAAGTATATCTGGGAAATTAAAAACAAAACGAACATCACACCAAAAATATCTTGGAAAATAAGGAAAAGATCATCAGCCTACAACAACCAATCAAAAACTTGCAAACTTTGCTTGGAGGAATAAATAGCTATCATTACTTTCCCAGACCAAAATTAATTATTAAATAAAAAATCCGAGCAAATCTCAAAATGCAGACATGAAAACAAATTTTTGCTACGTTACTTAAAAAATTGAAAACGGAAAAAATAAAATAAAAACAAATAAATAAACAAGTAAATAAAATAACAATAAAAATAAGCAAAATTAATTAATCCAAACAAATTACCAAATCACACCTTTTAGAATAGACGAAATAGAATAATAATAATAACAAAAAAAAACAACGAACCCAAATAAATAAAGTGAATAATAAACAAAGTAGCGAACCATTATGACCAAATATTAGTTAGACTAAAAAATCAAACCAAAAATAGATATAACTGTTATATAACGATAAAAAATAAAATAAAATAAAACAAGATAAAAAATAAAATAAAAAATAAATAAATATATACTAAGTTATTTAAAAACTGAAAACCGAAAAGAGAAAATATACAAGTAAAATAAATTGAACTAAATTCATCCAAGTAAATAAATAATCTAACCAATCCCGATAAAGTTACCGTTAAAAAAAACAAATAAAGATAATCAACCCAAATAAACACGAATTAAAAAACTGTTTCTGCCAAAATAGTGAGAATAAGCTACAACAACCATCCCAAAACCGAACAAATAGCTTTAATTCTCAAACCAAAGCAAAACTATTAAATAAGTTATATAAACAAATCTTTACTACGTTAATAAAAAAAAACACCGATTAAAAAATAAGTAAATAAATAAATAAAATAAGAAACAAAAAATAAAAACAAGCAAAATAATTTAACCCCAATAAATAATTAAACGACTTCCGGTAAAATAACCGCCATAATAGACTACCCACAATACACCACTGACCCGTATATGTATAAATAGCCGAGAAAAATAACAACATACGTGGCCTGACGATTGCATATAGCATGAAACAGACTGTCGTCTCTAAGTGTTGACTTCTATGTTCACTTTTATATTTACACACGCTCCATCTCTGATATTGAGCACTTCATCCCATAAATATAGCACACCTTAAGACTATATAAATATATATAATATTATATAATATATATATATAATATTATATAATATATATATATATAATATTATATAATATATATATATATAATATATATATATAATATTATATTATATAATATATATAAATATATATAATATTATATAATATATATATATAATATTATATTATATAATATATATAAATATATATAATATTATATAATATATATATATATAATATTATATTATAATATATATATAATATTATATTATATAATATATATATAATATTATATTATATAATATATATATAATATTATATTATATAATATATATATAATATTATATTATATAATATATATATAATATTATATAATATATATAATATTATATAATATATATAATATATATATATATATAATATATATATATATATATATATATATATATATATATATAATATTATATAATATATATATAATATTATATTATATTATATAATATATATATATGTTTGTATATCCGCTAAAATCCAGAGCAGAGGAGACCTGCCTTTGCCTGTATTTATGTAGAGCGCAAATGACTTTCATTAGTATGGGTCATGATGTCCAGAATGCTTACGTGCATGAAAACTATTTTTTATTAGTGTATTTTCCTCTTTTTTTTTCTATTACCTTTAATGTTTATTGGAAGTAAATGATGACTATGTGATTTTCATTTAGTCTATTCGGTGGTGATATGGTTCTAGGTAACACAAAATGAATTTGTTTTCATGTCTGCTTTCAGAAAGGCAATCTAAAGTGGAGGGGTCCAAAGAAAAATGTACAGACAAAAATAGAACGTATATCACAGCTCAAGCAAAATAGATTTGCATTACCTAAAAAATGAAAAACTAGCAGGAGAAAAGGCATGCTTATTCACAAAGATGAAACATCGATATTAGAGAAAGAAAAATGCTTCTGTGATGGAATGACTAGAGAGAATTCTTCTAGGACGGAAAAGAGCAACCGGTAGTAGCGCAAAACATCAAAGGACCGGAAATATTAAAATCTGAAGTAAAATCAGAAATGACCAAATGGAATAGAAACAAAAATGCAGTTCTAGACGGAATTTTAAGAGATGCAGGCAGCCTCAGACGATTTTGGCATTGATAAGTTTACAGTTATAATAAGTGGAATATACAACAGTGGTGATATAACGGATGAACTAAGTACATGCATTTTCATATAACCGCCCAAGGAACAAGGTGAAAATAAATGTGATCTCCATTAGATACTGAGTCTAATGAAATTTATAACAAAATTTATCGTCCGAATTCTGATGAATAGTTCGGGCAGCTAAATCGGATCGAAAATAGGACAAGAACAGTGTGAGTTGGTTAAAGACACTGGAACAATGCGATATTTATACTAAGAATGATATGCGTAAAAATAATATAAATGCTGAAGGATCTATACCTCTGTTTTCTATATTATACAAAATCGTCTCAAAGAACAGTTAGAAATATTTTACATGTTTGGGGTAGTTATAAGAATAACTCAGAACTTATATTCGCAGCAAACCACCTTCATACAGATTTAAAAAAATGAGTTCAGCAGATATACAGAAATAAAAAAAAAAGAGTTGTAAGACAATGATGTGTCTTCTCGCCGGACTTATTCAATTTATACAGTGAAGGATTTTTGAGGGGATTAGATGTCCTACCAGCATTTATTATTGGCAGCCACAATCTTAGCAATATGAGATATGCAGATGGTGTTGTCTTGATAGCAGAAACAGAAAGGAAATATGTATTCCTACAGAAGTTAGTGAAGGAAAGCAAGAAGAAAGGATTAAACATCAATGGCAAGAAGACAGAATTCATGGCTTTCAGCGGAAGGAACAGCCCAAGAAGCAAATTACAAAAAATAAACAAGTACAAGAATTTAAATCTCTGGGAAGTGTTTTAACAGAGATGCGACAGTGAAATCCGAATGCGCACTGGGATAGCGAAAGATGCCTTCCAAAAGGTAAGTAAAGTATAAAGAAGCATAAAAACTTCGTTAGAAACAAAAAAATGCTCTGAACTGTTATGTAATATCAGTTCTTCTATATAGCAATGAATGCTGAACCACCTGCTCACAGATGAAGACACTTGACGCAACAGAAATGTGTTTCTATAGAAGGATGCTGAGAATAACATAGACTAAACTTCTGAACAACGACGAACTTTTATAGAAAATGCGAACAAAACGGTACTTACACTTAACATCAGGGAGAGACATTTGAAATTTTTAAGCCACATAATGAGGAAAGGGGACTTAGAAAATCCTGTACTCGCAGAACATCTTAACAAGATCGACAGAGGAAAACAACAAATAACCTATCTAGTGAGCTTAATTAAATGATTGACGACAATAGGTTGGGGAAAATAACACGGATAACATTAAAAGCTACAAGTAGGGGTGGGCGGAATTTCGGCGAGCCATGATCACCAACGTCCAGAAGGGACACGGAACATAAAAGACTTACATAAAAAAAAAAAAATCATCGAATGTTAAAGATGTTTGTTATTAGGTTGGTGCAAAAATAATGTCGTTTTCTCACATAGTAATATATGTGAGAAAGCGACATTATTTTTGCACCAACCTATTAACATTGTACTGATAACGTAAGGAAAAGTAGGAACATATTTCTGGCGTTCTCTTGCACAAGCCTCACAGTGTCTCGTCACTGTCATATTGCAATATCTCATGAAGAATTGTGCATGCGTGAAGTACGCTTAATCCATGGCTGTAAGTGCGACATAAAGATGCAATTAGACAGACAGGTCCTAATGCGCAAAGTCATTTCAAACAAATTAGATAATAATTTTAGCAATTGATTAATGACTCAAAGATTACGTGATAAATTTAGGTTTTCTGGGTTGGAGACGTAAGGGAGAAAAAAGTTAAGAGAATTCCTTCGCCAACAAATTGGTTTTTAAGTTTATTTTGATAAGAATACGTAATACGAAGTAACAAAATTACCACATCAAGTTTTCTTATATATATATATATATATATATATATATATATATATATATATATATATATATATATATATATATATATATAAAGGAGTATTTAAACCTCCAATCTTTGGGAGGTTGGAGCGTGTTGTTGGGAGGTTGCAGTGAGTCTTTTGGGAAGTTGTAATGAGACTTTGGAAAAGAAATCATTGGTTACTTGATACGAGGTCTACATTTTTTTTTTTAAATCAACAGAGTATGAAGCACTATTTACATTATTCGGACTAGTGCCCTCATCTTTGTCGCCATATTTATTACAACATTTCTGTCCACTGTGCCATTGTATAAAGGTGTTACTTAGATACAGTGTCAGGACCTAAAGAGTGTGAGTTCAATACCCGGTTAAGGCGGTAGAGTACTTGGAGAGGGGAATTAACAGGAGATAAGTAACATCCATTAATCATGCCACGTGGAACGAGAACAGTCTACCCCAGTGAGCGAAATAAAGTGTTCAGTTCGACATTCCAACCACCTGAAGAAGGCCGGAGCGTACAACGGCCGAAACGTTGTAATGAGCATGAAGACAATAGCCCGAATAATGTAAATAGTGTAAATCTCAGAAATATAGACAGATACTGAGGTTATGAAGCGTTTGCATGTAGTGATTTAGATACTTCATTAATTTTGAACAGGACTAGAGGTTTACCCATTGTTTCCTTCTAAAATCTCCTTCAAATCTATACTTTTTCCGCTTAATCTCCGAAATTTTATTTACTATTTATTTTTTTACCTCAATTGGATTAGACAGGTTTGCTTATCGTCTGGTTCACACAGCTCCCGGATCTGATGATTGCTGTTTAGGATGCAGTTTCTCCTTCCTTCTAAAGCCATTTCATTTTCTTTCACTATCAGTTTCTCCTTCCGTCTTAGTGACATTATCGGCTTTTCTTTGTGTGAATTGATAAAAAAAAATATCGCAGTTATTTTAATTGGTTTATTTTAGAAAGTAATAAAATCAAGCCGTATATTTTGATAATTGTTTTTATAGTCGTATTAAAGAATTTACTTACTCTGTGGTATCGAGTTTTCTTCGCAACTTGTAACTGGTTTCTCCGTTTATCATGGCAAGATGCGAAAAATAAAAAAATAAAATGCGAGGAGGTATGAGTTTGTCCTTTATGTAAATAATCTATCCTTGTCCAAAATCTTTTTTTTTTTTTTCTTTTCAAGGATTTCTTCTTTATTTTTTTCTTTTCAAGGATTTCTTTTTCTTTTTTTTATTTCAAGGATTTCTTTTCTTTTCTATTTACTATACCCAACATCTTATTAATATATTAACCTCACGTACCGAACTCTACAACGCTAGAAGCTGCAAAACGCTCGAAAAGGCAAAGGTGTCTTCGTGACAAAAGCACTGTTTCACTTAAACGGAAACATTCCTATTCAACGCCTTCATTCAGTTAATATCCTTTATTATTATTATTATTATTATTATTATTATTATTATTATTATTATTTCTACCTTTTTTACAAGGTCTTCAATGACTTTCAACCTTCGTGCAACAACTTCGTAAAAAAAGGCTCATTTTGAAAACCAAATTCGCATCAACTACTGGGAAAATTGCTATTCCGGTAGCAACACAGACACAGGGATCAGTGAAGTCGTTTTGTAATATTGGTTCTTTTATATTTCAGAACAATAATAAGAAATAGGAAAAAAACGATTCCAAAATTGTCTGTGAATTATTTGAAAAGAAATTTTCAACATACTAGAACACTGACCAGAATAGCGTGTGCGTATATATATATATATATATAAGTTTCATGTAGTTGTGGCAACGTAAACAAAGCTCAGTCCAATGAATGCCTAACGGATGAAACGCGTCAAAAAATTAAAAACTTTTCTAGTTTGTCATATATATATATATATATATATATATATATATATATATATATATATTAGTGGAGGAACACAAATATTCATACACATACCAATTTTAAAATAATCGTATTTCTAACTATTACTATTTCCAACGAATACTTGTTTTGGTGTTTTTTTTTTCTTTGGATTTGGAGCTTAAGCACTTGGCGATTGGTTTCGCATTGTGTTAATGTTCTTGGGTCTTTCTTATTTTTTTATTTCCAATTTTTCCTCGGGTACCGATTTGTTAAATTACAAGTTGTGCTATCCGATTATTTCCATACGAAAATTACCATATATATATATATATATATATATAATGAGAGAGAGATTCCAAATTGACCGTCTACGGTTTCGAATTTGCAATGATTGAACAGACGTTTTTAATAAACACCCGTTAGAATCCCGTGACATTCTCACAGCATTAAGATAAACAACCCCATTTAAAATATATAATTTACTTAATTTTCTTTTTACATGTTGCTTCGATTATTTGTTTAGGATAAGTTTTTGTTTTTTTGAAAAAGTAAACACTAAAAATATACGTGTAGGTTTCACATATGCATAAAAAAGCTTTCATTTTATTTTCAATAAACAGAACTCCTTTGAATTTCTAAGATGTGGAGTTATTATATACACTGTTTACATTTTGTCTATTGTCTTTGTTGTCCTCACAATTTTTCAGCTGTTGTGTCTTTTGCATTTTCTCGGGTGTATATCAGTCCTTGTAAGCTACAAGGAATTCTGAAATGAACCATTTATTTAATCTACGTGGTCAGACTGTTCTCGTTTCACTGCAAAGAATCGAATGCACACAGGAGAGCATGATCTAGAACTGCGTCTACTCGATTTCTTGCAGTTGTGGCAAAGGATATTAATGGCAAAGAAGCCACCTCATAAAAGTCAAGAATACCATCGAAAAGGCATAGTAAGGGTGTGAAACAATGAAATCGGGTATGGCTGATCATGTATGTGGGGTGTAATCTGGAATGTGGGATAATGTGAAAATACTGAGTAAGGAAGAACACAAGGAAGAATCAGCGAATATGCTAGTCTTTGAGGACCTCCTTATTAGGCCTAGTATAGAACTAAATAGAATAAGTGGAAATCGGTCAATTCATTATTCATTTTTAAGAGGTACGTTTTTAGTATATTTTCTGTGTTTATGTTTTAAGTTGTATTGTGTAGAAGTAGTAGTAATAATATTTTTGACAACGAATCCGTTAAAAATGGATAATGAATTGTCCGAAACCGCTTGGGAGAATACTAATGGCGGCATGTTTCTCCACTCTGATACTCAGCATAAAAGAAATGGTAAGAACATTAGAAAAACTGATAAAAAGAACATACTTATACATCTTTCTTTGACCATTACATAAAATAAAACATGTACCCTTTTCTGGCTTTCTGTGATCATTAACATGTATATATCGTTAATACCTATATGGAAAGATATCCGTGTAATCGGTTACTTCTTTATTACTAGTATTTAAATTAAGTACATTCAGTAAGAATCACTTATTATTTACACTATTTATGTTCGGACTATTGTCTTCACCTTTGTTGTTATCACAACGTTTCGGTCGTTTTGCTCTCGGGACTTCCTCAGGTGTATATCTATCTACAGGGATTTCTGAACTGAACCCTTTCTTTAATCTACGACTTTTCTCATTTACCTGCTCATATCTAGGGGTATCATCTAATTCTTATTTTATTTAGTGATGTTTAGTTGTTACTCGCCCGTTTGCCCTGAGAGCAAGTACACACTGCCTGAGCGAACATTCACAGCAATGTGGTTCTACAGAAAGATACTGAGTATACCATAGGCTGAACATGCGAGCAATGAAGTTTTAGAGAAAATGTAAACAAAAAGCACACTTATAATTAGCATGAGAAAGAGATAACTGAAATTTCTCGGGCACATGATGAGGAAAGTGGGCTTGGAAATTTTGATACTCACAGGACATTGTGAAGGCAAGAGGTACAGAGGAAAACAGCGCATAAGCTATCTAAAGAGCTTTTGTAAATGTCTGGCAGAATAAAGGTAGCAAAAAGACAAAATTTATTAAGAACAGTATCGATATTAAATTCACTAAGGGTGGATATGCTGTACATTGCACCAATCGTACGCAATTTACGGGGGTAAATTTTAACTCCAATTATTCTATCATGTTTCTATGAAAGATTTATTAATATATAATAATTATATAAATAAGGCTAACAGTTAAAATGGGGAGTTATGAAATATAAAAGCTGATGAGAAACAAAGTCTCATTCCGGTTTGTCGTATAATGTATACCACTCTTCGTTGGAAAAGGTGTTAAATTGTCTGAGATATTTCTACAATCGGTATTTCGAATATTGAACGGAAATCTTTAATATTAGACAAATTAAATTTTTGACTTAACAATGCAATATTAACTGAATAAACCGAACCAACAAATCTCTACTCTGTGACACTTAGCTCAGAGCTGGATGGGAATAATTCTCTGTCTATTGTATAGTGTCACATACAGACCAAATGATGGACGATATGAATGAATTTAAATCGATTATTTTAATAGTGAATAATGGGAAGACACAGAGAAAGCAAAAAGGTGGACGGAGAGCAATGGGCAGAAAATGTCGAACGAGACTATATTTGCTTTGTCAAAGATTTGTTCCGTTTTATCAAGTAAAAAAATAAATAATAAAATTTTCTGCGTGAACTTTACTAAAAGCTTTGTTCAATTCTCTTCTGATAACTTAAGAATTTTTAAGTTTTTTTTTTTATTTCAAAACTCCATCCACCCGATAACGTTATATCTTTCTCGATAAATAGCTGGTTGTTGCAATATTTGCTGATTTTTTTTTTCTTTTTACCGACGATAACTCAATAAAGAGATGATTCATAAGAAATCATGTAAAATATCGGAAAAATACGACGACGGATGGATGAAGATTTCGCAGCCAAGGCGGAACAATTTTTGCTTGGTCACAAAAGAAATCTGTCGTCCATCTTTATCCTAATGGCATATATGTTAACGCTAGTATGGAAATACCACTATGCGTTAATAGGTTTATAAAAAAAAAACGATCAAAAATGACATTTAACGCTGTTTTGGAAATCTCTCTCATTCTTTAATAACCTTCTCAAATCGAGACTTTCATATAGATGTCATGCATGGCGCCAAACCCGTTCAGAAATATCTAAACTCTCAGCTTTATACAGCCAATTTCTCAGATCAAATATGTCTTTTGAGGGGGTAAAACCTATAGATCTTCGTGAAGACCACGGTTCTTCGAACCTTGTGGACTGCCGCAACAGAATCACAAACAAATAACTGTACCAGATAAGAGAAATCACATCACTTGAGGACTTTCAACAGCATCAACAAGTAAAATGGATATTGCTTGTAACTTGAAGTTAGGAAGGAAAGCCCCATCAATACTGGAAAAAGTGATAACAGCAATTTGACTTGAGAATCCTATTTTCCTCAAAAAACGGTTTAAATGAAAGTTTTTATGAATTTCAACCGAAAGCAGTACTAGCCGATTAGTCAGTGAATGACAAATGTTTTCTTGTTTAAGGTGTGTCCTTGTAATCAAGGTTTAAGAGAGAAATTTTATAAATAACACCAGGCGTTAATAGATTTATATAAAACGACATTTAACAGCGTTTTGGAAAACAGTCTCGTAATATTTTTAAATAAACTCGTTACTTTCATATGGATGTCATACATGGCACCAAACCCATTCAGAAATATCTAAACAGTCAGCTGTATGCATCCGCTTCCTAAGATCGATGGTGAAAAAAGGCTTTTAGTGTGTAAATCCTTCTTTGCAACTGGGGCTACATAATCACAAACAAAGAACTATAACAAATACATCATGACGACCAACAGCAGCAACAACTAAAATGGATAGCACATGTAACTCCAAGAGAAGATAATGACATAATCAAGATGTTAAAATTCTGCACCACTATAGAAAGTTAGGAAAGAAACCTCCATTAATACTGGAAAGAGCGATAACAGATACTGAGCTTAAGAAACCTGTTTTTCAACAAAATTGTTTCAAGAGGAAGATTTTATAAATTTCAACCGAAAACAGTACTAGCTGTTCGGTTAATGAATACCAAATGTTTTCTTGTGGGGAAATGGCTAATATCTCCATTACCATATATTCGCAAGGATTCGTAAATCCATATAATTACGTATAAGTATCAGTCAAAATAATTTACTACAGTCCGAGTCTGGTCGCTGGTAGAAAGACTGCGTCTGGCCTGTCAGACTGTTTTAGTTTGGAATATTCAGATTTCTGCAGGGAGTGGGCTAATTAATTTCTGCAAATGGTAAGCTCTATTTTGATAAACCACAAATGATATATAAAATCAGGTTCAGAACTATCGTCCATTTTCTCACAGATTATGAGTGAATAGAACCGAAGAACGTATCCACCAAAATGAATAACGTCGACTAATTTATGAATTCAATAATAAAGCAGGAATGTTAATCTAAGTGTTGGCAATCATTTCATCATTATATTCCTCATGAGTACTTCCAGTCAGACGCTTTTCGTCAACTGTTGACTTCGGCAGGTCTCAGACAGCTGTGGGATGAATCGGTTGTTGCACCAGAAGATGCTTATAATAAAGAACTCGCTTTCAATCTTACTATAGACACACGTATCACATTTTCGGGGTGAGCACTAGCCTTTGGCACTGTTCCTGATGGTATATTTAATTTACGTAACGGTTTACTGCTTTCAACGAAACTGGAAAATAACTACTTCGTATCACCTTGTTTTCGTTACATTTAGGTACTCATGAAATATCCTGGCTTTTCAACACGTGACTAACATAACAGAATTCGCAAAAATGATTATCGTTTGGATATCTGTATTATGTTGCTGTATAACGTTTATTTTTGTCAATTAATGCCTCGTTTAGGATTCCAATATCGCAAAAGTACCGTTTATGTTGAAATCACGTGAATGCAGTTTCACAAACCACATTTGACATGTTTGATCATATGCAACACCTTCTCCATGAAGTGTAGAAATGTTTTTGGTCGTGGTTTGTTCAGTGAACTTTTAACATTATGCATATGTTAACACTAATGTTAACTCTTCATCCAAGAAATTCATACAGAATGTATTGACAATGTTATTTATTTTCTTCCAATTTCAAATTGAGGAAATTAAAGCTTTAAAAGTGCCGGGCGTAACAGCAAAATTATCCATCTAAAAAAATGTTTAATATCTAAAAAAAAAACACTCAAAAAATTGGGTTTATTTTTCCAGGTTTTCAGATGAGATGCTTAGCCTTCTTGACACCATTTGTCATAAGAATCACTGAAAAACTGAGTCATTTAGCTAGAAAGAGAACAGTTTAAAAATCGTTTTGTTTCAGTCCCACTATCTTCCCAAATAATTAATGGCACCAATATTCCTAAGTTTAAAAAATAGGGAATGGTAGGGAGGAAACTTGAATCAGGAGGTCAAAACAGGAAGAGGGATCATCATTTCAACTTAGAGCTAAAGAGATCAATTAGAAAAGATCCAACTCAATCTATAAAAAGTTTTGTCCATGAGAAAGGAGGTTCAGCTATGATAGTCCAAAGAGAAGTGAAAAACACTTGAAAATGAAATCGTACGTGAAACGTTTGAGGTAACTTGTTCGTCCAGAACGGAAAGTTAGGTTAGAGAGGGTGAAGGTCATCTTGAATAATTTGGAAAATAATCCTGGAATATATATATATATATATATATATATATATATATATATATATGTATATATATATATATTTAAGTTATGAAGAACTTGGTAATCCGTATGGGTAATCCCAAGGAAGGTGAAATCCTGAGAGCTCAATGTAAATCCAGAGCTAATATTTAAAAGAAAAAACAGACAAATTTAAGGTACCATTACAATAATTTATTTCACCAGAGTCCTTTTAAAAGAACGCCGGATAATCAGATAGTACTTCCAACAACGAAATGAAACGAAAAATGAGACTAAAATTGATGGGTACTGTAAGTTTTTGTAATTTAATAGAGGGTGTGAGAGGGATAGTTAAAGAGACATGGTAGAGTATAGGGAGGGGTTAATTTCATATCTCTCTCAAGTTTACTTTATATTGGGGTAGGAGGAGTGACCTGACCTTGACCTATTTAGATGGTTAACTTAACGGAAATGATATATGGAAATGGAAGGGGAGTAGGGAGAAAAGGAAAAATGAAAAAGAAAGAGGAGATAGAAAACAGTAATACAGATATATACAAATGAGTTTTACAGCAAGGAGAGAGAGGGAGAGAGAAGTAAATTGAAAGAAGCTGTAATTGTGTTTTAACAATTTATGTAAAGGATAGATTTCAATGCTTGATAGAAATTTAGATGTCTAAAAAATTTTTGTAGATTGCTAACAAATATATATATATATATATATATACGCACACACAAACTTCGTTTCAATCATACACGAGCTTCCGATCCTTAGCCATGATTAATAATGAACATGTCATTTTCGTGTATATTCGATTTCATCTCGACACTTCTCTTAAGCTTAGAGTGCAGTTATACATTCTTATTGATCAAAGTAGATTCCAATAGTGTCTTAAAAACCCCGGAGAATTCCAGTAAGATATCTTTAATCATTTCAAAAATCTAACGATTCAAAGCTTAATGTAACAATTGGACAATGTAAGTTTTTACACGATTTGGACAATTTTACTGTTTCCCCGGTTATAAAACATATATAAAACAAAAATATAACACAAAGCTACGGAAAAGCAAGATAAGAAAACAAAAGTACCGACAGTAAAATATATATAACACTTATGCAATAAAACTAATCCCCGCTCTTCAGAGACAACTGAGGACAAAAATATGTCCACGACGACGAAAAAGGCGATAAAGAAAAAAAATATTACCAGGGTGTCATCAGTGTAAATTATAGATAGATTATATTTAGATCCAGCAGCTATTCCTTCTGCATAGAGACTGGCGGCTTAATATATGCGGTTTCGAGAATTTTTAGGTGGTAATCTGAATGAGCTTTGCTGATGATTATAAAAAAACGTCCCTGGAGAAAGACGGGGCTCATTTATTACGTATCCTTCAAGAACAGAAATTGAAGTATTCTCAAGCTTATGCAAATTTTCACATTATCTTCGCCGAATCTTAACTAGCACGTAATGTTCTATCCTAGTCTCCAACCACATATTAGTTCGACCAATATATTCAGCAGTAGATTGACATTTGTTATTTCGATATCTGGACTGATATGATGGTGGGAAACAGAAACTCTTTTCGAAAGTTTTCAGCCTAATTTGGGCAGGGTTATCATGCCGTGGTTTGGCAGAAAGACAGCAAAGTTGCTGATTTGCTTAGCAAATCGAGTGCTAATTTTAGAATTGTTAATCAAAAATAGCTCAATTTCGATTATTCTAAAGTTAAGATAAGACATAACGATGAAGCAAATTTTCTGAACTGAAACTATTTAAGACTAAATGCTTCCAACGATAAATACGGAACATGCTTTAAGTTAAATCAATAGAATTCTCTTTTCTCCAACTCTAATTAGAAGCCATTCTAGATTATTTCTTGTCGAAATATGCATTTACCACCCTTTCTTCTTTCTTTTACTTCTTTCTTCTTCTTTTTTATTCTTTTCTTTTTTTTTCTTCTTCTTTTTTATTTTTTTATTTTTCTCTTTCTATTTTTCATTTTCTTTTTTCTTTTTCTTCTTTCTTTTTCTTTTTTCTTTTTCTTCTTTTTTCTTTTTTCCTTTTCTTTTTCTTCTTTCGCCTCTTTCTTCTCCTTTTTTCTACTTTCTTTTCTTCTTCTTTCTTACCTTTTCTTTTTCATTTTCTTCTATTTTTTCTTTTTTTCTTTTCTTTTTCTTTTTTCTTTTTTCTTCTTTATTCTTTTTTACTTTTTCTTTTTTCTTTTTTCTTTTCTTTTTCTTCTTTTTTCTTTTCTTTTTTCTTTTTCTTTTTTCTTTTTCTTTTTCTTTTTTTCTTTTTTTTCTTCTTGTTTCTTTTTTTCTTCTTTTTTTTCTCCTTTTTCTTTTTGTCTTCTTTCTTTTTTTCTTCTGTGAAGGTCAGAACGGTGGGACTAAGTGCGTCATTCCCTTCATAATTCATTTTCTACTCGAACAGCTTCTTCCTTCGAGCCACTGCTTTTTGAAACCGATTTCTAAGAGGATTGCTTTTTACGCCACTATAAACTTAACCTGTTGAAGTTTAGAGTTAGGCGTTGTCGATCGCATAGATACTCATAAACTTCATCTCTTACATCTCTTATAACAAATTCCCTCAGTAACACTCTACCTCGAGTGACTCTTGTGCATTTTATAGGGTAAATACTAATAAAAAAATTGTCAATAAGAACTGTCAGAATCAGAAAGAAATAACTAAATAATGAGGAAGGTGGAGCTTGAAGAATTTGACAAACGCATTGCATATAGAGGGACACGGTTCACCTATCCGACGCGCTTGTTAGTACAGATGACGGGAATAGCAGTCGGAAAGGTTGGACAAAAGTTGCAAAGTTTTACAAGGTTGATGAGAGCCATCTCATAGAAGGACAATTTACGTAGTGGAAGAATGGTCTGCGACATTAACTGCTTGACCATTGGCCTGTGGTAAGGTCATCTAGTCATTACTGTAGCTGTGTATGTCACAAGGCTACAGTAATGAGAATCAAATATTCAGCAATAAGCAGCCTGGTGGGCACAGATTCTTGCATGCCTTGTCACTTCTAAATATGACATTTCCATATCGAGAGTTAAAATTGTCTGAAGTGTGAGGTGATGAATGATCGATATTTACCAAGCTGAAATTGTCATATTTGTTGGCTTATAAGACACTCGCCTCTATATTGATTTAATATTAATTTATTATGCAGTTAGTCTAGTCATCAACGTTGTCTGGGTAAACATTTGACTATTAGATATCGCAATTCCGTATGTATGAGTGGGCATTGAATGTTTTTGACTGAACCCAGCTCATGAATTGACTAAGTATCGTATTTTTTTACTTTCTTATTTTGTTTATTTATGGGAGCAACTTCTTGGTCAAGCCGAATCATATTTCGAACACAATTTTTCTTCACCTAGACCGGAGTATATATATATATATATATATATATATATATATATATATAATAGAAAGAGGAAGGTAATATGGTTCAACCCACCATATTGCAAGCTCTCTAACATTGATATAGGAAGTTTTTTTCTGAAATTAATTGATAAACATTTTCACAGTAAACATCCATTATGTAAAATTTTCAATAGGAAGACTCTGAAAATTAGTTACTCA
>OZ010588.1:50483567-50566067 GCA_963932145.1 Acanthosepion lycidas | reverse complement strand
TTGGGGTATCATTAATTGTATACTCATTCTTTTTTTTCCTCTTTCTCTTCTCTCTTTCCCTTTCTCCTTCATTTATCACTTATTCTTTTTCTCCTTCATTTATCACTTATTCTTTTTCTCCTTCATTTATCACTTTCTCCTATTCTCCTTTTTTTCTCACATTTTCTTCTTTCCTCACTCTCTCTCGCCTTTTCTCAGGCTTTCTTCTATTCTCAATCTCTCTCGCTTTTTCTCACTCTCTCACTCTGTTTTTCATAATCTCTCTCTCTCTCCCTGAAAACAGAATATGAATATTCTCTCTCTCTGTTTTTCACACTTTCTCTGTTTCTCCTTTTCTCACACAATGTCTCTCTCTCTCTCTCTCTCTGTTTCTCCTTTTCTCAGTCACTGTCTCTCTCTGTTTCTCCCTCTTTTCTCTCTCCCTTTCTCCCTCCGTTTCTCCCTCTCTTCCTCTCCTCTCTCCCTTTCTCTCTCTCTCTCCTCTCTCCCTTTCTCTCTCTCTCCTCTCTCCCTTTCTCTCTCTATCCTTCTTTTCTCTCTTTCCTTTCTTGTTCTTTTGTCTCTCCCTCTATACTTCTTTTCTCTCTCCCCTCTCTAGTTCTTTTTTCTGTTTCTCTTTCTTTTCTTCTCTTTCTTTTTCTTCTCTTTCTTTTTACTTTTCTTTCTTCCTTCTCTTTCTTTCTTCCTTCTCTTTCTTTCTTCCTTCTCTTTCTTTCTTTCTTCTCTTTCTTTCTTTTTTCTTTCTCATTTCCTCTCTCTCTGATGATTGAATATGATGAGCTTGTCAGTCGTCTTCTTCAACGATGCTTATTTAAATAATAAACCAAAAACATCAAGTCGAAGCATTTACTTGGTATTTCAATTGCCATCAATATAAGCTTCAGCAATCTTGATTCTTTGTACTCTAAATCAAGTCTGGCTACTAATTACAATCATATCTCTGCTATAATATATGTCTAAGCTGCTAATGATATCCTAGTCTTGATTTGAGAGACGACGTTATGCGATTGCTTCATAGCTAGTTTATTTTAGCCACCATGAATGGAAAGCCTGGCGCGCCACGGTTCTTCTCATTCCTCTCTCTGCAGCAGAACGGTCGTTAGGTATTAGATTGGTGCAAAAATAATGCCGTTTTCTCACATAGTAACATATGTGCGAAAACGACATTATTTTTGCACCAACCTAATAGATTTAGGAATGTGCAGTGAAACAAAACAGACGCTTGTCTGGCTTCAGTCACGATGGACAACGTGGAAAGCAGCCAACAAATGGGAGGGAATGGATTTAGTAAAATGGCTCGAAGATGTCGAACTAATCATTAATTCCGATATTGAAGGATTTCAACTGAATACTTTGGTTGGCCTTAGCAAAATAGTAGTAGGTTTACGCTAGGAAGGTTGGTCTTCCCTTGTTTATTTTACCTTTTTTTATGGGAAGGGATTTGGGTTTTGTTTTGTTTTGTTTCTATTTTAATTTTTTGTTTTTTATTTTGTTTTCTAATTTTTTTGTTTTTGATTTTTGTCATTGTGTTTTGTTTTTGTTTTGTTGCTTTTTGTTTTTGATTTTTCGTTTTGTCTTTATTTTGGTTTTTAGTTTCTTTTTAGTTTTGTTTTTTTTTAGTTTTGTTTTTTTTTTCGTTTTTTTTTTATTGTTTTGTGTTTATTTCCGTTTTGTTTTTGTTTTTTTATTTGTTGTTTTATTTGTTTGCATTTTTGTTTGCATTTTTTCTTTTCTCTTAATTCTTTTCTTTTTCACTTCATTCTTGTCTTTTACTTTTTTCTCTTCCCCATATTTGCCTGTCTTCTTGTTTTCTAGAAACATTCGAAGGAAGGCTGTCTACCAGGGATTTCTACTGGCTTGTGGGTGTTGATTTAAATAAATGACCTTTATCTTCACCCAATCTATCTTATTCTGTTAATATCTCTCAATATATTCCTCTAAAACTGTTTTCAATATGCACTTGAGTCTGTTTCACTATGCCTACCTTTTCATAGATCTATTTCACCATTATCTACTTTCTCCAAAACCCTTCTACTGTCGGTCTCTGTCTTATATATATATATATATATATATATATATATAATATATATATATATATATAATATATATATATATATATAATATATATATAATATATATATATATATATATATAATATATATATATATATATAATATATATATATATATATATATATATATAATACGAAGAATGTTATATATATATATATATATATATATAACATTCTTCGTATATCCTTACCATTCGGTTTATCCCGATACTTATCGAGATAGTAAATGATTTTCATACCTGCACACGTTGTTACTCGTTCAGATAATGGGTACATGGTTAGGACGTTTGTGTTCCGACACCCGGGTTCGAATCTTACCAGGTACGATTTGACAAGTAAGTGACTTGATAATATTGGTCTGGGTGGGGACAATCCTAATGCGCAAGACCTTTGATAAAGACCTGACAGACCATACGATGTATTCACTGCAAACCAGCACAAAATCATCGTGACCGATTCTAAAAGCGTAGTGGTCTTGTTCAGCCATTGACCCTAACAGATTATTCTCTCTCCGTCTTTGAAACTGTAACTAAAGTTTACTAATTATTGTTACAGTATAAATTACAGGTTGGCTCTGTGTGTGTTGAACAGGGAAAATGTGACTGAGTAAATACCTGCTAGAGAGATTAGCTTACAAGCCTTATTCAGAAGAGTACCTAAATGGAGCAAATACTGCATACAGTTATTAAGAACAAATGTTTCAATAATAACGAATAATTCCAAACAATCTTTAAACTTTGCTTTGATTTCTGAGTATTCAAGTGGGTTGATTTAATGTTATTCTTTCGTGATTACAATGATTTTAGCGACTGTTTCACATATCTGCTGCATCGATTTCTTTAGTCTTACATTCGAAACTCTGTATAAAGTGTTTGACAATGTAGTCTTACATAAGCACCTCTCTATAAAGTGTTTGACAATTTATCTAGTCTTAGATTCGATCCTGTCTATAAATTATTCGGACTATTGTCCTCGTCTTTGTCGCCATATTTATTACAACGTTTCAGCCGTTGTACGCTCCGGCCTTCTTCAGGTGGTTGGAATGTCGAACTGAACCTTTTATTTCGCTCACTGGGGTAGACTGTTCTAGTTCCACGTGCCATGTTTAATGCATGTAAGTTATAAACTTAAATGATCAGCACATATGCTAGGCCGCAAAAATCTCCTGAGCCGACCAAGCATAGAAATGAATAAATATGGGGACACGTAATAAGGAGTGCCAGAGAAAAGTGATAATAACAACAAAAATTGCAGTGTGAGCTCTGGTAAAAACATGAATTTATAACAGCAAAAAATTGCAATATGAGGAATGGTAAAACATGTTTGCTGAAGACATATGGTTTATGATACCCAGAAATTCATACACATATGACTTCGACACATGGAATAGTGGATAAAGGCGTTGGTTAGATTCAGTGCCAGGACCCAAAGAGTGTGACTTAAGGGAGTAAAGAACCTCAATATGGGAATTAACAGGAGATCAGTGATATGCATTAAACATGGCACGTGGAACTAGAACAGTCTACCCCAGTTCGACATTCCAACGGCTGAATAAATATGGCGACAAAGATGAGGACAATAGTCGGAATAATGTAAATAGTGTACATAATACCTCATCTCAGAGATATAGACTGATACTGTCTATAAATTGTTTGCTAACATATCTAGTTTTTCATTCGCACCTGTCTTATAAAGTGTTTGACAAACTTTTAGATGTCCTAACCAAAAGTAATTAAATACTTTTTCATCAACAATTTTATTCCTCTATGTATTATTTGACTTTAGACAAAACAAAACTTAGAGAATAAGAAAATATTTATATATTAACAAGTTGAAATTTCGTCTTTAGAATTTATGTTTCTGATCACTGCTTTGAGCCCGGAAGGCATTGATGCAAAAGGACTATTCGCATCGTTGACTTCTTCTGTCTGAATTGTTTTTTATTATATTCTGATGATCTCTGGTCTTCTTTTTTTTTTTTTTTTTGGTAGAGACTTTCTTTGTATAATATTCCACAAATGTCTTGTCAGTCTGCCATCGAATTAACGTCCTGAGTACATTGGCAATAAAAAGTAACTAAAAAATTAAGATTAAAGTAAATACGAACTACTCACCCACCAATCGATCGATACATATCAAACTTCTTTTTCATCCAAGTTAACATGTTAAATAAAAACAAGACTAGCGTAATAATAAATCGACTTAAATACTATGGCTAATGGTTTTGCGCAATCTCAAACGGCGACCATAAAAATACAATAATATATAAATTAGAGTCCCTTTTGATAATATCGCTGTCTTGTGTATTCATATTATCCCTGCGGTTTAATCAAGAAGGTTTATCTCGAACTATAAAAACAGAAAAATCATCAAGGAATAATATTTTTTGCCATTAATCTGACCCCTATCTAAATTGTCCTCAGTGTTGATCGCCATTTCCTTCAGTAACATAGGCAAAGAGTAATGCAGTCTAATTTTTGTTAGATTTTATTTTTGTTCTCGAGAAGTCTTTGTCGAATAGGAGGTGCAGATAACCCAGGAATAAAGGCATCTCAAATAGCTTTCTCTTTGTAAATTTGAGCGGTAACATCGATGAATTTACAGTCCTTCGCCAGAACATGCAGTACTTGAAAAGATCGGTCCAAGGTTTCTCCAGCCTCTTTAGTTCTGATTGCAAGTACCTAACTGGCGTGTGTCTCGTTTTTCTTCTTGGAGGAAAGCTCTCTTTAAAATGTTAATAGCATCTTCAAAGTTTTACATTAGCTGAACAGTTCGTATACATCGGACGACACGTAATTAATAAGAAATTCCAACTCCTCACCCTCAATATGCTTGAGTAACTTTAAGAATGTTAGGTACCAATGATTCCATATTTCCTCAGTCCTGGGGGAGGCTTATTATCAAGACCCAGAATTTTAGTATTTAGTAGACTGTCCATGTGGATATCTGATGCAAAAATAACAATGAATAGAATGTTGTAAACTATAATTAATTAAATGTTTTCATTAGTATTTCTCTAGTAGTTTTGTCTTCAATGTTAGGATTAGTTTAGCCTCCAGCTTTATCAACTGCTATTTATATGGTACAGATTTGTAGATGAATGCAACACATAGGAAACAATGAAAGGAACTTTGAAAGGCATGCTAGGTTGATTTCGTGACTATTTCTAAACAAGATGCCAGTATTCGGACTATCGTCCTCATCTTTGTTGCCATATTTATCACAACGTTATGGCCGTTGTACGCTCCGGCCTTCTTCAGGTGGTTGGAACGTCGAACTGAACCCTTTACGTGCCATGTGTCCTTAAGGATGAAGGCGTTGGTTAGATCAAGTAACAGGACTCAAAGAGTTGTGAGTTCAATACCTGGCTAAGGCAGTGGAGAACTTGGCCAGGGGAATTAACAGGAGATAAATGATAACTCACATTCACTAGACACAGCACGTGGAGCTAGAACAATCTATCCCAGCGAGCGAAATAAAGGGTTCAGTTCGAGGTTCCAACCTCTTGAAGAAAGCTGGATCGTACAACGGCCGAAACGTTGTGATAAATATGGCAACAAAGATGAGGACGATAGTTTGAATAATGTAAATAGTTTAAGTTCCCAGTACGAATTCTGATATTTGTAGTGGTTCATTACGAAAACAGTTGCACCATTTTAGAGATAGGATGATACGAGGTCAGTAAAAGATAACTAATTTTAAGCGTACAGATTGTCACCCACACATGCATACAGAGGGTGACCACTATCTTGGGGTAGCAAATTTTGAACCATCTGAATCTTGTATGGAAACATTTAAATCCAGTTTCTGAATCTTCTGAAGCGATGTTCTGACGATGCCTAGTTGAGCCGAGCGACGACGGGTAGATGCTGATTGACCCTAAAGACGAGCTGCCGTACAGCTTCCTCCGCTACGTTAGTGCGCTTCCCGGAAGTTCACGGATTGATCCAGTATTTCTAACCGGGTGACTAGGTTCCGAATCATGTTATCGCTAGGAGATACTCTGACATTAAAATGTTACCGGTATTTTCTCAGTTTGAATATGTGATCTTTCATTAGAATAGAAAAACTCAATGAGTTTTACTCGTTGCTGTCCAACATACGTGGCCATTTTAATCTCCATGGATGCTCTATAACCTGCATAAAAAAAAGAAAAGAAAAATAATTGAAAACGAAAAAGTTATACCTTTTTTAAATCCTCCAGTTTTTCAATGGCCACCCTATATATACATATAAAAATTGTTATCTCTCGTATGTATAGGCTGTCAAAAAAATTGACTTAATTTGTAATCTAATAATATAGCCAATTATCGCTCAAATGATCTCAAATTTTAATAAAATGTGTAAAAACAGTGGGTTGTGCAGACTTAATGAGAATCTACCAGGAAAATTAATCGGACGTGCCAGTGATGATGTGCTTTTGAAATGGCCACCACGATCACCTTATTTGAAACCTTGTGATTTTTTTTTTTCAATGGGTCCATGAGAAAGAACAGGCCTATATCCCTCTCTTGCTGCAAGCCTAGAGGAACTAAAGTAGAGAATCACTGAGGCACTGGAGAATGTTACGCAAGACATGCTACAGCGTGTTTGGCAGAAGCTGGATGACCGACTTGACGTGTGTCCTGTCACAAGTGGTGTGCATATTGAACATTTGTGACGCTTTATGGAATTGGTTATAAAGTCTACATCCCTTTGGATATATTTTTCGAATTTTGATAAATCTTTTCTTATTGAACATGAAGTCTATTCAATTTCGTTTGCCTGGGAAATATATGAGAGATAACGATATTTTTATATGTATATATACTGAAAAATCTGACGGATTAGATTTGCCTTACTCAGATATTGATTCATTGTTTTTTTGTTATTTGGGGTTTTTTTTTTGTTTGTTTTTTGGGGAGTGGGGAGGGTGTCTTTTTTTGTTCTGTGTCTTTTTTTGTTGTTTTTGTTTTGTGTATTCTCGTTTGGCCTTGTTTCTTTCTTTATTTTATGTCTGTTCTTTTACATTCAACATTAAATGACAAATGCTATAAAATGAGGAGGCGGCACGGTGGAGTTAAGGATAGCGGCGCGGATTGAGGAATCAGAGGGCCGAGTTCGAATTCCAGTCGAATCCATTACATTCACTTACGTGCTAATACGCTTGGGAAAGGTCGAAATGTAAGAATCCTCTTCTCCTCCCCACCTGCTATCTATACGTAAATATCAGGACAGACCAGGTTCTACAGCCTGGTCTACTGCAGAAAGAAATTAAAACCTACCGCGGGAAAAATCTAACCTCGCCAGTCATGTATCGAAAGATACATGATCGCCTAAGTGTGCATTACACATAACTGATAAGATGAGATTAAATGCCTCTGGATATAATGAACACTGAGTGAAATGCATAATTTTTCTCATTTTTTTTAGGGGTCAGAGATTCATTCATATAATATATATATATATATATATATGTGTGTGTGTGTGTGTCAGAGATAAATTCAGAGGAATAACATTAAGACATCAAAGCAATAAAGAAATATTAAAATTCAAGCCAGAAAAGCTGTGTCATTAAGTTTTCATGCCTTCTCATTTCTTTTTATTCTATTTTCTCTGACCTTTTACTGACTCGACCATTTCATATTAACACGACTTCAATCTTCTTCCTTGCTGTGCCAAACTTTTTGAAAACATCATTTCAGAAACAGTTATTGCTAAATTAAATTTAATCATTGTATATTTGGATATTTTACCCACTGTTTTCAGCTGGATATCCCGTAACTTTATCGAAATTTGGAACGACACCACAAAAGATAAAATAGAGCAACCTTTGTGTTTTAATTTTATATAATCTACCTTACAAAACAATACTAATATAAAAATGTATGTGTGTGTGTCACTTTTTACAGCGCACGTACTTTAGACACTTTTTTCTCGGAAGAAATGCCATATAGGTCCAGCCAATATTTAAATGATATTTTATAGGTACTATTATCTAATTCTCTAATGGTCATTTTCTTGGAGTGTAACCTTTTCCTCCTTGAACTTTAGACGGGAAATGATGCCCCTACACTAATTTCTCTCGTTCGATTTCGTTTTGTACTATGGTATTTCATTATATATAAGACCTCATATTTACCTGTCCCCATCATTAATAGAAACACAGACATTTTATCAACTTTGAGTATAAGTAATCTTGTTTTCTTAAATTTGTACTTTTCAAATCAATTTTAAAATTTAATTTCTTTTCTAACGAGTAACATTTACTTCAGTTAATAAATAGTGTAATTTTTCTATCGACCATCCGAAACAATTTATTTAAGCGTTTTTGTAAGAGTTTCAACAGTTGAAATGACTGTCGAAACGCTTAGAAAAAAAACATGCATAGGTTGCGTATTTATACAGAGGCAAAGCATTATAAATATTCCGATGAAAAGTGCTGACGTGAAATATATCTGTATCAAGGTTTAGGATCCTACTATCTTCCAGAAATACAGATCTTTCTCTCTGTTTCCCTATATTCCAAATAAGCTTCCCTTCCTACCACTTCGATTCATATCAAACACATTCAATAGGCCTATACTTTGAGTTGCTCACGAGTCTTGTATTGGGTCAACGTTAGTAAATGGAAAAAGTTATGGGTGATCTTGGATCTCTAAAACTTTCTATCTTTTATCGATCTCAGTCATAATTGTACCATTTTTCTATATGTCGTTTCCCTTCAGACAGGATATAATTGTCCTCCACAACTTCCTATTCTTTGTACTATGTTTTGTATTTTCCTTATCCCTTCTTCTTTTCTGTCCATTTGCACAAGCTTTTTACGTAGGTTATTAGCTGTTTATCTCTGTCTGATTTTCCTTCATTCCTGGGTATGACGATAAAACTAAATCTGGCAGCAAGGCCTCTGATCGGAAGATTGGAGATTTTTAGGGGCGTAGTAGAAAATATTGCCCCCCGCCCAATAAAAACAACGCGACAATATTATGAACGTATAAAATATACATTTTTATATAAGAAAATTACCAGCAATACATTTTATATGAAAAATGACCAACGATACAATTTTATAGTAGAATTGACAACAATACATTTTATAGCAAAATGACCAACAATATATTTTATCTGTAGTTAAAAGCATACAATTGCATTCAAAATATATTTAGTTGATGCCAAAAAAGTATGTTCAAAATATTTAGATTTTGGCATTAAATAACCCATAGAAGTGTTGATGTGCGACTAAACAAAAACAAGTAACCAATCTGTATTCTTTCAATACTTCCCGTGAGTGTCAAATTCTCCGAGCCCTCTCTTTTATGTATCCCAGAATTTGCAGCTGTATTCTGATTCTGTCTACAAATATCCTTTTCGTTTCCATTTTCCTTAAAACTTACTTTTTGCTTTCATGATCTGTCTATGGTATTCTCAGCATTTTTCTGTTGTAACACATGTCCGTTGTCTCGCGTCATGTTCTTCTATAAGGAAACTGTCCAGCATTCACTACCATAGAGGAGGATTGATATGAATTAATAATTTAACATTCTTTTCTTTGTTTTTAACGAAATCTCTCTGCTTTTTAACACATCGTACGTTGTTTTATTCTTTTTCGTACTTTTTCATCCAGAATATTCTATTCTTATTTCCACTGTCTACCCCTATCAAACTTGATAGACAAACGCTTCTTCCAAATTAACCTTGTACTGTACTAGGCTTTGTAGATAAGAATATGGTTGCCTTGATGTGGCAATTCACCGTCAAATCAAGTTTTGTCAGTCGATTCACGTACAGAAATGAACACAGGCTTATAAATTACAACTGACTCAATACTTGAAACAGTAAAAAGATAGAAAATATAAAAATAAAAAATAAAACGTTGCTTTTCCATAAAAATAATTCCATTTCAAATACGGCTACATTCTCATGGGCAGTGACTGATTTTTTTTTATAACTTACTGACATTAGACGAGTGGCATTGCACAAGAGTCTAACAGATTGATTTCTGTCATTTGATTCAAAATTGCCTAATCCAAGCGCTTCTTGTCGCTGTGTGTTTCCAAGCATGATATTTAATTTTCGATGCGTTTCGCTCAGCTCAAAAATCGCGCACATTCTGTTGAGACACTGAATTAAGAAACTTCTCAATTCACTATACTTATATTTATCAGGTATTTTCTTCGTATTTTTATATTATATATTGGTTAAATAGATTTCTTTATGTCTCTTCCTCTATTGACTATTGCTTGGTACAATACGTCAAAAGTATTTTTTGTTTGCGTTGCGTTACTCTATTCTGTATATGTCCGGGAGATGAGAAATTAGCCCTGGTATTAGAAGCTTCGATGGACAAGGCCTTTAGAGGTTGACAAAGTGTATCTGAGAGATGAGAAATCAGGCCTGATATTAGAAGCTTCGATGGACAAGACCTTTAGAGGTTGACGTTATCGACGACATTATGTCAACTCTGATTCTGTCCAGAAATATGTTCTGATTGCGTAATCTGTTAACAGAAAGATCGAGGTTGGTTAATATAAAGAACTGTATTTTCGGACTTGGTGATATGCTATCTATCTCGGTAGCTCTACAATGTTTTGCAAACTTGTCAGGTTTAGAGATGTTTAATGTTTCGAGCCGTAATATTTCTTTTGCTTATCATTGACTATTGGTTCAATATCGTCGATTTCTTTTCCTATCATTTAAACATTTTAACATTTGACAGTGATTTTATTCTGTTATCCTTTTCTTAGTTATTTATTGTAGCAACGTAATATAGACCATGATTATATGATATATTTAAATGTGTAGGAAAAGCGTTTGGTGTCTTAACGTTATTTTTTTTAGTTCAGTAGTGAATATCTTCCTGTAATATTTATCTGTCAAATATTTATTTTTAGCAACAACAATATTTTTATATATGTAATGATAATTTTATACTTTTATTATTTTCTTATTTATTGATTCGTTTATATAATTTTCATTAAACTAATGTCAAACTGGTACGTTTGATAACGAACCGTTAATTATTTTAAAATATATATGGCCGTCCCTGTCGTGGTAGAGAGCTTACTTGTCCAGTGATCGCAAGAGCGATGACGTCTGAAGGTCAAACTCCTGTAGGATCACTTCTGGCGGTAAAGTCGAAAAAGAAGGACCAGACTGAACACGTCAAAACCTGAAGACCCCAACGGCGGAATAGGCAAAAATCTACCCGATCTCAACGGCCAAACTGATTGTAATCAATGCGAACCTTGGTAGATCAAGCATGCAAGAGCGTCGCACAACTAGGTTTGCCAGATCTCGCTTGTCTCAATCTCCTTTGAGCCGCGGGAGAAGTGTTTCTGGTCAAGTTTGTGGGCTTCTCCGTCTCGCAAAGTTGTGCACCAAAATCAAATTCATGCGAATGGCCTCGTCAGACTCAGCCATCTCTGCCACCAGGAAGAGAGAAAGGGAATAGGTATGACGATTCCGATGCTAGCGCGTGCCGACAACAAATGTTAGAGACTGTGTAATGTTTAGCAAGCTTGTCTCACTAGATGAATTAAAACTGAGTAGTCCTAACCTCACTCAGTGCTCCGTACTTCCGGCCTTGTGCCACATCTAAGCCACGCTTAATAAATCCATATTTTTGGCACGTCGACGTGATGTAATGGTTAGCAAGCTTGTCTTGCTATATCAATTGCGATAGGGTAGTGAATTCGTTCGTCACTGGGTGCCCAATATTTGCATACTTATACCACATCTAAACTATGCTTAGTAGATTCCGATAATAACCATCTTAAAGGCTCTTCGACGTGGTGCAATAATTAGGAAGCCTTGTTTGCTCATCAGTTATCACTGATAAGTGAGTTCGATCGTCACTGTATGCTTTATATGTAGCGCATTGTGTCACATTTAAGCTACGCTTATTTTAGGCCCAGAAAATGAATTATTTCATGAACACTACCTTGATGATAGATTGGTTAATTCAGGAACTCAGCCGTCTCTGTTCGACCATTCAGCGTCTGGTTCGATATAGGCCCGACCCGGTAGACGGGTCTGGTATATCCCTGTGACGGGTCCGGTGTATGCACTTAGATCTGGTTTATAACTGAGATTGCGATTATTCGCCTTGTAGTTTCCTTCTTTTTTTTCTTTTTGTAAAGTTTAATATTTCCGCAGGAGGTGCTGCCGATGTCTTCTAATCTCTGCTGGCAATGCAATAACTTGAGAAGTAGTGTAAGTTTTTTTTTCCAGCAGTAACTTTATTGTCATGCGAAGTACCTTTGTGGAGAGCGGGCCTTTCCTTGCAAGGAATGCTATTAAGCCATTGACTATATCAACTACTGAGAATAAGTGAAAATATCCTCCCATCATAATGCTGTAAATACACGTGTACAAAATGTTTAATACATATTTTGCAACATCTTCCAGTCCACTGTACGGCGTGACAGTAGGTGAAACCATAGTTAAGACATTTATATAACTATTCTAATAGGTAGTTCTGTAATCGGTATGAAGTTGTCGTCTAATGAAAAGTACACAACTCATTTCTTACTCTTTTTGGGGTGCGTTGTACAGTGATTGGTCTAGAAAACGATCTTAAATTGTATGAGACGGCATTTTCGATTATTTTAACAGATATTTTAGGGAATCATGTCAATCAAAAAGTGTCTTCTAATAGGACCACGATTATTTCCCATAAAACACGACAACCACGCGTGTTTCCCATGAAACAGGAGGGCCACGAGTGTTTCTCATAAAACACGACGGCCACAGGTATATTTGCAAGTACTCTTTCAAAAACATTGAACCAAAATATGCTACTGTCCTCTCAGTGAACAAGAATATAAAAAAAAATAAAAATTACTTTGCATCCTTTTTAAGTTAACCTGTGTTAAATTCATATAATCTTCAGGTCGCATAATAGATATCGGTGACAAACATGGAATTGACGTGCCATGTTCAAATTCCGACCATGTGTGTTAGGTTCGCGTTCGTACTAATGCCCTTGGCGGGGGTAGGTGAATCAGGAATCGGTGTATCTTTAGTTTTCGGTTAAATAAAAATGGCATTCAGTCGAGGAGAAAGAAAATTCCAACGGCTGTGGTGAAAAGCAAGAACATTACTTGTATTGAGGCTGGATTATGCCATCCACGGCAACTGATTTGCCAACGCTTTGTCTGAATCTCATCTTACTACCGGATATTGACGGGGAAGTCGTCAGGGTGACTGCTGATCTATGTAACTCCTTACTTAACTAAAACTCTGCTGACGCCGATGATGTTCCTTCTTGAAAGGAACCGCCATCATTACTTAGAATGAATAGTGTTACATATATAAGTGTGAAACCGTGTGAACATACTAATGTTCAAATTTGAAGGTGAAATTGAGATGTGAAATGAGTTCAGCCATAATTATTATCTCCGCCCTGTCTATACTCACAAACGCACTGTCAGCGATATTGAGTATTCTTACCCTTTACGTGAAGCAAGTATACAGTAGTATACAGAGGCCAAATCCTCCTCCAAAAATATTACTCTAAGACCAAAGTGAAGAATTTGATGTTTGGTCATATGGTTAGAAGTAATTCGGACCGAGAACCATTTACCGTCCTTTTTTATACGAATTTTAAAAACAGTGGCTCATACCGCTATTAACGCATTGCTCTTCAACCGAATTGAACGGTGATCACCGGGCCGCCGATATATTTCGCATAGAAAACGTTAAAAATTTCCCTTCCTATCTGCCGTGGGGGTAGGATCTCTGACTGATACAAAATCGGCCGGGTTTCGATCCAGGCTGGAAGCAATTGAACATATAGCCACACTGAAGTGATACAGCGCAAGTCTGTCTATGGATGACAAAATATATATAGGACGAGGCAAAAAAAAAATGGCCGTATCCATAGAAATGATGATGAACAAAATATAAATCTTATTACATTTGTATTTACATTTCTTAACATGGCTAAGTATTGTTCTGACTTCGAGAAAGGCCAAATCGCCGCTTTTCATGATCTTGGGCTACCGAATAGATCGATAGCTGATCAGATTATTCGAAGTGATTAATGTGTCCGCAAGTTAATCAAAAAGAGAAATCAAACAGGAACATATAATAGACGTAGCGGATCTGGTCGACCGCTAAAAACTACCGATAGGGAAGACAGAAACTTGGTTCGTCAATGCAAAACAAAGATCGATTCGCAACAGAAAAGATGTTTCCAAAGCGGCTAATTCGGTGGTTTCTTCAAGAACAGTCAGACGCAGGCTTAAAGCAAAAGGCATTGTTTCCAAATACATAAAAAAGAAACCTTCCGTATGTTGAAAAAAAATGGACGGACACGGTTGGCTTGGTGCAAAGCTCATTCACACTGGGCTAAATGTGATTGAGAATATGTTATGTGGAGTGCCAGGAACCCCTTTACGTTTAGATATGAAAGACGAATACGTGTTTGGTGTATGCCCGGTTGTACAAATAATCGAGTGATTACACAATAAAAAAAAAATCAACGTTTGGATGCATTCTCAATAGCAGGAGTTGGTAATTTGTATAAAATCAAGGCGATCATGGACCAGCATCAATATCACAATATTCAACGAATTCTATTTTTCCCTTGTCGACTTTCTATGGGTATGTCCATTTTTTGCCTCGAACTATATATATATATATATATATATATATATATATATAGAACTTCTAATTTTCCAGGTTTCGACAATGAATATGCGTCCTCAGAAAAATAAGGTTGTTTCACGGAAAATTTTTACCTGTCCCTGATGAAATATCTTAAAATACACATATTCAAAATTGGCTTATATATTTACTATTCCATCAGGCTCTCATCCCTTTTTGATTCACTCTCTCTCTCTCCCTCTCTCTCTCTCTCTCTATATATATATATATATATATATATATATATATATATATATTTGAGAGTTGTTGAGTTTTCGGCTTTTACCAAAAAGCCGAATGTTTGTTCAGATTTTGTGAATTCGTCAAATCGAGAAATTTTCAGCGCAACCTCCGAGATACAGAAAGAAAATAATGGGGGGGGGGAAAGGGGCAAAAACGAATTCGAGGAAGTACGCACAAGGTTCAAACAGCGAAGAGAACAATTGAATAATTTCACTTTTGCTCATTTCGAATGTTAAGAACCAAAAAAATAGTAAAATAATTCTAAGTAGAAAAAAAAAAATCAATGGAACTTATTGCGTACAACATAACGACAATATTTTGTTGTGAACCAAAAAAAAAACTTCACTGTTGAAAAATGAAAGTTCATGTCTCTTGAAAAATGGAGCTGTGTGCAATTTATGTCTATTCATTCGATCGGGTCTCCGATGGAAGCGCATTGCATGACAAGACATATCCGTAATTATGTGCAGTAAGTAATTAGTTGACAGCAAACGTCCATCATGTAAAATGGCCGACAGTTTCCTTTCAGATGCTTTTCAAGTCGACAGGCAAATTTTCTATTGAAAAAGAACATCCGCTGACTGAGTCATTCGTAGTGTTTCCGACATGTACAGTTTCGGTTTTGATTGTCAACTATCTTTTGGCTCTTTACGTATATCCTCCATTCTTTTTATTTTCTTCTTAAGAATGCGTTTTCTTTTTCTCTTTTTTTTCTTCTGTTGTTTAGTAAGTTGATTTGATGTTTTCTTCTCTTTCCTTCTTTATTATTTTTCAACGTAGAGGAAGTTTAGTTGCGTTGTCTTTTACGTTTATTTACCATTCTAGAACTTTGCTGTGTTACATAATTGTGTCATTTCTCTGTGTTGCCGGTGACTGTTGCTCGTATTCAAGCAAAAGCTAGAACATTCAATGTCGACTTTCCACAAAGAATTACGTAGTAGAGTTATGCAGCACGACTTTCCATTCCCCCATATTCCTCCATTTCGCCCTCGGCTGTACTAATCTTAGAAGTTACAAGCGTTACGTCATAACCGATTAAACTTTCTTTTTCTTTTTTTTTTTTTGCTTATATAACGTCGAACTTTTCCTTGTATAACGTCGAACTTACTATATAGCACGGAATGCTGGATCTCCTCACATTTGAAGAAGAGCCTTGAAGCAACAGAAACGTGGTTCTGCCAAAAAAAAAATGCTGAGAATCACATGGTCTGAACATTTGAGCAAGAACGAAGTTTTAGATTAAGGAGAAACGAAAAGGACACTGATACTTAACATCAGAAAGAGAAAATTGAAATTTCTAGGTCACATGAAGAAAGACGGTTTAGAAAAATTAGCAGTTAGAGGACATATTGGGGGCAAGAGGGTTAAATAGCGCGTGACCTATTGGACTAGTTGGTGTACATGGTTTGTAGAACAGGATTTAGGATAGAAAAAAAAAACGAATTTATTAAGCGCTACAATGAACACGAATTTGAGATCCATGATCGCCCATGTCCTGAATAGACACGGCACAAGCGAAAAGCAACACAGTGATAGAGAAAAGACATATTACTAAGAGCTTTAAAGAAGAGGAAATTGTGGAGAGTCGTGAACAGGCTACGTTCTCAAGAGAAGAAAAACAGAAGAATTTACTTTTAAAGGAAGTTCTTTTTTTTTTTTCCTTATTTTATCCGGGTGTCATTTTTTAATATCTGTCTCTGTAAAGAAAAGGAACTGCCAGGTGATCCAACGGTTATCGGTAGACACAAAGAAAAGTTGACTGGGATTAATTATATTTGTGTGAATTCCTCGAACCACATCTTTTTCAAGGATTGCGATTGGTGAAACGTTTTTACAAATGTTTTGAGATGTATGAGTTTTGAGTTGTTGAGTCATGTAATGGAAAAATATTTTCTGTTAGAAGAAGTAGTGGGGACAGAGAGTAATTTCAATTGCTTAAATACCAAGTCATCTCTCAAGTCTATACAACATAAGGACACTGTAGGAGAGTTACCAATGCACATTTGGGGCGTTTTTGTAGGAATCTTTTATAGCACCGACATGTTGATGTGTCCAGGGATTTTACTCAGATTATTGGAATCCTCTGGCTATGTCATATCAATTAGTTGGCAGGTTTCTTTTTTTTTAATCTTTTATGACTTCGTCTGGTCTGTTTCCATCATCTTTATGCCTGTGATGCCTGTGATGATTGGCAAATTCCACATTAGGAAATTATATATATATATATATATATATAAAGCAGAGGTTATCTGTCTGTTAATGCGATACCTTTTCACTCGAGATCCATCCAACCGATTTTGACCAAACTTGGCACATACATTATACAGTGTAAGAGATAGGTTCTTAGCGTAAAAATTCGATATTTAAAAAAAAAAATCAAGAATCGATAAGGCCCATCAAAAATCGATAAATTCAACTCTTTTCCTCCAACTTCGTATCCAAATCGGTATGTAGGTTACTTACATCATGACGAGCTCAATGATACGCTCTAATTGCTGACAGTATATTTGAGCATTAACTGTTGCATTAGGTGGTAAGAATTCAAAGTAGATTATTCCTTGGCGATCCCACCAGAACCTTTTGCCCATGAAGTTCCCTTCTCGGCTGTGGCTCGGCCACTCTCTACGACGTTTTTTGTCGCCAGTCAAAAGTCTATCCAAAAAAGGTGAAACAAGTTGGCGAGAATGGAGAGAAGAGCAGATGTCAACTCGGGATTTGAGGTTGTTTTCAGACAATTCATGAGGCACACATTTTCCAAGTTTAGGAAGTTGAAGATGACGATGAACAGTTGTATGGTTTGAACTGAGAACCACTACCAATTCCTCAACTGATGAAGCAGGATTTTCTTCAAGGGCTGCTTCAAGAAGCTTTTCATCAAACTCAACTGGACGGTTCGATCTTCATCTTCAAGGGTCAAATCTCCACCTCTGAATATTGCAAACCATCTTCTGTAAGTTCTTTCATTCACACATTCCGCTCCATAAACTGAGTGAATGTTTCTAGCCGCTTCGGCTGCTGAGATTCCTTTCTTGAACTCATAAATCATTATCTGCCTCAAACGATTCTTGGGTACTTCCATGTTAGCAGGGTTTTAATCAAACAAAATTTAATTTTATTGTTGTCTGAAATAAAATTTGATCAGTTTAAATGCATCTAGACATAAAAATAATGTTCAGCTCCATTAGACATTATAAAATACTCTTTAAATTTCGTTCATTTTAACAAAAAATTAAAATTCGGACAGAACTTATGGGATGATCTGATAAAAGAAACAACCAAACCCGAGCACCCTATATTCCCGCTCACGTTCACTTAATTATCTTCTATAAGACATGCCTAGGTGTTTAAGGTCAGGCAATTGAGAAGCAAATATATGGTATTGAAAAGCATATTTACTGTGGCCTATTTTAATTGAACAAGACAAATCATGTATATGTTAACTCGTCCAATGAATGAAGACCAAAAGACATGTCTGTTGCACCATGAGGGAATTTATTATTATATCTTTTTACTTGATACACGAATGGGTAAATATTGATCACTTATAATTGAGTTTTTGTTTCGGGAATATATATTGTTTGATTTCTATTTTGGTTCCTAAACAGTTTCTTTGATTCGAGGTAAGAAACATTGGTTGTTTTTACGTAGGTCTGTAAGCAGTCTTTCCAGGTGGCCTCTTCTAGGGTGCTTTTATCCTTCTGTAGGGCAAATAGTCGGAGTAATATCTTACCTAAAAACAACGTAATTTAAATTTTCAAAATTCTGTGATAATTTTAATATGGATTACTTAGATATCTCATATGATCATTTTTTCGACGAATATCCTTGTTTTCATTTTTAAATAAATACGAAATATCAGATTTATTTTTTTGCGAAATAACTCCCATTAAAATAATCCAGCAGTTCTCATCTTCTATATCACTAAAAAAAAATAATTTCAGATCACGCTAATATGTTTATCGCTTCAGGACCATCAAGAATAAACTGAACAAAATGAATTAGTATGTTTAATTGGCCAGTATTACAGAATTGCTACCAAAATCAAAGGTTGTTACATCATGAAAAGAAAAACGCCGTCAATTGGAGAGAGGGAAAAAGAGACTGTATAAAATGGCTTCCACTAACAGGAAGCAGACAATCACTTCGTTCTTTAAGAAATTTACTTCCACTGAAGGCAAAATGTCTCCCGCCAAACTATATGGTCTCTGAGAGAAATTTGGCATTGCTAGTAATGTTTGTAGAAGTAATGACAAATAAAAGATTGTCTGCTTCCTGCCTGTAGAAGCCATATTGGCTTCGTTTTTCTCGTCTCTTGAATTTAGACGTTGCTTACTAGTCGCTAAGAAGATGAAAGTTAGTCTTTTCACTTTAATATCGGAAAATAAGACAACTTAAATAATTTGGTTAAAATATCTATCAAGATTGAACTCCTGAAACCGCCTAAAAAGTGAAATTTCTTCAGAAATTGAAGCTGTGGTGAAGATTAAAAATTAGCAAACGTAATCTTGGAAAAAAATGAAATAATCAGAGTTCCCAGATTAAAAAATGAAAGAAAAGAAATAAAGCAATATGGTATCAATTAAATTTTATTTAAAAAAAAAACAAAAAACCCTGAGATTTACAATTATATATTTTATCAAAAAAGTTAAAAATCTGACTATTTTTTCTCAGGCGTTCCTTATTTTCATCAGTATATTCCTCTTCTTCACATTTTTTCTTACTCATTTTCTCCAGCAATATACTTTTCTCCTCGTTCTGCGTTTCACTTTTTTCATCCCACGATCTTGCCTCTTCTTTCTTCTCAGTAACCCCCACTTTGTTCTCTCTTTATTTAATTTTTCTGTATTCAGAAATGCTTTTCGATCTTTGTTCAGCAATTCTAGTCTACTTCCCGCCATTTTTCTTTTATGCCAGTTTCGTAACATTTGCATCTCTTGAAGGCAATTTTAATTTCCTGCGCTCTAAAATTCTTAATGGGATTGCAGCCACATTCCTGTACGATCACCAAAGTTAAGCAACGTCGAGCCTGGATGGGTGACCGCTGAGGAATACCAGGTGCTGTAAGCTTGGATATGGGATGGTGTAATGAATAATGTCTAAGAATTGTTAATCGGAAAGCCGAGTTCCAATTCCCGTTGAGTTTCTTATATTCACTTACACACATATACTCACGAGAGAGGTGTGAATCCGCCTCTTCTCCCACCAGCTATGGGTTAATTATTAAAACTTGTCACTTAATTATTATATCCCGAAAATAGTTTTACAATCTAAATTTTCTGGCTTTAAATAAACTACAAAACGTTGATTCATTTTAACGGCTTATCAATCAATCATGAATTTTTAATTTACACAAGAGAAACAAAAAAGCTTTCTAATGAAAAGAAAAGTTTTCAGTTATATTTTCGTTCGATCAGTTATCGGTGTAAACATTTAAAAAGTCCATTAGGTTTGGGCACAAAAGAAACGCAATAATTCTTTGTCTTTATTGATCAAATTTCTACATAAGCCGAGTCTGGTGAATAAACATCGAAACAAATGAAATTATTCCAAGCAAAGAAAAAAAATTCCAGAATGTTCTATAATCTAAATATATTTTCTAGCTTTAAATAACCTGCAAAAGGTTGATAAGCCGTAAAAATATTCAAATACATCGAATCAATCGAATTCAGCTTTTCATACATTCTAGAGTGATGCCCGCTTGGGATACCAGGTGCCGTAAGCTTGGGTGAGGGGGTAGATGTAATTAATAACGACTCGGAAACCATTATCGTAGAGCCAAGTTCCAAATCCTGTTCAGTTTGTTATATTCACTTACGCACAAATACCCTTGGGAATGGTATGAATCCACTTCTTCTCTCTCCAGCTATGGGTTAATTAGTGAATTTTGTATTACTGAATCATTATTATTTCCCCCAAAATAGTCTTACAATCTAAATTTTCTGGCTTTAAATAACCTGCAAATGGTTGATAAGCCCTAAAAAAAGTATCAATCATATTTTTTTTTAATTGACACAAGAGGAACAAGAAAGCTTTATAATGAAGAGAAAAGTCTTCAGTTAATTTTTTTGTTTGATCAGTTATCGGCGTAAACATTTTAAAAAAGTCTATTAGGTTTGGGCAAAAAAGAAGCACAATAATTCCCTGTCTTTATCGATCCAAGCAAAGAAGCAAAAACGAAAAAAAAACACCTTTCATTTTAGGCTTGGAAGAGAAGTCTATATGGAGACAAGCAAAACACACGCCGACCAAACAGGGAGCTTGAGGAATTTCATCAGTGAAGGTGCGAATCGAACGTATTACTTACTATCTATTTTTGTGAGTCAATGCGTAAACAGCAATAAAGGAGACCGCTTCGAAGTAAACTTTTTGCTGAGCCTACGGGTTCGGATTGCCCCACATTAAATTCGACCTTGTGCCACATCCTGCCCCGTGGGGAGGTTGGTAAATATTGTCTAGCTGTGATCTGTTGAGTACGAATCAGACTTACGCGAGAACTACCGACCTTCCAATAGTAGCACTCACAACTGGATTGACTTGCGACGACTTTGTGCATAAATGTTACCTTTATTCTTATTGTACTTTTTTTTTTTTACAATAAACTTTTACTTATTTTATCCACCGTGTTTTTCAAGTACATATTCCTATTATTAGGTTGGTGCAAAAAATATGACGTTTTCTCACATATGTTAGAAAACGTCATTATTTTTGCACCAACCTAATAGCACGAAATATATAACAATTCGATTTACACTAGTTGATTAGTGAGTGTCTATCTTTAAGCAAAGTCATCTGTTTCTTTTAAATATCTATATAAGGCGTTTAACGTCGAGCAATGCTTACTACGTTTCCATTCCCTGAATACATAGATGCTTCTAATGTCGTGTTTTGTGTATTACTTACTAGGCATTAGGATGTAAGTTGCACAGTCTTATTTCTACCAATAAAATACAAATTGCAACATAACAATTCAGTGTTACTTTCTTACGTTGATTTGTAGATCAACCTAAAAAGAAATCATGACTTACATTTTGAAAAAAAAAAAAAAAATCTTTTCCGTGATACTTTGGTTCCAGAAGTTCGGGCCTTCACAGCTAGGATCCGCGAAACCACCTACACTGCGTTGACACATCCTTATTCTCCCCTTCATATTCCATTATTGAGATGTATGTTCCGCATAGTGAGCTTCTTCAGCGGAATTTTTTAACGTGGAACAAACTCCTGAGGGAGGTGACTGTCCGATCACTACAATCTAAACCCCGAGTGTTAACTGTTATCTATCCTAAATATCTTTATAATGTACAACCCTTACTCCCTTAATATACCCATTCAGTAACCCTCTATCTTGAGTGGCTCTTCAGCCTTCGACTTGGTGAACAATAATGAACAGAATTTAAGTAGCCTAAACTTAGGAGAAGTAAAAACTGGACCTTGGCATCTAATGGCAGAGTCCATTTTCTTATCCTAAAGAATCTGTAATTGGTATTCATTAGTAGCTTTCACACCTTAAAGGAGAGGACAAAAGTTATTTTGCGCAGTGGGGAAAGAGATATATTTAGACAGTTTGATCAAATGGTTTTGAAATAAATAGGAATAGATATGTACGCCTAACGCCCGGTTCATATTCCTCCCCAGTCTTTTGAAGGGGAGTGATGATTTATCCCTTGCTTCCTGTTTAGTGTTGAGTTTCTGGTTCTTTCTAAAGTCTACTTTAACTCTGTACTTCTATGGTATCTGCCTAAACCGTAAAATTTTATTTACTAACAATTTATTTTCCTCTTCAATAATAGATAGGTTCGCCTATCGTCCATTTTACACTCCTCTACGGTTTTTGAACAGAAGTAGGGGTTTATCCCTTGTTTCCTGTTTAGGATTAACTTTGCGATTCCTTCTAACATTTTCATTCTCTTTTATTCCCAACAGCCCCTTGTGTCATAGTGGCGTTATTGTCTTGATTTTGATGAACTGATTAAAAAAAGAAATTAGCTTAAATCAACAAGCATATTTATTATGTTGGTAGCTATAGGACTATCATCTTATGATTTTGTTTTTTCTGTGAGTAAAAAAAAAATACCTAGTCATGTGTTGTATGATATCAGTATCAAAGTAATACTCCTTCATCTACACGAGGGAGTTTATTGGTGTACAGGGAAAATTCGGCTTATGCCTACCTTTCAAATGTTTCAACATCAGTTACGTTAACTTCACTACTAACTTACGTGTCCACCTCGCCATACATATTTATGATCTCGTCAGATTAAGAAATTCCTGAATAAATTAAGATGACGTTGGTTAGGTTTCGGTTGTGAAACTCATATTAGGTGATAAATACCTTTTGGAGGCTCAGTGATATGTATTTCTGAAGTAGTATCATTTAGCCTTCTCTCACTATAGCCTCTCGTGGCCTAATGAACAAGGCACCGCTACCCTAAAGGTGGTTTCTCTGATGGAAAAGGAGAATATATGCCTAATTTCTGCTGAAATGTCCTTCTACTGAAGACTACGATCTCTAGACAGGTTGATATTAATTTAAAAAAAAAGACATGGATATCTACTTACTCCTATACACCAAAATATAACATACTCATATTAAGAAAAGTGTGTCTTGAAAACTTCTTTGTCTAAGACACTTCGCGAAATATCAAATTACCACACATAAGACAAGACACTTCGACCTTAGGGGTAACTGTTAGCCAGATTAGACTGGTTGACCATCACTACCTGGGAGTGATTTTGATCTTCATTCTTGCTTCATCCAAAAATTCCACGTTAATTAACTAAACAACGGGCGAAATGACTTTAATAATAATAATATAATCGCCCATCATATTAAAGAAATCCCTTTTGGGAGGGTTCAAGAACTTTCAATATCCAATTGTAATGAATTTATATAAAGACAACATAATCACTTATTAAATAAAAGGTACACTTTCGCAGGGCTCGAGCCTGCATTCGTTTCGGCAAGCCACATATTTTTTAAAAATAAGTTTCTTTCCTCTTGAGTGGTAATCAATTTCACTAGAATGTCCACTCAGATACGTTTATCGACTAAAATAATGTGAGGTCTTATATATATATATATATATATATATATATATATATATATATATATATATATATATATATATATATATATATATATAGCCTGACGATTGCATCTAGCATGAAACAGACTGTCGCCTCTAAGTGTTGACTTCTATATTCACTTTTATATTTACACACGCTCTATCTCTGATATTGAGCACTTTATACCATAAGTATAGCACATCTTAAGACTATAATTCATATATATATATATATATATATATATATATATATATATATATATATATATATATATAGAGAGAGAGAGAGAGGGCGTACTAATGTAAGCATGAAATCTTCAGTAGTGTGTGGTCGATATATACAGGTTATTGGGAATATATGGTGAAAATGCATGTGCATGAATCAACTTGAAAATATTACTCGCCTTACATCGACATTTTGCCTAAGGTAAATGTGGTTAAGAAAGAGGTGTTCTGCTTATTTCCTAAGTTGGAAGTCTCTGCTGACCTTTCAGATCATAGTTTCAATCCTGGACTTTAACCTCAGTACAAATATTGGCCAGTGGGATCGTTGTAAAATATTTCTCTCAGACGCAAAGCAAACTGCGCATGCGTTAGGTGTAATATAAATTCCATCCCCCGCTACTCTAACCAGAACGTGATGAATCCAGATCCACTTTACTGTGCGTTCTTAATGCTCATTTCTCGTTATCAGTCTCATGATGTGCCGGCAAAAATGGTTTATTTGTCGTGTCGATTGTACAAATAAATCAATAATGTTGAGGTATAGGTGAGATATATCAAATTTATTAAATCTGACGTGTTGATGCATTAAAAAAAAAAGAGATATTGTATCGATGTAATGGTATTTATTCAAATTCTGTTAATCCGTTTATATAAAGGGGACTAGTGTCTCCCCCTTTTTTTACACGACTGTAAATCAAACTAGTGTCTCCCTTATTTTGACTATTGTGTAAACCAAACTAGTGTCTCCCTTATTTTGACTGTTGTGTAAGCCGAACTAGTGTGCCCTTATTTTGACTGTTGTGTAAACGAAACTAGTGTCTCCCTTATTTTGACTGTTGTGAAAAGCGAACTAGTGTCTCCTTTATTTTGAATAAGCTTTAAAGCGAACTAGTGTCTCCCTTATTTTGAATAAGCTGTAAAACGAACTACTGCCTCCCTTACTTTGAATAAGCTGTAAAGCGAACTAGTGTCTCCCTTATTTTGAATTAGCTGTAAAACGAACTAGTGTCTCGCTTACTTTGAATAAGCTGTAAAGCGAACTAGTGTCTCCCTTACTTTGAATAAGCTGTAAAGCGAACTAGTGTCTCCCTTATTTTGAATAAGCTGTAAAGCGAACTAGTGTCTCCCTTACTTTGAATAAACTGTAAAGCGAACTAGTGTCTCCCTTATTTTGAATAAGCCGTAAAACGAACTAGTGTCTTCCTTATTTTGAATAAGCTGTAAAACGAACTAGTTTTTTTTTTTGTTTGTTTTGTTTTTTTACCCGATAGTCAACAAATGGTAGAAGTTGGTCTAGTTCACACTAATCTAAATCGGGCTAACGTCGTTAAGCCTAGTAACCCAAAATAAACATCATTCTCGGTGAGCCAAGTTCGAATTCTATTACATTCACTTACATGCTAATCCCTTTGAGAAAGGTATGAATCCTCTTCTTCTCCCCTCAGCTATGGGTAAATAGTAGGACAGACAATGGTTCTATAGCTTTGGATGGTAACTGGTCTACCGCAGAAAGAAATGGCAACTTACTGTGGGAGAAAATCTGCCTCGTTAATCATATATCAAAAGATACATGATCACCTAATCATGTATCACGCACGGACTGTCTCGGTGAGTAGCAAAAGTTATCTAGTTTTGTGTAGCACAAATCTACAGATGAGCACCAATTAAGGATAGAAGTCAATTCATTTTAAGAGTCCCGGAGTTTAAGTAACACTTATACTATAGAGTGGTCCCTAACTTATTTAACAGAAGCTTAAAAATTGTAGATACCTTATGAATCTTTATTATTACAGTAATAAATATCTACACGATGCGTTTATTAACATCTGGACAAACCTATGGTGTCAATACTTATGTTACATCTGTTTGGTCTGATTCAGTTCACTTCATTTGTAATGGTGAACTTCCTTATCCATAATCTCTGCAGTGGCTCATGTTATTCTTTTAGAAACTTAGTATGCCATAAGATTACGAGTGACATTCAGTAAGGACTGAGTTAATGAGTAATCTGTGGGATCAACTTGGTGCTATTACAGGAGAAGCGCTCATATTCATATCAAACTTGCATGATGTAAGACCATAAGTAACACAGTATCTAGTAAGGATTGCACTCATTAAGCTAGTCATGGTTAAATGTTAGGAAACATTTGGCTTTCATTGATCGACTATTTCTCTTAAAACATTATCTACAGAAACTGGTACCTCTTGTTCAGGAGCTGTTATCGCTCTTTCCTTATTGATGAAGGTTTCCTTCTCAACCTTTTTATTGGAAGTAGTGTGAAACGCCATCATCTTGATGTGCTATCCATTTTAGTTGTCAGCAATAATCATTCTACGGAAGGAATGGCTTTCAAAATCGCTCTGCGTTGTGTATGTGTTGGTAAGACTTTCCGTTGGCGAATTGTATCCTCAGAAATCGCGACCTTTGATTTTTCCCCGCAGTAAGTTGCCATTTCTTTCTGCGGTAGACCAGTTGCCATCCAAAGCTATAGAACCTGGCCTTAGACAAGGCACTTTTAACTGGGTCGTACCTATTTTGATATTATTTACTCACACAGCTTTATTATTTTATTTTCAGTTTTACTGATTAGTGTTTTGAGAAGACTCCTTTAGCAAGTCTAAAACCTTAGGTAAAGATAATATTTTCTTTTTAATGTTATTGAGAATATTATATTGAGAGATTTTTCCGTGTATGGGGAAAATGGGGATGAGCACATACTTCCGATCTCAGATCGTGAGAGTTTTGCTGGCATTTTCTCAGTATACTTTCCTTTTATTTTTAGTTCTACTACTACAATAACAACAACGGTTTTCTCTTTTCTAGTCTCTCTTTTCTTTCGTATTTTCGCAATTCTTCTCTTTTTTGTTTTTTTTCGCTATTCGCCTCTTTTCGCTTTTCTTCTCTTTTTGCTTTTCGCTCTCCGCTCTCTTTTCGTTTTTTGTCTCTCTTTCTCTCTCTCTCTTTCGCTCTCTCTCTCTTTCTCTCTCTCTCTTTCGCTCTTTCTCTCTCTTTCTCTCTCTCTCCCTTTCTCTCTCTTTCTCTCCCTTTCTCTCTCTTTCGCTCTTTCTCTCTCTCTCTTTCGCTCTCTCTTTCGCTCTCTCTCTTTCGCTCTCTCTTTCGCTCTCTCTCTTTCTCTCTCTCTTTCTCTCTCTCTTTCTCTCTATCTCTCTCTCTCTTTCGCTCTTTCTCTCTCTCTTTCGCTCTTTCTCTTTCGCTCTCTCTCTCTTTCTCTTTCGCTCTCTCTCTCTTTCTCTTTCTTTACCTTTCTCTCCCTTTCCCTTTCTCTCTCTTTCTCTCCCTTTCTTTCCCTTTCTCACTCTTTCCCTTTCTCTCTCTTTCCCTTTCTCACTCTTTCCCTTTCTCTCTCTTTCCCTTTCTCACTCTTTCTCTTTCTTTCCTTTCTGTCCTTTATCTTATTATTATCATGCTTCTTCCTTAGCGCGTACGTTACGCCCTGCCAGTTGTTCATAAATAATGGACTATTCCGGTTTGATCTCGAGGAAATAAGGAAAAGACATATCATCGGCGTTGTTTGGTTTCAGTTAGAGAAAATATTGAAAAAAGCGATCATAACACTCACATGTGTTTAATGTCTGCTTTAGTCAAATGGAAATACTCGTCAACTCTAGATATTTTCGTTTGTATCATACTAATTTGTAATTAATGAATTGCTTGTTATTTAGCATTTTTATTGCAATATTTTCTAAAATGTGCTAAGCTCAAATATATTTAGAGAGTAACTGAGAAATTTCCAACGGCGTGAAATTTTAATGGGTACTACTAGTTATTATTATTATTATTGTTGCTAGCGGAACTAGAGAAATACTTGCGGTAAAAAAAAGTCACTGAATATACCTTAACGCATTCCGATCGTTAACCAGCTGGTTAATGATCGGAATCGTTTTTTACTTGCTTTTTTTGTTTTGTTTTATTCTTACAAAAGAAAGAGACGTAACGCAAATGTTATTAGAGGTACAGAATATAAATACAATATAACAATCAAATTAAAAAGGGACAGAAGGAAAGCTACAGGAGTTGGCAAGAGCGAAATCTAAAAGAGAAAAAAAATATTATGCAAGATGTTAACCGGTTAACGTCACTCACTCGTCAGAAATCGATCGGGAAAATTTAAAAAAAAAAAAAAAAAAACACCGAGAAAGAAAATACACATGTATCAATTATATATTGACAGTGTGATCTGTATGTAGATATACCTGAATCCTAACAACTAATCCTGTTCGCATAAGGATGGTTTTCTTGTTTTAATATAAACTGATGACTTACAAGTGGCTGCCGGAATGTGATCCTCTCAAAACGGAGAAACATATTCTCACGAAATGATAAGACAGATTCCCAATCTCCCTAGTATTTATTTTCAGTCACGTTAATGCTAACCCCCTACCTGGGAAACATAGCATTAAAGGCTGTAGAGAAATATGTCCGTCATACGAAGTGGTCAAAGAAGCGTGATTGATAAACTGTTCAGCGTGTTTATATATCGTGATCTCGTTCAGACAAACTTGTTTCATAATGTACTGATAACTTGCTTTAAATATTACATGCTTAAATATGCTAAAATCTTTTCCCCTGGATATGCCATGCTTAAATGGGAATGCGTTTAATATGACTGTGCATTTTATGCCATCAAATACAGTACTTTCATATTTATTAAGCTTGCTTCCACTTCCTGCAAAGACATAATGTATAAAAGAATTAAAGTAAAACTAAGTGAATACCCAATGAGGATCAGTTACGTTATCGCAATAAACTAAGAGTGACATGTTAATAACGACTCTCTGGTATAGTGCACACAATTCTCGTCTCACCATTTTAGAATCCATAATGTTAATATTGTTTTTTTCTGCAAAAGTTGGCATTCTCTCGTATTACTCCAAATCTTATTTTTTTTATCTTTTATCCACGTATTTTTTTTCTTTTACGTGGCAGTAATAAAAATTGAAAAAAAAAAGGCATGCAATCGTTTTTTTTTCTTCAAATAGATACAAAATAAAGCAAAAATAAAAGATGCCATAGTTTAGTTTTGTCGATATCTTTTAATGACTGTTTCTTCTCATTCACTTCCGGTGTAACTCCGCAGTAAATTTCACAAGGCAGGAAAATGGAATCTGTCCGCCATTGCATCTTTCATTCATGAAGAAGTTGGGGAAAAAAATGTCATAGCATGTCAGCAAAGTTATTTAGCTGAGTGCCTCTTTCCTGTGAAGAAAATAAGCCGTTTATATGCGTGCACGGGCGTAAAGATAAATAAAACGAAAATACCAAAGTAAATCAAATAACACGAAATATATTGATTCATCGAGTTATTTATTTATTTTCATTTGCTTCTGATTTTCTTTTTTATTATTTTCTTTTTCATCTCTATATTTAACTATTTTTCTTTTTTTTTTTTTTTACGAACGTCATGTTTTAAGGATTGGAATATTCTTACTGAATACAAAATCTTTTTCCCCTCTTTTCAACAATAAAGCAAGCTGCTTCTTCCTTATTATGATTCCCTATTATTCTTTGATTTCTTCATATTTTCTGTAAGTCTATTCCCAAATTATGGACCTCTTCCGTGCTTATGAATATGGAAATAGAAGAGATATGGATCTGCTTATATATTTTCATGATCCAAAAAGCGACGAAACGATGTCAGATAGTTGATGGAGTACAGCAGAGTTTACAAATATACGAAAACTCTGAAAAGCAATTCGGTGAACTGCTTAAGTTATAAGCTATAAATATGAGTTGGTAAACCTTACACAATTCTTTTAAGAAACTATGCAATGTATTAAGAGATCAAAAACATCATTAGAAACAGGAGGAAATAAAAAATAAGACCTATGTGTAATATATGGCAGGGAATACTAAACAATTTCTGTGCAGGCGAAGAAAATAGTTGAAACGACCGATATGTGGTTCTGCAGTTTGTTTGTTTTTTTTACATTTATGTTGATCCTGTACAAGGCTCAAGAGCCACTGGAAGTAGAGTATGACAGAGTAAAATTCAGTTTATGTGAGGAAGATAACGGTTAACCCTAGACTTGAACAGAGTAAGATTGTGGCGATCGGGGAAGCATTCTCTTGGGAGTCGGTTCCACAGGGCAGTAGTTCGTGGGAATAAGCTGTTTAAATCGAACTTGCATCTCACCAGTACAATACAAAGAGAATGAGGTTGGTTCACTACAATGTGAGTGGAATTTTAGACGTGAAGTTTAGAAGTAGTGGGTCTAAGGAACGTACATCGTTTGAACACATCCCATGAAAACGAAAAGACAACGAGAGACTTTTCGTTCGTAGGAAAGGAGTTGTAGGCTCGAAATGTTTATAATACAAAGAAATTGCTTCTCCCTATCAGAAATAGAAAACTGAAACGCTTGATGGCACTGCTATATTCCGAGCTAATAGGAATATATACTTGAAAAATACGGTGGATAAAATAAGTAAAGGTTTATTGTAAAAAACCAGTACAATAAGAATAAAGGTACAGTTATACACAAGGTCGTTGAAAGTCAATCCACTAGTGAGTGCTTCTATTGGAAGGTCGGTAGTTCTCTCGTAAGTCTGAGTCGTGCTCAACAGATCCCAGCTCGTAATATTTACCAACCTCCCCACGAGGTAGGATGTGGCTCAAGGCCGATTTTATGTAGGACAAAAATTCTACGTAGAACCCGTATAAACCGGTTCGGGTCTGTTTACCTCCCCGGACGAGACTCTACCCAGCAGCATCGCCTCGTCTGGGTTCCTCTCTGCTGGGAGGCAGAGAGTTCGGCCAGCACAGCTGAAAAGATTTCAGCTAGTCGGTATTTACTAACCCCACTCCCACGAGGGTAGATGTAGCACAATGCCGACTTTAACGTGGGACATCCGAGCCCTTAGGTAGACCGACCCGATCCCGTTTAAAAGGGATCGGGTCGGTCTACCTCCCCGAACAAGACTGCCCCTCGGCATAGCCTCGTTTGGGTTCTTCTCCGCTCAGAGGCAGAGAGTTCGATCAGCAAACCGAAAAGTATTTCAGCTAGAATATTTGCCATCCGCCCCACGCGGTCGGATGTAGCACAAGACTCTGTCCTTCATCATAGCCTCGTCTGGGTTCCTCTCTGCTTTCGGGCAGAGAGTTCAAATGTATAGCTGAAAAGATTTCAGCTAGAATATTTAGCCCCCCACCACCACTACCACGATGGTTGCATGTGGCACATGGCCGGGTTTAACGTAGGTTCTCCGAGCCCATAGGCTCGGCCAAAAAATGCCCGTAGAACCCGCATAACGGGATTGGGTTGGTCAACCTCCCCGAATGAGACTCAGCCCTTTGGTTGAGCCTCGTCCGGGTTCCTCTCTGCTCAGAGGCAGAGAGTTCGACCGTCTAACCGAAAAGATTTCGGCGAGGCTCTATAGTCTGTTGACTTACTTATAGTGTAGTTACTCATGAGGGTGACAGTTTATACCATTACATCAGACACAAAATAAGGAAAGAAGGTCTGAAGAAATTAACGCACAGCGTACATCGAAGACAAGAGAAGCCGAAGACTCCAGCAAGAAAATTATCAGGCAATTTTGAGTAAATGACTGGATAATACAATCTTCTCACTCACTTGTTTATTCCTTCCAACAATCGGAGAAAATTCGCCCTGCAATGTCGTTAAAAAAGGCAGAAAAACAAAAAAAAAAAAATAACACCAAAAAACATACTTTGTTGGTATTTTATTTATTTTAAAAATGAATTAAGGGCGAGAATAAAATACAGGATAATTATGGTGTGTGATTGTAATACTGCGAAAGTTTTGGCATGCGTACTGTAAGTGGTTCGCTAACTTTTAAAAACATCTATATTTCAACTGAGTATTTTAGTATCTTGTCTCCATTTGAACTTCTTCGAAAGGACACTTCTCTTAGAATAAGAAAGTAATTTCTGAAAAACATAATGTGGAAAGAATGCTTGGAAAATTTGATACTCACATGACCTACTGAAGAGAGGGAGGGCATTCATCGAGTAAACAGTCTAACAATTTGTCTAAAAGATAGATCAGAGTCACCGGGATAATAAAAAAAAAAACTTTGCTAACAGCTACAAAGGAGAGGAAGTTATGTAGATCCATGAACTCCACGTCCTAAAGGGTCACGACACATAGGTTTTATTAATTTTAAATTCTTTTATCTAAATGCGTGTTTTTGCCAGCAATATTAAATTTCAACAAGATATTTTTTAAATAGTTATTGGTGTATTAATGGCTAGAGATTTCGATCCTCATTGGGTGAACCATATAAAATTCGTCATCAGAGAGAGTAGTCATGTCATAAAACCATGCAATGTCGTAACTTCTGAGACTGTTTGATGGAAGCTTAGTTTACTATGGATATCTTGATCAGCATATTTTCATTTTTTAAGCGTGCTACTAGGCTGGCATTTAGTTCTCCCCTCTTTTTACTGTTGAAATAGGTAAATGCAACCATCACTTCGAGTCCAACAATTTTTTCTCGCACTTCCCACCTGTGGAACTCTCTTGAATTTCTTTGTATCCTTAATAACTAATCTTCAGAAATTTAAATGCAACGTCAATCCACATTTTCAGGGGGGGGTCTGTTTTTTTTTTTTAATCCCGTTCATCTTTTGTTATTGATCAATCTTCCCTATACTAAGTCTTTTCTTTCCCTTTCACTCACTGTAATCCCCCGCGTAGTAGTGGCATTCTCTCCTTGCTTGGGGTGAAATGATTTTTTTTTTAAATTCCCTCTGACCGTGTATATTTCTATTTTTCACGTTAAATTCTTCTGGGAATAAGGTGTACGTGTTCGAGCCTTGGGGAGGATAATGCTTTATTTGTTATCCATGCCGCTTACTAATCAAAGTAAAATAACGATCTGAGAATTGGAATAAAAAAAAATTAAATGAACAGTGAAGAAATCCTATTCAAATATACATACATACATATATATATATATATATATATATATATATATATATATATATATATATATATATATATATATATATATATATTGTCGCACTGTATAGGAATTGAGGATGTAGCTTGATTTTTACATAACGAATCTTTTCAGGTTCTTTAATGTCTAATTTAGTATGGTGAACTCGGCAAAAATAGACAGGAGTAATAGCCGCTTAATATTAGTCCACGTCAAGGCGCCTCACCATAAACATCTCTAGAAAATTATATTTCGGTTATTTTTCAAGCGTAAAACTTTCCCAATTTTTACTATGATTTTCACACTATTTACATTATTCGGACTATATATCCTCATCTTTGCCGCCATATTTATTACAACGTTTCGGCCACTGTATCTCTTCAGGTAACTTGGAATGTCGAACCTGATCCTTTATTTCGCTCACTGGGGTAGACTTTTCTAGTTACACGTGCCATGTTTAATGGATCTCAGTTATCTCCTGTTAATTCCCCTCTGCCTTAAACGGATATTGAACTCACACTGTTTGGGTCCTGTCACTGGATCTAACTAGTACTTCAATCCACTGTGCCATTTGTCCTTGCGGACATCTGTATATGAATTTCTGGGTCTTATAAACCTAATGTCTTCAGGAACCATTTTTACCAGTGCTCATATTGCAATTTTTGCTGTTATCATTGGCGACAAAGATGAGGACAATAGTTCGAATAATGTAAATCGTGTACATAATACCTCATCTCAGAAATATAGACAGATATGATTTTCACCTTGTAAAAGGCTAGAGAGACACTCAAGGTACTGGGTTACAGAGTAAGTTGAACATAACTGAGGAAGTTAACGGTTAATGGTGTAAACATTATAGTAAGCAGGAAGGTTGAAATAATCTTGACATTTGTCTTAAACGAATGGAAGTCGGTTCCAAAAAGAAGCTCTTCGGATGGATCTTCCATCTCACTGATAGAATACGAAGGAAATGAGGGATGTTTGCTACAATTTTAGCCAGGAAGGAATGCAGTTCGTCTGCACACTTTGCTTGAAAACAGCGATAGAGCAAAGAAAGGCTTGCTATGTTTTGTCTGTGTGAAAATGTTTGTAGAGAGGATAATTAATCACCCTATCACGGAGGCAGGGGCGCTTTTAGACTCTATCGAAACTAGAAATTGAACACAGGACACCCTCCTGTCCCCAGACTCCATTGATAGGCTCTTGTAGATGAAAGCAGGAGGAGTAAGTTTAGGCATTTCAAATTAAAACATTAAAAAAAAAAATCTATTTAAAACAATTGTAGCAGCTATCAAATATTGAAAAATGAACCAGAAAAAAGCTAGATATATAGGTATGTAATACATTCGTCTGATTGGTGTAAAATGACCCATTAGTTTTGACACACCGTTAAACAAAATCTAATCAAAGAGCCAAGCCTTTTTACTTCCCTATGTGGCCCAGAAATTCCAACAGTACTTTCTCAGCATCCTTCTGTACAAACTTCCTGCTGACCTGGGTATGACAATAAACTACATCCGCGTCCTGGGTAAGACGATAAAAATACATCTGACCGCAAGTCCTCTAATCAGGAGGTTTTAAGGAGGGTGGAGCCGCCTCTTACTTATTGATGTTCCCAGTTCCACCTTGACCTGGGGTGGTAGCCTCTGTTGGGATCCCGGCTATGGGTAAGTGATTAACCCCAAAACTGGAGTCAAGACACTATAAAAGTGTAAAAATAGGTTTTAATACCAGAAATACTTTGTAAAAAAATTATCAACAGCAACATATTTTTGAAAAAACAAAAAATATTACCAGCAATAAAAATCTTGTTGGCATTAAATAACGCAATGGAACTTGATATGCCGTCAAACAAAACAAAACAAACTTCCTGTTCATGTATGAGGAAACTGTCTAACATTCACGGCCATCATGGAGAATTGTAATTAAACAGTAGTTCGCGCGTCTTTTATTAGAAGCGGTAATTTCCAGTTTCTTTTTAACTTTTGGAAGAACTGAGAACTTCTAACCGAAAGTTTACTCTACAAGAAAAAAATAACCCTGAATATATTTTCGCATCTTTCCATTATAAATTGAAATGCAATGAGACTCGATATCGCATCAATAGATATTATTTTTTTGTCGGCAAACACATCTTCCGTTACTTTGCCTCGTTGCTGAGAAACACATGGATATTGAGTTATACCATCAATAAATAATCCGTTGTATAATCTCCGTAATTCATTATTTACAATACAGAAAGCCAACTTGTCTAACTTAAAATGTGTTAATGATTTTTTTTTTCTTCAGAATTATATTTACTTGGCTTGGCATTTGTCTTAAAGGAATTCCGATCAAAACAAAAACATCAGTTAAAACATTTGTGTCTTCATTGCAGGTAGAGAAGCGTGAGCTGCATAGATAGATATGCCAAGGATTACGCAGGTAGATAAGTAGGAAAAGGCTTAAGCAGATACGCTGATAGATAGATAGATAGATAGATAGATAGATAGATAGATAGATAGGAAAAGGCTTACGTAGATAGATAGATAGGAAAAGGCTTACGTAGATAGATAGATAGATAGATAGATAGATAGATAGATAGGAAAAGGCTTACGTAGATAGATAGATAGATAGGAAAAGGCTTACGTAGATAGATAGATAGGAAAAGGCTTACGTAGATAGATAGATAGATAGATAGGAAAAGGCTTACGTAGATAGATAGATAGGAAAAGGCTTACGTAGATAGATAGATAGGAAAAGTCTTACGTAGATAGATAGATAGATAGGATAATGCTTACGCTGGTAGATAGATAGATAGGAAAAGGCTTTCTCAGATACGCTGATAGATAGGAAAATGCTTACGCAGATCGATAGATAGATAGGAAAAGGCTTACGTGGATTGTAGATTTATAAGTGGAATTGATAGAGGCAGTAGGAAAAATATAAATTAGCTAAATGGAATAACGAAAAAAAATATAAGCAATCAGATCAACATAATCAGTGAAACAATCACGCAAGTCTTAAAAACAATGCTTACCTTAAACGTCAACATCCGAAATTCTAACTTTTTATCATTCCCGGACACCGATCCACCGAGCTAGAGGGTAATGTGTCGCATTCTCGGTCAACTTGCAGGTCAACAATGAGTTACTCTGATGTTGGATTCCGTGCCAAATTTGACTTGAGGTTTCATTCTGGAAACTTTATTTTTTGTCTGAGAAGAGCATCTCGTTAATCATAACTGCTGTACGAAAACCCTTGAAACATCAAGAGCAACGTGGAAAATGGTTTAATTTAGTGAATACTAACAGCATGGCCCGGCGTTGCCCGTGTTTGATTAAAAAAATCGTACGACTCGTACAGCAATCGCTATCACTAGACTTAAAATATTTTTGACCTTCCTTGCCTTTAAAGGAGTGCCCTTTGCCGTGCTGATGTTGATAGATAGATAGATAGATAGATAGGAAAAGGCTTTCTCAGATACGCTGATAGATAGGAAAAGGCTTACGTTGATAGGCAAGAAGTAAAGCATCTATCTATCTATTTCACACTGCGAATTTTTTCTAAGCTCTATACTAAACATTAAATCTGTTACGAAAAAAGAACTAAACAAAATGAACACAAAACGATCAGCTTTAAAAAAGAACTCGTAACTGGAAAAACCGAATGAAAAAAGAATGTTAACAACAAATACTTTTTCACACCCAACCCAGTTCTGCGGAATCAGAATCAACGTTGAGTTTAAGCAAGCGAATGTTCCAATTGGAGTAAAGTGCCATGCAGATTTAAATTTTTCCCACTTGTGACGAATGCAGATATGGATTTTTTTTTTTTTGCATGCTAGCATGCTAGTTAACATTCGTGTCAGTTGGCTCTCACGCTGGCCAATAGAATCTTCCTGCCTATTGGTGGCAGCCAGCTATAGGCTCTCACTCTTGCCATTATAAAATGGCCGCAGACTACATGAAAACTGCCGTAGAAGCATGAAAACATCGATTATTTCCACTGTCGATGGGAGTTAGGAAATGCAAAGTCGGTCTTGGCCTTCCTGCTGACTTGGAGCATATCCATGTAAATTTTGGTGCAAATCCGTCGAAAATTGCGGCCGTGCATTCGTCACACACACACACACTGGCTTTTATAGATAGAGATTAGTCCTAAGTTTTTCTTGCTCGCGTCCGGGAATTTCGTGAATCTTCTTTATCGGTTACTCCCTCCTACCCTGAGGACGAACTTTTTTTTATTCCTTGTGTAACAAAAGAATAAATCTCACAATGGATGAATTAATACGTAAATGGGAAAATATATGATAATAATAGCTAATTTTAACATGGCAGGATAAACTATTACTCTATGGACGATCGTTATATATTTTTAATTAGGATCATTGTCGGATCTATCAGATTCCCGATACGTCTGACTGGAAATGGTTGTGACCATGACCGAGAAAACTATTTAATATTATTATTAAACGTGAAGTGATTACTTCAAATATTATTATAGTCAAGAGTAGAACTAATAGGAATCTCGGATTAAAAAGAAATTTATTAATTCTTTAGAAATTGCTCTTTTTTTTTACGTTTCCTATACGAAAGTAGACAGATACGGACTTTCGTGAAAAAATAAACTGAACGGGAAAATGCCGTTTCCTTAGAAAAACGGAAAATAGAACCTGGTTGAACTTTGAATCTCTCGGTAGCTGAGCCGTAAAACATGCCAGGTGAAACGGTGATTCGTATTATTAAGCGGGAAAGAATTAGAAGGAACGAAAAGAAAAGAGTAAATAAAAAAAGAAAAGATAGAAAATACGAAAACTACTAAAAATGGAAACGAAAATCAGATGAGAGATATAACTTTGCGCAGCCTCCTAGAAGCCCTCCACGACTGTTAGTTTCCTGTGTGAATCACATTTCAGGCGGAAGAGAGCAACAAAACTCTTGTTATTCCAAGCAGTTAATATATGACAGTCGCGGATAGCTTTTAGGAGACCAGGAAAATTTTATAATCTTTGAATATTATATCTTTGGTCTGTATTTTTATTTTCCATATTTTGCAATGAACACTTCTTTTTGTATTGAACTTTGACGTAGATTTTACTATTGTATTTAATATTTATATTTTGATTTAGGAAATGGATAAAAAAAAAAGAAGAAAGAAAAACTGACGTAGTATTGATCGCTGGATATCTAGAGACATTATGAAAGAATGCAGGTCAAAATGGAAAGGTGAAAAACTTGCGATAGAATAAAATTCTGATCGGATAAAACAAAAGAAAAATGGCTTACGGGCACATGACGTTGAGACACTGGTTTCCGTACGATCACCGAAGTTAAGCAATGTCGTGTTTTGTCAGTACCTAGATGGGTTACCTCTTGGGGATATCATGTTTTGTATGTTTGAATTTGCGGGTGGAGTATTCGATAATATCTTAAAATTGTTTGGGTATCTCAATTTCAGTTATTTCCCTTTGATAACTCTCCAAGTTTTTCTTCCCTTTGCTCTGGCCACGTATTGAACTCGCAACACTTTTAATCAAGTCATTTTCCAATCCATCCACCAACGATTTTATTCTTGACCCAAAGAGTTCAATGGAAATCCAAATACACACACACACACACACATATATTAGGTTGGTGCAAAAATAATGACGTAATAATGTCGTTTTTTGACGTATTTTTTAATGTCAAAAACGACATCATTACGTCATTATTTTTGCACCAACCTAATATATATATATATATATATATATATATATATATATATAAATCCAGTACAGAGTTGGTATAGATGTAGTAAAATTCCGATAACCAAAACCACTATTTTTTTTTTTTAAAGTGTTCAATACAGAGTAGAGCAAATAATATTTATTAAAAATTATAAGATAATCCTGTTTTAACATCACTACAAATGTAGCGATTTTGTTCCAACGATTCTGGTGTCTTGTCAAGTGATGGTGTTGATTGCAAAATAAAGAGTTTTACAAGTTCATACTGATTTCTAATCAAATCTGATATTAATATCAAAGCATTAATAAATTGTATCTAGGATCCGTTGTCAAGTTATTTGAATTATCATATACTTGTATTAGGTTGGTGCAAAAATAATGACGTAATAATGTCGTTTTTTGACGTTAAAAATACGTCAAAAAACGACATTATTACGTCATTAGTTTTGCACCAACCTAATATTTTGATTGGCCATTATAATAATATTCCCCCTATTGGGGAGGTGAATTTTTTCAAACTCTTTATTTTGCAATCAATGCCATCACTTGACAACACACCAGAATTGTTGAAACAAAATGGCTATTTTTGTAGTGACATTCTAACACGCTTATGTTATATATATATATATATATATATATATATATATATATATATATATATATATATATATATATATTATAAATTAATTGATTTAAAATATGAAAATTGAGCACTATTTTGTAAAAATAAAAATATCTATAAGAACACCGGATTATATATTTTACTGTTCTTTCTTTATATATATATATAATTTATAAAAAACTAGGTAATTCGTATGGGTAAACCTAAGGAGGATATAATCCAGAGAGCTCAATGTAAATCCAGGGCAAATAATTTAAATAAAAACAGACCAATTTAAGGTTCCATGTAATAAATTATTTCACCACCACAGCCCTTTTAAAGGACTGGGGATCATCAGACTTTACTTCCAAACAAAAAATGAAAAGAAAATTTACATATTTTTGACGGGCCGTATTAAACATATGTAAATTAATGAAGTGAGGGGTGAGAGAGAGAAGACATGAGTGAGTTAGCAGATATTGACACATTTAAACAGTTAACTCACTCACTCATGTCTTCTCTCTCTCTCCCCTCACTTCCTCACTTCATTAATTTACATGTTTAATACGGCCCGTCAAAAATATGTCAATTTTCTTTTCATTTCTTGTTTGGAAGTAAAGTCTGACGATCTGCAGTCCTTTTAAAAGGGCTGTGGTGAAATAATGCAACCTTAAAGTGGTCTGTTTTTATTTAATATATAAGGTTGGTGCAAAAAATAATGTCGTTTTCTCACATATGTTACTATGTGAGAAAACGACATTACTTTGGCACCAACCTAATATATATATATATATATATATATATATATATATATATATATATATATATATATATATATATATAACTCGCCTGGTTGGATATAAGCTACCCATTCTAAAACGCATGAAACTAGCAGTCGCGGTCTGTCACTGCCTACCTGGATTTTTAATTTAATACTTATATAATGAGAGAGACAGAGAGTTCGTTTATTCTTTCTTTGATCTTCTTTTTCTTCTTCTTTATCTATGCATTAGAATTTTTCCCGTCTATATTTTACTTCTTCATTCCCAAATTCTCTTTCTTCTTTGTACACGTTCTCCTCCGATGAAATTGCATTTTTCGTCTTTTTATTTCCTCGATTGATTCTTTTCTATACGAAATTCTCTGTCCCCCCCCCCCGACACTTTTGTTAATTTCCTCCGTCTCTTCTATCTACTATTATCATTACTCCTCTCACTTAGACTCGTTTTCGTTATCTTTCAAACTCTTTTCATTTCTCTTGATATCATTTCCATTGGACCGCCATTTTCACTTTCTTACACGGCAACATGACATTCTCTGTCACTTTCTCTGGTAGAAACTTGATGGAAGATATTTGCTCTTTTATTTGTTTACTTACAACTTCATGTCGTTTGCGCATACACCACTTCTATTTTACTTTGACTCTCAGGTTATTTTTTTAGTTTGCTCTCTACAAAAAATATACAAATGTTTAAAAGATGACTCTCCTGAGTCAGCAATAGAATTTGAATATAACTATTCTCCCTCGTTATAAATATATATATATATAACTTTTTTTTAAGTATGAATCCATTGCAATACATAAATGACTGTTTCCAAACTGAAACTCGTGTCCTAAAGCTTAATTTCAATATTAAACTTGAAATTTATACCAGTTTCCTTCTCGAGGGATTTGTAGAATAGCTAACAGACGAAATGGTTTAGGTTTGAAATGGTGTTGTAATCTGGAGTTTCTCTTTCGTTATCAAGGTGTCTCTAGTTTGACGAAAGTGTGAATGTTTATTATATATCAAATTTATGGAGTCATGTAAGGTTGGGTTACGGATTTTTGTCTGGCTGCAATGGTCTATTAGGCTCTGTTGTTTTTATTACTATCTGCTAAAACTCTTACTGATTGATGTTCTAGTTACAGTCTTTTTTGGTGCTTATTTTTTTCTTCATTGTTTCTTAAAGGGATGCTTAGTTATTACTGGGTTATATTTTTAATACTTTACTTTTATACGTGTCTGAAATTTATTGGATTTTCTAATAGATTTTATATGGTTTTGTGTAATTATTTATATATGATATTTTGGAATTTATACATATATATATATATATATATATATATATATATATTAGGATTTAATTTCTATTGTAAATTTTTTCTATCCATTTATAAATTAATAATTTTTCAAGGCGTGTATTTAGTGGTGTCAGCAAAAAAACGGTATTTTATTACTTTGACTTAATAAATTTTGTTTTTTTAGAAACTTGATAATGTGTAGTTTTTCATGTCGGCATAAAGGGAATGGATCATCTCCGGTTCTACAAGTTTTTTGGTCAAATTATTATTTTCCATTTTACTGTTGGTATTTTATCTGTTTCTTTTAAATGTCCAAAATATTTAGATAGGGATGTTTGGTTTCGGTTTCTGATATTATTGAAGGAACCTTGATATTGTATCCACCTCATTTTAAATTCATTTCTTGTGGATCCTATATATATCTTTTCAGTATGTGAATTCTCAATAGATGAGATTGTTCATTGGTATACTACGGATTCTATGCGGTATATTTTTTATTCAAAGGGAAATTTTCAGGGTTTCTACAGTTAGATAATTTTTCATTAATGTAGTGTAATTTCATTTTAGGATGTTTATTTATTTTATTTTGGCATGCGTAATTTTTCAAAATTTTATTATGTTTTTATAATCCTTTCTAAATTTTCCGTACAGCTGTAACTTAATTTTAGGGTGTTTTTATTAAAATCCTTACTAAGTTTACTATTATTAAGAAAACGTTTTTCGATTAAAGCTAGTAATTTTTGTTCTAGCTTATTACTAACCATTTTATTGAATTGATTTTTCTTTTTCTGTTTTTCTTCTGGTTTATACTATTATTTTTTTCTATAATTGATGTTAGGGTGTTTGTAACCACTATATTTTAGAGCTTGGTTATAAAAATTACTATGTTTATAGAATATTTGTTCATTAGTGGAATTCATACTAATTCTTTTCTCAAGTGATTTCAAATACGAACCATCCATTATAATAACGTATTGAGTAATGAAAACGTCGGATTACATGTAAATCATATATATATATATATATATATATATATATATATATATATATATATAAATTCTACGAGACAAGAGCCTTGAGATAATAATTTACATCAATGCCTTGGCCAGGCAGTGTGAACAATAACTGAGCAGTATTAAAATAAGAACTAGACAATATCTCTAGACATTGGCAGTGGAACAAGAACAGTCTACGCCCGTACATTAAATAAAGGGTTCAGTTCAGAACTCTCTGTAAGTTACCCAGATCGATATGCAACTGATGAAGGCCAGGGGAGGCACAACGGCCGAAATGTTGTGATGGCAACAAACAAAAATGAGGACGATAGCCCGATTATAAATAGTGTAAATAATTTTTCACCCACAGCCTCTTAAATAGCATTGAATTTTACAGCTATTCTATTCTCGACCATATTGGCATCCCCCTGCCTCTGTGATTTAAGCTGGTGAGTAGATTATTTGTATTCACCAGCTATTCTTTTTCCAACATATCAGGTTAGTGTAGAAAATTTAATGTCCAATGCCGGCCTCCTTCCCCAAGAATGCGTGTATTGTGCGCAAGAAACTGACGGTCGTAGAAGGCCTCACCTACACCGGAAGCTTTTGATTGATCCCACTATCTTAGCAATGATGTAAGGTATAGATGTGTAAAAGTTGAACCAGAGACACATCCTTTCTCTAGCGAATGTTCTTGGATACAGAGATATCGTTGTCAGGACAACTACGTCGAAACAGAGGAAATCCGAATATAATGTTCTCTCTTTCTTGTAAATTTGCATACAGGAAGAAACCGTTATTTCCTTTTTCTTCTTCTTCAAACACATGACAACCAAAGTTTGTTCTGCTTTGTTTTGTATTTTGGGGTGTTTTTTACAATTCTTCATAAAAATTATAGGATGTGTAAGTGCTGTAACGATTGTCATCGCGGAATCTGCGAACAGAGATCAAATTCTGGTCTAGGCTGTTGCGTTCCCTTTCTCAAAAAGTCCCTTAGAAGTCATGTATTCATCTCTTCTATCCTACAGCTATGGGTTAAACGGTAAGATAGATCGGGTTACCTTGCGTAACAACCAGTGTAGGAGAAAGATAACCCTGAATTTAAAATCAACCCGAAAAAATTTTACCTCCGCTAATCTATCTTTCGTTAGACACATTAACTACCACTACGGCTACAGTACCATATGTTGCAACTAAGAAACTCATGGGTTAGAAGCTAGTGAATAAAATGTATTCTTATTTCTGTCCGAATAATGACGCTTCCGCGACGTAATATCGCATCTCTGAGGCCCTGGAGTCATTGGGCGAGTTTATCTGTCTGTCCAAGGCTGTTCGTAAATGACTTTGAATCTGTTAACAAACTTTCAATACAGTGAAAAATTCCCTATCGCAAATCCAAAAGGTGGGAAAAACGAGTAGTATAAAAAATCAGAAATCACAAGTCAAAGAAGCAAAATAAAATAGGGTAAAAAAATCCATCTCAAAGATTCTAATGCAGCGTACTCATTCTCGCTAAACGAATCACGGTATATTTTATTACAAATATATATATATACAAATCCCGTTTATTTTAAATGCCAAATATATTTTGTAAATTAAAAACTGTAATTCCAGTATAATATATATTTACACCAACAGGGCACCTCGAGACGGTGTTATGGTTTGCAAGCTTGTTTCGATAGAATAGTTACGACTGTGTAGTGAGTTCGATCCTCACTAGGTACCTCGTATTCTCAGCCTTATGTCACATCTAAGCTACGCTTGGAAAATCATTATATCTACGCCAACATTTCGATAGACAGATATATTTTTTAAAATTTAAATTACGTAACGGCCAGTCTCAGTACCTGAAGACTACGTTATACATGAAACAATGCTGTTAGTGAGGGATAATATGTATATTTATTAATATATACTTAATAGCTCTGTTGTATTACATCGAGCATTGTTTTGTTAACACCAGCACTATATGTGTTATATATTATAATTACTGTTATGAGACCTTACCCATAATAACATAATGGACTATTCCATACGTAATAAATACTGCGCCTCAAGAAGAAAGCAGGGAGTTGAGCCTGAAGTCGGGCGACCGGCTGATCGGTTGAACTCTGACTTCGGGCGGGGAGGAACCCGAACGAGGCTACGCCGAAGGGAGGAGTCTCTTTCGGGGAGGTAAACCGACACTGAATCCGTTTATACGTGTTCAAAGGGTATATTTTTTGCCGAGCTCACGGGCTCGGAGATCCCACGTTAAACCAGCCTTGTGCCACATGATGCCCTCCTGGGGTGGGGGTGACTAAATACTGTTCAGTCTGAAGTCTGGAGTGAGGTCCGTCAGAAGTCTGTCTGGAGTCTGTCAGTCAGAGCGAACGAGTCAGTCGAGTCAGAGTCAGTCCGAAACAGAGTCGCGTTCAGACAATTACTACAAGGCATTGGAATAGTGATACTGGTCGAGACTACATTGTTCTCCCGACTAAACCTGATTGTTCGTACTAACACTTTTTACTTCTCTGTATATATTCTTGTTTGTAATATATCTGTGTTATTCCATATCCGTGTTCGAGTTCTTCTTATTTGGTTCTACCTTGGACTATCACCGTGGTACAAGGAACCGGACCATAACAATTAGCATAGAACTTAGAGTTACGTCAAATCAGCTCAACTGTAAATTGATGAGATCTTGACATCAGTCTAGTATTGCACTTAAATTTGAAAAGTCTAGGTACCATAAGAAGATTTCATCTGAACAATTACCGTGAAAGTATTTATATAAAAGGCCCAGGGAGGTAACATTATGGTGGTGGGAAAATGATTGAAGCTGTGGTGCCAGATCAATACCAATAATATTGCTGATTGTTCTTTGGATTTTATTAAGGAGCTCTAGATAAATAGCAGGAGCACATTTTCCAGCAATGTTATAAGCATGGGTGAATAGTAGATTTATAGATATGTAAGATAAATTCTGGAGGGAAAAATTGTCTCACACGATACAGTGTGTGTATATATATATATATATATATATATATATATATATATATATATAAATAATATTGCGTTGTGCATGAAATTCAGATTCGTGTAAGCATTGAGGGATAATATGGATAGCGGCTCGGATTGAGGAATCAGAGAGCTGAGTTCGAATTGCAGTCAAATCCATTATATTCACTTGGGAAAGGTATCAATCTTCTTCTTCTTCTCCCCCAAAGAGAAAATAGCAGAACAGACAATTGGATGGCAATTGGTCTACCGCAGAAAGAAATAGCAACGGGAAAAAATCTGCCACTCATGTATCGAAAGATATATGATCGCTTAAGCGTGTTTCACGCATGGCACATAACTGACTGATCGAGCTCTGTTTTATTAACACCATCACTATATGTGCGACATATTATAATTATATATAGATTTTGCTTCTTTTAGTTCAACACTGGCATAGGTGTAATAAAGTATTTATACTTTGTATCCTCACCGTTATCGGAATATTAAACCAATTAAATTGGACTACTCCACTAAAAAGATCATGGTTCCTGTCAAAAGATCGTAAAAGCTGACCATTTTACACAAGGTCGAGAGCTTCATAAAAAGAATCAGGTGGAAATTCTACTTCTTTAGACACAAGAACGAATATAACAACTTAAATGATGCTGAGCTTTTGGATTTCAATCCAGAAAAAAACACCATCATGCGATGATCTATTATTGGACTTACCGGGAATAGTTTTTCGATGACCTATTCTCGGTAACAGACAAAATTAAATCCGCTAAAACTGCCAATGACCTACAGTTAAAAAATGCTAAAAGACGTTTCTATGATAAAAAGTCCAACAAAATTATTATCAAAGCAGATAATACGGGTAACCATTACAAAATCGATGCGGATATGTAAAATAAAGCTATTAACGGGGAAGTTAATAAGTTTTATAAAAAGCCACTCAACAACTAGGAAAATAACATCAATATTGAGACCAAGAAAATAACCATTGATCTAAAAAAATTGATGGTAGGATCAACAAATTCCACAAAAAAAACAAGCATTGATTAAAGTTAAAGACCACAAGGCAAATTTCTGAAACAATTTTCTATACCAGTTACTCAACCTGACTAAAAATAATATCTGTAAAATCAGCAAAAACATCCTTGAAAGAGCGCGGAAATACACCAAAAATGACCTACGAATTAACCAGTGGTATAAAACAGCTGAATCCATAGAATGGTTTACTAAAAAGGAAGAATGAATGTATTCGATATTTATGAATATACCAATGGTTGTTGTAAATCTAGTAAAAAAATTACTGTCCTATTAGCGATGGCAAAATAAATATCATAAAGCTGACAGAAAAACCTATACTATTTCATAACGGGATATATATATATATATATATATATATATATATATATATATGTGTGTGTGTGTGTGTGTAAATATATAGAAAATAGGAAAGAACTGGTTAGGTAAATAATCCAAAGTTCTTTAGTATTTTTGTTATTATTTTTTTAAAATAGTGCTCGATACAAAAGTAGAGCATAAATATAATTATTTATTTAAAAATATGATTCCAACACGCTACATAAGAGGTCTCATGTTTCAAAACAAGACCCGAAAACTTCAATATAATTATTTGAATTAAATTGAATTAAAGTAAGCTCTGTTCCATCTTCAAGCGAAAATTTTTTTTTGGAATGACTTATTTCTGAAATTTACGTGTTTTAATAGCATATTCATAATTGAAATCAAAATTTCCATGGTAACAGCCAGGGCGAATTGCTTAAATAGGGAGGGGTTTTGGGTGTTAATAATTTGTATCAGTATAGACTTACTTTCATAGATGTCAGGTCAGGGTAAGGTGAAACGGAAGATGTTTTCGCCTAGTCTGGTTTACGTGTCTATGGAGATTTATTTATTTATTTATTTTATTTCTTTATGAAAGGGTTTTGTGTATATAAAAACTGCCGTAACATTTGTTTTTTGACGACTCCATAAAGGGTTATCTTTTTTTGTAGGGTATTTAAACTAATTATTGGGGCTATGGATTATAAAAATTATTTTATTGTATGTTTGTTTTTAAGCTAATTATTCAATGCATAAATTTGATGATGTCGGGAAAACCGTTAACTCATGTCTATTGTTTAATAGATTTTTATTATTTAGAAACTTAATAATGTGCAATTTCTCATGGAGGCACAAAGGGCATGGGTCATCCCAAGTTTTACAAGTTCTAGTCCTGTTTATAATTTTCATTTCACTTTAGGTGTCCTATTTATTTCCTTCAGATGCCAAAAATATTTAGATAGAGAAGTCTGATTTCTTTTATTTATATTGTTGAAAGAGCACTTATGCTGCCTCCATCTGGCTTTAAATTCATTCTTTGTGGACCCAATGTATATCATATTAGTATTAGGACTCTCAGTGGATGAGATAGTACATTGGTATACCACAGATTTGATGCAGCATTTATTTTCTAATGGGCAGTCTTGTGGGTTTCTACAATCACACAATTATCACTGTTATTGTCTGATTTACGTGTAGGGTTTTTATTAATACTATTCAGGCATGGGGGTTTGTTCAGGATTTTATTATTGAGTTTTTTTTTTATTATACTTTCTAGATTTTCAGTTCAGCTGTAACTCAATTTTAGGGTGTTCTTATTAAATATATTACTAATTCTACTATTGGTGGTGAAGCGTTTTTCAATTAAAGCTAAGAATTTCTGTCCTAGTTTAATACTAACCATTTGGTTGAACGGAGTGGTATACCAAATGATTTTTCTTTTCCTGCTTTTTTTCTTCTGGCTAGGGCAATTGTTTCTATAGTTAATGTTTGCATTTTTGTAACCACTATTTTTTAGGGCAGCGTTATAGAAGCTATTGTGTAGTTGGAATATTTCTTTGTTAGCGGAGTTAATGCTAATTCTATATTCTATTGATGAGGGTATGTGTTTAATTATAGATGAGGGGGTGGTTTGACTTCGGGTGTATATATAAGGGGTTAGTCATTGGTTTTCTATAAGGTTGGTATGTGTTGCTTGCTAAATCTAGAGTTACGTCGAGGAAGTTTACCCTTTTCAATTTAGTACAGACTGTTATCTTTAAGTTTCGATTTTTAAATTCACTAAATATAATTTTTCTGATTTTCTCTATTTTAAAACTAGTAGAACTCCTCACCACCGTGAGCCCGTCATCTATATACAGTCCGATATCCTTATTATCAATTTCGCGGTGCGCGGTTAAGTTGTACAGTATTAAAAGACCAACACGGTCAGAAGACTCTGCAGAGTCTAATGATCTCATACTGATGTCAAACAGATCATTATTGTTTTTTTATCCATTGGTCCCCATTCTGAATGAGGACAGATTTTTTTGCGCTGAGGATTATCTGTTTCTTCCTTTGTCAGGTTAGAATACACAGCAGCAAAGTCCAGGGCAGTCGTAAATAGATCCTTCGAAATTGACGGGTAGTAATCCACGATATCGAACTGTATTAGGGTGCATTTATTATCAATTTTTAAATTTAGACACCCCCACCTTACCCTGACTTGACATCGATGAAATTAACTCTATACTGATACAAATTATTAACACCCAAAACCCCTCCCTATTTAAACAATTCGCCCTGGCTGTTACCATGGAAATTTTGATTTCAATTATGAATATGCTATTAGAACACGTAAATTTCAGAAATAAGTCATTCCAAAAAAAAATTTCTCTTGAAGATGGAACAGAGCTTACTTTAATTCAATTTAATTCAAATAATTATATTGAAGTTTTCGGCTCTTGTTTTGAAACATGAGACCTCTTATGTAGCGTGTTGGAATCATATTTTTAAATAAATAATTATATATATAATGTGTGTGTGTGTGTGTAATAAAAACAATTAAATAAATTTTATTTTGGATTTTGGATATTCATTTTTTTTATTATTAAAAAAATATAAATTGTTTTTTTATATATCATATATACATATATCACATATTATGAAATAGACAAATCCGACAATTGTTTGAGACATTTTGATGTTCTTTTTATAGATACAAATATTTAAGTGAATGCTCTGTTTCTCATAAACGGTATTAACGACATTTACCGGCCTGAACGTCCGAGAAATTCAAATAGAAAATATACGTCCTCCGACTGGAATCGAACCTGCATCCTATACGAAAGCGTCATATAGCCTGACGTGCTGTACCGATTTAGCCACAAAGAAGCGTTTCGGTTAGCAAGGTCGATTTTACTGTTTTTAAACTACAATTCTCCATGATTTTCTCTAGTACATTCCTATCTGCTGGATGCGTATATAAATGACGTCACACATTATGAAATGGACAAAGTCCGATATTTATTTTAAGACGATTTTTATGTTTATACGTTCTTTTTATAGATAAAAATATTTAATTAAATGCTCTGTTTGTCATATTTATGTTATGTATTAACATTTACCGGCCTGCATGTCCGAGAAATTCTCATTGAAAATATGCGTCCTCCGACAGGAATCGAACATGTATCCTATACGGAACCGTCATATAGCCTGACGTGCTTTACCGATTGAGCCACAGAAGGGCGTTTCGGTTAGCAAGGTCGAGTTTACTGTTTTTAAACTACAATTCTCCATGATTTTAAAAACAGTAAAATCGACCTTGAAATACATGTATGAGTTTAATTAACCACTCAGTTTCTGACTTTGTAAAGGCCAGGGTTATTTGATCCGTTCTCATAAATGAGGAAACTATTTCTAGGTTGATCCATGATAATGGTAACAGTAAAAATAGCCGTTTCCATATAAGGAAACATTCAGTATTCATTGTCAGAACAGTCTACGTTACTCTCGGTTAGTATTAACAAAATATGCAAAATCGAGTCCCTTATTCTTTATATGATAAAACAAACTGAATTGCTTTTTCTCTCACGCCCGTGTTAGATAATTTTATCCCTACCGTTCGATATCACGTAGAAATCATAAGTTAATGTGACACATGCCGTACTTTCTAATCCCCCTGTCAATATACTAAACATTGGGAAGGACCAAAACAACGTCAATTAATAGAATTCCGCAATAACCAGTGAGACTTAGCGACGAATTTCTTACACACGTCTTTCTGGAAGACAGACACGACGTTGTTGTTTCAAATCGCATGAGGCACCTCTTTTGTTGTCATTCTAAATTAACCCTGTTTCAGTGCAGTGCACTCGGATATTCAATGTGTTTTTCTATGGTTGCCAGTCGTTAAATCTACTTCAACTCTCCGATTAAACGAAGGAAAAAAAAAACATAACGTCAAGATTTTATCTCCCAAGTGACAGCTCTTGGTCTGCTGCGTGAGCAGACCCCAAAACCGAGTCTAATTAATTCTGTTGTTTCACAAGCATTCTTGCCTCGTCTCATGCAACTTCAGATCAATATTAATGCAGACCAGTGTGGTTTTCAATGGACAGTTAAGTCGTGCATAGTAGATAGGAGCTGAATTCATGTCGAGTGCATTCTGGAGACCAATCTTGTTGGCTAGATATAACTGCTTAGTGCTGAGTAAGTTTGAAATAAGAAAGAAAAGTTGTTTACAATAAAAACTCGAAAAATCAATTTTAGAGTGCAAGTCAACATTTTAATAGCGTGTAAAGCTGTTAAGCAAATGAAGTTGTCTTATACACACCGGGTGTAAACGCGGACGTTTGGTGTAACTAATCGATATATCTATCGATTCCATATCTCTCTCCCTCTCCCTCTCTCTTTCTCTCTCTCTCTCTCTCTCTCTCTCTCTATATATATATATATATATATATATATATATATATATATATATATATATATGGTTGGATATATGTTAGCTCTATCTCTGACATTGAGCGCTTTCTAATAAGTACCGCGCATATAATATATAAATAATTATACATACATACATATATATATATTTATCTATATTTATATAAACACACTTTTCACATATATATATATATATATATATATATATATATATATATATATATATATATATATATAGTTTTAAGGTGCGCTATATTTACGGGATAAAGTGCTCAATATCAGGAATAGAGCGTATATAAATATAAAAGTGAACATTGAAATCAATGCTCAGAGGCGACATCCTGTTAAATGCTAGACGCAATCGTCAGACCGCCTGACGATTGCGCTTAAGATGAAACAGCCTGTCGCCTCTTAGTGTTGGGTTCAATGTTCACTTATATATATATATATATATATATATATATATATATATATATATATATACACATTATATACATACACACTAGGGAAAAGTAAAAAAAATATCCGTACTCTTGTGTAAAGATATGAAATGGCGAAAGTCCAAATAATTGTTGACTTTATATATGTCATATATATATATATATATATATATATAAATATATATATATATATATATATATGGAAATGAAGAGAAATTAAAATAAAGACACCGACCCACACACGAGAGGGCGATATATTTAATGGTAAGAATAAAATAGTAGAGAATCGAAATGAAGGACAGAAAGTTCGCCAGAGGAGAGAATGTGTGGATATAAAACAATAATCCCCTTCCGTCCGCAAAATAGGAAAAAACTGAATAACCACAAAGAAAAGGAACTATATGGCATTTAAGGTAGACAAGGCGCAGAAGAACTTTAAATATCGTTTGCACAAAAAAAATATCACAGAACGAAACTATCAATCATATAAGAAAGTAAAATAAAAGATTTCACAAAGATTAAAAAAAAAATAGTATAATCCATTGAATCATAGATGCTGCAAAGCGATTTTTACCAATGGTAAATGCACCGAAAATTTGCATTTTTCAGAGTAAAACAACAAATTATGCGCACTATTTACATTATTCGGACTACTGTCTTCATCTTTGTAGCAATATTTCTTACAACGTTTCGGCCGTTGTACGCTCCGGCCTTCTTCAGGTCGGTGGAATGTCGAACTGAACCCTTTATTTCGCTCACTTGGGTAGACTATTCTAGTTCCACGTCCCTCAATTACACATGGCCCAGTGGATAACGGCGTTGGTTAGATCCAGGGACAGGACCCAAAGAGTGTGAGTTCAATACCCGGTTAAGGCAGTGGAGAACTTTCAGAGGGAGATTAACATGAGATAACTGACATTCATTAAACATGGCACGTGGAACTCGAACAGTCTACCCCAGTGAGCGAAATAAAGGGTTCAGTTCGAAATTTCAACCACCTGAAGAAGGCCGGAGCGTACAACGGCCGAAACGTTGTGATAAATATGGCGACAAAGATGAGGACAATAGTCTGAATAATGTAAATAATGTAATTAAAACCTAAATTATGGAATCTATATGAATAAATGCGAAATTGGAGCTCAGTTCTCCCAGGAAATCTCAGATTAAAAAAAAAAAAAACAGCTCTACTTTATAGTAATTTGGTATTTACTCAATCCCTACGTAGACGCGTTGTCTATAAGGTCAGTTTACTGTGGGGAGCCCAAGTCGGTTGAGCTGGCCTTAATGCGTGCATCGATTCTTCTCTCTAATGCAATGAGAGGGCGTGGCCTCGGACAGCTGTTCCCCAGGGCCAGTATAATTTTCCTCAGTTGCGATTTTGTCCTTTGACGGAGCCGCGAACTGACAGACGCAACTGAGAGATGATAACTAAACGTGTTACAATCTACTTTATACGGTGTTTACTCGTTCCCCCACCAGAACGAGACGTGACACAAGGTCTTTTTAATGTGGGAACCCGAGCGCGGGACAAAAATTGCCCACAGCGGTTGCTCTGGCCTTGGTGCGAGCACCGATCCCTCCATCTTGTGAAATGGGATGGCGCGGCCTCGGGCATCTGTTCCCCAGGGCTGGGCACCTCTCATTATAATTTTCTCAGTTGCCCCTCTGTCCTTTGATAGAGGAGCCCCTGAGCGCACTCTGTCCAAAGACAGACGCAACGGAGAGATGATAAATAAAAGTGTTACAATATACTTTATAGTAATTTACACGCTAAAAGCCCAATATCTGTAGTATATATTATCTACTTCTAGGCAGGTTTAACTAATTTTCATATTGATTATAAAAAAAAGTTTATTACATTAATTAACTGTCCTTCATTACTGTTCTTTTATTCGAGGATTATTTTGATTTTCATATTTTAGGAATATCATTTTATTTAGTGTAGAAAAGTGTTAGAAATTTGCATATTACTTGCCTTCAGCTAGTTGGCATCTATTTTTAAAACTTTCCTTAACTATGACAAGCCAATTTATGAATGAAATTTTTTGTTTCAGACATTTCAAGTAGTGAATGTATCTTACTTTGCGAAGCGATAGCGAGCGGGTGAAGCTTGTAGGTATATATATATATATATATATATATATATATATATATATATATATATATGCACTATAGTTATTGGAAAGTGATCAATATCAGTGAGAGAGCTAACATATTCAGTTGTATGGATATTTGTTTGTGACCCTGCGTCTTACGGTTTTGCAATCATCAGACATTTTTTTTTTTAAATTTAATCTATTTATGCTTGTTTGCATTTGATTATATTTGGTTGTGAGGTGGAAATCCTCCCCTGTGTCCGTTTTGGGATGGCATTCTCACACACACACACACAGACATATATAATTACATACAGGTTTATGCATTATAGTTCACACAAACACACCCATATAAACAATCGGAGATTAGCCGCAGATACACATCCATGCGTTCAAGCATACATACATACATACGCAATTGTAATCCGGTTTCGAGACTGTATGTAGCGAAGATCTTTCAATAAGGGGTAAGTTAGGGTATTCTTGGCTCTTTTAAGATCGGCCGTCAACGTTCGCAAACACTTTTACACTTCTCCACACACACATGTAAACTTACACATACACTCCTATTTTTCTTTCCCTTACATCACCACATTGGTTAAGTGGGTTCTGTTTTGTGGACATGGCGATGATGATGATGATGATGTATATTGCATTTTCAAAGCTGACTGCTTGTATATTATTGACTATTGGGATTATGTTGACAGTGCTAATAACTGATATTATTAGGTTGGTGCAAAAATAATGTCGTTTTTTGACGATCTTTTTTTTTATTATCGTTCACCCATTTATCCAACTTTTTTGACTTCCCTATTTGCTTTAAATGGCGAACGACTGTTGAGTGATCGACCTCGAGTTCAACAGCAACTTCTCGTGTGGTTTTGCGAGGATCGGCTTCAATTAAGGCTTTCAAATATTCGTTATCAACCGCAGTCGGCCAGTCGCGACCGTCTTCATCTTCGAGGCTCTCGTCACCATTGCGAAATTTCTTGAACCACCGTTGTGCCACACGTTCGTTAGTGGTTCCTGGGCCAAACGCATCATTGATATCACGAGCTGTCTCGGCAGCTTTTCGGCCTAGTTTGAACTGGAACAAGAAAATCGTGCGGATTTGAATTTTGTCCATGCTGTCGAAAAGCCTCCAAAAAAATGAATGAAGAGATTGAGAACGGTAACAAATAACACGATTCGCTTCAAAATGATATATAACATGGCTATATATATATATCAATGAATTAATTCAGAAATCATATATAAAAGTAACATATGTGAGAAAACGACATTATTTTTGACCAACCTAATATAATTGGTCATAATTGTTATTGATGTGTTGACGGTAAATGTAACCATAATGGTAAAAAAATAAAGAGTTGCAGGAGATTCCTAAGTTGTGTGGAGCCCGTGGTTGAATCCAATGTTAATTTCATTGAATAAATTTACTCCTTCGTATTTCAAGATATTTTTGCATAATTTTGTTAAAAAAACCTGTTCAAATGAGATGTCAGTATAATTTTCATTTTTACGTAACTTAGAGAATTTATCCATCGCACACTATATATATATATATATATATATATATATATATGTATATATATATATATATATATATATATATAACAAATTAACAACGCACAGATAAACACAAGGAAACGTAGTAATAACAATCAACAATAAAATAATAAATAAAAAATCTTAACTAATAAAACAATACATATATTTTTTTAAAAAACTGTATTCGGATCCACAATTATTCCTAATCAATACTCCCTAGAATAATTCGAAAAACAACCGTTATCGCCCATCAAAACAACCGTTTTAATACAGGCTGCGTGGGGAGGGGTCAACATATACATCTGAAAGGGCAATTTCTTACCTATACCAGAACATGCATACATACATGAAGTTTCAGAAAAGAAATTCTAGACCTATCAGAATTATGATTGTGTATTTTGCAGAGCAGAAGATACGTACCCCAAAATCTACTAAAATAGGCTTAAAACCTTCTTGTGCTTATATTGTTCTGGTATGTGTTAAAATGCAATGTCCATGGTATGAAAAATATATATTAAATTGAAAAAATAGAATGTACACTTTTTTGCATATTGGTGGGTACTTTACAGACCAGATTTAAGCAAAACTTTCGTCATTTCTGCTGTCCTCTTTAAATATATGCGCATCATTAATCTGATTTTATGATTTTGTTTTTCAAAAATGTGTCTAATTTGACTTACATTTTAATATATGAACAAAGCTTTAAAAAAAAAACTATGATATATATATATATATATATATATATATATATATATATATATATATATATATATATACCTGTGACAAACACTTGTTAGGTTATATTTTACTGAACAAAATATGCAGACTCGAATGTAAGAGATTATATCATAGAGGTATTCACAGAACAAATGAATTTCATGAACAGATATCTTTACAATCTTAAATCTCCATATCATCGCCATAAGTATCATCTAATTCGGCTTCTGAATCACTTTCATGGCGGCTAATATCGTTGACATCCTCATTGACAACGTTTCCGTAATTTTCACACTCACAAAGATCGTCGCAAAGAAAACTCAGATTTGAAGTAGCCACAAGTGCCCCCATTCTATCTATTTCTTTTGCAACCGCAAGAAGCAAACTCCAAGACTGAGTTGGTTTCTGGCTTCTTCATTACCCATTCAATCTGTAGGTTACTATCTCCAGATACTCTCTATTCATTGCCACTTGGATCAGTGCGCTGGTATGAAGTGTCTAGAGCCTGTTTTCGTTCGTTCACTTGGTAATATGCTCGTTTGATGTGTTGATACAAGGCATCCTTTGTTGGAGACAGTGTATCAAGATCTTGAAAATTCTTTTTGTTGGTGAAGAGCTTGTAACGTGAGACATCAACACTAGTCTCATTTGTTATCCCATATAGAAGACATACATATTCTTCTATGATTTCTAGCACAACATTTGTAATGGCTGTACTCTCTCCAAGTAAGCATTATGCCTTAATAAAGCTTTGGTCGGACTTTAGTACTTGAAGGCCTTTCTTCTTCCCTGTGTCACTGAAGCTACTCGTAGAATCACAACCTGATAGTGAGTGAAGAGCTGGTAGAGCTTTGGCCAATTCAGCTGATATGTCAGCACCGTCAATATCGTAGATCACTTCTTTGGATCCTGAATTAAAGTCCAGTAGCAAGTTAGCTTGGATTAATTCTTTGTATTACAATTATAGAATCACAACATCAGAGACCACTGTATCAATTCTAACACGAACAAATCCAACAGAAGAATTATATTTGGCGCACCAAAATATCTTTGTGTCAGCTTCTTCTTGGGCTAACATTAGGTCAGGAACTTCTGAAATCGATTACCTTTCTCTATTGGATGAGATACAAAAACGCTTTATCCTGGAACATTATGTAGAGCTCTTTACTATTCAACATTCTTACTTGTTTCCCAGTTGATTACAAGTTTTCCATTATGAAGTTGATGAGATCTAATTTGTTTTGTGGATGCTGCATATAATTTAATAATTTATGACGGCAAAACACGCTCCCGTCTCAAAACTAATACCCTGATAGATGCATATGTTGACTGGCGACCCCTTTCTAAGGACTTGATGGAATCAAGGAGATAGTGATCGGTTGGAATAAAGGGAAACCTGCAACTTCCACTCAGCACCTTTCGAATTACATAGCGGGTGATTTCACTAAAAGTCTCAATTGGTTTTAGCAGTTTGTGAAATGGATATCGTAAATACTTGGAGGGTTTTGCGGTACGCTTGCAAATTGAGATATTTTCTCTAGGGTGAAACAAACAGCTTTGACTTCACAGTTTTTGAAATGGTACCATCAGGATGGCACAGTGAAAGAATATCTGGTAAAAGCTCGAACTTCAACATCCCTTCAAGATCTATACTTCTGCACCTTTGTATAATCCCTTCAAGATCTATACTTCTGCTCCTTTGTATAGCCATTTCAAGATCAATATTTCTACTCGTTTGTATAATCGCTTCAAGATCTATACTTCTGCTCCTTTGTATCGCCACTTCAAGATCAATATTTCTACTCGTTTGTATAATCGCTTCAAGATCTATACTTCTGCACCTTTGTATAATCCCTTCAAGATCAATACTTCTGCTCCTTTGTATAATCCCTTCAAGATCAATACTTCTGCTCCTTTGTATAATCCCTTTAAGATCAATACTTCTGCTCCTTTGTATAATCCCTTTAAGATCTATACTTCTGCACCTTTGTATAATCCCTTCAAGATCAATACTTCTTCTCCTTTGTATAATACCTTCAAGATCTATACTTCTGAACCTTTGTATAATCCCTTCAAGATCAATACTTCTGCTCCTTTGTATAATCCCTTCAAGATCAATACTTCTGCTCCTTTGTATAATCCCTTTAAGATCAATACTTCTGCTCCTTTGTATAATCCCTTTAAGATCTATACTTCTGCACCTTTGTATAATCCCTTCAAGATCAATACTTCTGCTCCTTTGTATAATCCCTTCAAGATCTATACTTCTGCTCCTTTGTATAATCCCTTCAAGATCTATACTTCTGCACCTTTGTATAATCCCTTAAATATCAATACTTCTGCTCCTTTGTATAATCCCTTCATGATCAATACTTCTGCTCCTTTGTATAATCCCTTCATGATCAATACTTCTGCACCTTTGTATAATCCTTCAAGATCAATACTTTTGCACCTTTGTATAATCCTTCAAGATCAATACTTTTGCTCCTTTGTATAATCCCTTCAAGGTCAATACTTCTGCTCCTTTGTATAATCCCTTCAAGATCTATACTTCTGCTCCTTTGTATAATCCCTTCAAGGTCAATACTTCTGCTCCTTTATATAATCCCTTCAAGATCAATACTTCTGATTCTTTGTATAATCACTTCAAGATCTATACTTCTGCTCCTTTCAAGATCAATATTTCTGCTCCTTTGTATAAGTAGCAATCGTGTAAAGATATTCCGCTATGCTCTCTATGCAATCGAACCTTCATTTGTTCTCAACTTATTTTTGTTGCTCATTCCATCAAAAGTAGACAATTTGTTCTTGAGTGGCTCGTAAAATGACTGGTTGTCTCTAATAAGTCGCATCTCAACAAAAGATTTCAAACAACATTTTCCAATTTCTTCTGTTTGAAGTAAGTCAGCACAAGCTATTTTACTAGCACCCACCTCAAACGAAATGTGTATAAGATAATCGCTGTGGGGGAAAGGATTCATTCATTCACTTATCAAATTGAATATAAAGTTAAAATTGCTTTCATCAAATGCAATTCTGGATTTTCCAAGATCTTTTGGGGTTGATTCACTCCCATCCAATCCTAACTCATTCTTGAAATCCTAATTCATGGTGGCCTAAATAAGGCCGCTTAACGCCCATCTTTGGACTATGCCAGCAGATGTACTGTACCCAATGATAGCATCATGCTCCTTTTGAGTTCATAGTTTGCTCGATCATTTGATCAGGAATTTCATGGTGACCTTTTAAACTGCAAAGTTCCCTTTGACAAACTCATCATGGATTGCTGGATGATTGACATTTAGCTCGGTCTGATGTACACAGCAGTACGTGCAGTCTCTGCTGTAGTTTGGTCTGTCATAAGCATGAAACTATACCAACGTTCTCTCCATGCTAGGAAGATCGAGCTCCCAATCGCCTGTGCGACTTCAGAAGGTTTTGGACCATGTCAATAAAATTTTGCCCAAACTGTGCCATTGACCCACAATCACCTTTGCGTATAGGATCTTAGAAATTTTCCCATAAAGTTAACACTAGTGAATTTATCAACGACAACTGACACGTTTAAGCTCGTCTGCTCAGTCAGAGATTTTATCTCCGCTGATTCAAGAAATTCATTTAGTAGCAAGGGTCTCACCGTTGTCGTGCATCCATTGAGAAAATAAATCTATTTCCAATCTCATTAGTGTCTGGTAGACGGTTTTCAACATTCGCATTTCGTGATTGTAATGCCTGCCTTTCAGAATGCTGTCAGTGGAATGTGAGCTGACCAAGCGTGATTCTATGATAATATATCTCTCAGGCCTGCTGATCCGAATCGCTTGCCAATCCCTGCCATGAAAATGCAACAGGCATGAAATCGTCCCATTCGTAAATTAATTAAATTTTTGGGGTCTTCGTTCTGGAGATTGTTGAGAATCTCTAAAGCCTTTGTGTAGATTTGCATGATCCAGAACTAAATCTGGGCTAATTAGTCCAATGTTTTCTGCTTTTTCTTTAACCTGGTTGAGAATCTCAAGAACAGTTAGAAATTGTGTTTGAGAATCATTAATTGCGGGCAAGTAGAACACTTTATGAGGCTCTTTGATAATCACACAAGGGGAAGTAGAAAAATCAGGCGTGGCTGACCACATATGGAGAGAAAAGGGAGATCACCGCCCTCTGTGGGATCAGGGTGAAATCATAGACAAAAACGTCATTAGAATCAGCACATATGCTAGGCCACAAAAATCTCTTGAGCCGACTAAGCATAAAAACGAATACAATATGGGAACTAATAATAAGGAGTGCCAGAGAAAAGCGATAATAACAACGAAAATTGAAATATAAACTCTGGTAAAAAAGGTGTAATGTTAACAACAAAAATTGCAATATGAGCACTGGTAAAAATGGTTTCTGAAGACATTAGGTTTATAATACCCAGAAAATCACACACACATGTCCTCAAGTCGTAGGTTAGATCCAGTGACAGGACGCAAAAGAGAGTGAGTTCAATACCTGTTTAAGGTGGTGTAGAACTTGGAGAGGGGAATTAACAGGAGATAACTGACATACATTAGACATGGCACGTGGAACTAGAACAGTCTACCCCAGTGAGCGAAATAAAGGGTTTAGTTCGACATTTCAACCACCTGAAGAAGGACTATTTATGATACCAACGTAAACTTCAAGAACTTCCTATTTTGTCCAGTGCGGTCTCTTGAAGTTCTTCTGGTACATCATTCTGTGAATCTGGAGGTTGTTTGGAGATTCTTGGCATGTGTGTAGTCCGAGTAGCATTTCCGATGATAACCTACTTGTGAGAATCAGGCAAGTCGAGATACTGCTCTAATAGATTGACCTCACGAACTTGTGACGCTCTCTTCCCCGTCTAAAAGAAATGCAAGGAATATCTGCCATTATATTCAACTATCCTTTAACAGCTTGCACTAAAATAGAATATATGACAAGCCAAGCATACGCTGTCCTCCTAGCACAGATACCTCAATATCAATCTTATATTTGTTAAATGTAGGGTTGATTACAATGAGTTAATTTTTACATAAACACACTGAAAAGGGGGAGGAACGAACTTTCATGAAATTTGAATGACTTTCCCAACGTAACCACGGAGAAGCTAAATCTGGACCCTTTTATAAACTTTAGGGACATTTTGCATCCCAAAATTGAGTTTTGCCAGCAAGTTAACTGCAACTCAGCGCAGGCTGATATCAATTAGATCCACTGTTAGATAAATTTTCGCCAAAATTTCGTGTGATATTTGAGATATAACTGAAAAAGTGTAATTTTTGGCTATTTGGCCCATTTGATACCTCCTTTTTCGAGCCAGCTACTCCAATACGACAGTTTTTCCAGAAAGACTGCCAGCTACGCTCTAGATTTTACGTGTAAATTCCATCATGCACAAAATCAGGCTCTAGAGAAAATCTTCGGATGGACGGCTATACAGACTGAAAACTTAAAAAAATACCCTCTAACCGTAGCCGTACCACAGACCTAAGAGAGACCCAAAACACTCATGTTAAGAAATTCTTTCTTGGTAACTGATTACTGATGATGAAATTGATAGATATTCTCTTTTTCCGTTCCAAATTTTATATGCACTAGGCAAATTCGGCTTTCGTGGTCTAGAATAGAAAGACTTCGGCGAGGTTTTTTATTCAGCGATTCATCACAAGACGCCATTGCCATGTCAGCATAAACATATACAGCATTGCTGTTTCTTTTTTTCTTTTTTTATTATTTTTGAAGACTTCTTCAAATATTAAATTGAAAGTCAAATTAGACACAAAGAATCATAAAATCAGATTAATTATGTGCATAAAATCAAAGAGAACAGCAGTTTCGTTTAAATGGGGTCTGTAAAGTACCCACCAATATGCAAAAAATGTACATTCTATTTTTCCACTAATATATCTACTGATATATCTTTACCATACCATGTACATTGCATTTTAACACATTCCAGAACAATATAAGACCAATTTGGTTTGGTTGATCTGATACTGGAGGTTTTAAGCTCGTTTTAGTGAATTTTTGGATATGTGACTTCTGGTCTGCAAAATATAACTCATAAGTAATTCTGACAGGCCCAACATTTCTTTTCTGAAACTTCATGTATGTATGTATGTTCTGGTATAGGTAAGAAATAGCCCCTCAGATATATGGGTCGACGCCCTTCCACCCTAGAGCCTGTACTATTAGAGTAATACAGTTCACCATCCGCAATGCATCACTCACCTGTATATATAAATAGTCGAGTAAAAAGAAAACGCACATGCCCTGACGACTGCATTTAGCAGTCGCATCTAGGTGTTGACGTCAGTGTCCAAATCAGGTCATAATGAAAGACAAATTTGTCTGTTAATTTTTTTTTTTGTATTAAATCCAATGTTTTATTTTGAACTTTCTAATTAAGTGATCAATGTTAATAAAAAATAAATTTATACGTTTGAAAAGTTAAAATATACAAAAACAGTCTTCACTTTAGTTTCAGTAAAAATATAAAACTTTATAATTCATACAAGTGTCCTGACGAAGACCAACACCTTATAGCTACTGATTATGACAATTTTGATTACTACTTGCTAAATATTACAGAAAAAATTATTGGTGTGTTTAAATACGCCACGGTACCAAATGGGTGTTAAGTAGATCTCAGACGTTGGCGTCTACCATCGTGTGACGATGAAAACTTTTTTCCTCGGGAATAATTCGCACGTTTCGGGAGTTGGATCGTCATGGGTGTCTAATCTTTCGAGCCTTGTTCCAGACCACACAACATTTAGTAAATGATTGTATGAACTCTTATTGGTGGTTAGAAAGTTCGTTTCGCAGGTCAATTCTCTCGTTTTCTTTTTCGATTCTCACTATTGTAGCCTTGTGCCAGTTTACGCAACTCTGAGTAAATAGCCATAAACCTCAAAAGAAAAATGAAGACTCCACTGATGAACTCGTTGTTTTGTTTATATTGAAATACTTTCTCCTTGCTAAACTGCATTTGGGTAAAAATCGCCTATCGACTAACTTGTAAAATGTAATCAGTCAGAATGAAATTGTTAGCAATTTGATATTACGAATGTATTTGAATGCCAATGTGCTTGTAAATCAATTTGAACTGATTCTTTTTTTTATTTATATGCTGTGATCATGACTCTTCACAGCGTCCTATCCTTTGTAACTCTCTGAAATATTGTCGCCTTTCTATCCCTCTCAGTTCATGTCCTGCCTTCCAATTTGCAAAAGCACGTTAGTTATATCTGTCTATATCTCTGACATGAGGTATTATGATTATTTACATTATTCGGACTGTTATCCTCATCTTCATTGCCATATTCACAACGTTAAAGGGTTCAGTTCGAAATTCCAACCACCTGAAGAAAGCCGGAGCGTACAACGGCCGAAACGTTGTGAATATGGCAATGAAGATAAGGATAACAGTCCGAAGAATGTAGAGTTATTTTTCGCGATGTTTTCGCTCCGTCCCTCTTGCTTTTGTCGGCACTGCACTCTTTCTGTTTATCTGTTCTTCCCTTCCACAACGCTGCCAAAAACGTAATATTCTTGGTATCGCAACTTGGCGGTCTTTTAGATCTTCATTGCCATTGCATGTCGACATCTGCAAGCTGGAAGGTAAACAGCTCCTGCGGGGATTTTGCTCTCTGGTTGCTGAGATTACAGGTGCGAGATCTTCGCGGTCGTGGTAACTTCAGTGCCTATGAAAACAAATTCAATTATCTAAAAGTCCACAGGATTAAAGAACTCTTGATATATCATTGGTGACGATCTTTCGACATTAAATTATGCAAGCAGTAATTCAAAATAATTTGAGAGACCTCAGTCTTGGCATTCTATTTGGGCGTGTGCATCTAAGTTTGTTTGTGGCAATAAGCTCGGGATGTTTATAACGAACCTATCCTCGAGGCATCCATTCACCCCATCTCGTCCCCAATTGACTCGTCCTAGCTGGTTTATATAAGAAAATTTGCACGCTTCTTAAATTGATTTATTGCTTGTTTTTCGATGAGATACTCACGACCTTTCTTTGTCTAATAACAGTTAGCTCTCTTCGGAACGTGGTTTATTATTTAGTACTTTAAATAAGGGTCGTCAAATCTTTCCTCTGTCTTTTTTTACAAATATTTTCCTAGGAGCTGTCCTGTCTGGATATTTTCCTGGTGCCACGACTCCATAAATTTAAGCGTAATACTAGATTGGCATCTACCGTTGAAATAGTTAAATGTAAGCGCTATTTCTACTCTGTAGAATAACAATCCAATAAACAGCACTTACCGGCGTAAGGGTCCCAGCTAGCGTCCAGCTGGCAGACAAAAATAAAGCAGGTTGTAACTCAATACAAACCCTGCAAACTGACTGGAATCAAGCTGATATTTATACAGAAATACCTCCACTCATGTACCAGCAGCCAATCACAGCCCAAGCAATGGACTATCCCACTTGAGCACAGTGAGATGTTCCATGGCACCATAAATAGCTCTCTTTCACAAGGTGGAGTTTTTAGTCACTCAGCTTGCTCCACAACTGAGTGTTTATCTTGACTATGTGATTGCTCTACATACTCCAACAGCTTCCTTTCTCGCACTTCCCCGCCTGTGAAACTGCCTTCCAAATACTTTCTTTCTTGATAACTAAAATCTTCAAAAAATTAAATGCAACATCAATCGCCATATTCCGATGTCTTGAACCCCGTTCATCTTTTATCCTTTCCTCATTCCCCCTATACAAAGTTTTTTTTTTTCTTTCAAGTTCACTCTATGTAACCACCTGCAAACCAGTGACACTCTCGCCTTGCTTGGGGTGAAATGCTTAAAAAATTACCATTCTCTCTGAAAGACAACTGAGTAGGTTAGGGAAGATCTAGTCTTAGTAAATCGTGATAAATTCTGCTTCATCTATTTCCCGTTAACAGTTTCTGAGAGCTTTCTCAAAACTCATTTTCTAGCTTCTAATTATTATTTTTAAAAGTTATTTCTTTCTTTTTTTTCTTTTTTCTTATCGACATTTAATTAGTTTCCTTGAGATCTTTCATTGTGTAATCTTAATTACTTCCTACTTTCAAATCGTCATTAGGTATTCTGATTGAGTAAAACGTTGAACCAGGCTTATATCGCTCCATGCAGTAAGACATTGAAACAGGTTTACCGTCCTGTTATATCATTACATCCTGAGAGCACGCGACGAATAAAATACCTTCTTTAAAATTGCCTTTAAAAGAAATTTGGTATTCATCTGCAGAAATTTTGAAAATTAAAGGATTCCGGTATCTTCTTAAAATCAGCAAAACAAAACCTTTTTTTCCCCGAATGAATTAATACATTAATTATTCTCTACCTATCAAAAATACACCGTTTTGTTCGAAAGAGAAGTTCCATATGCATCCACACGGACACTGATCGACAGCAATGACACGATAATGTTATGTTCTCGAGGTTTATATTACAGTGTAACCCGGATATAGGGGAGATTTTCTCTGGTCCCAAATTAGAGCCTGTGTTAATGTATATATAATAGACCAAACCCGGATATAAGAGACTTCTTATCCGGTCCCGACAACTCTCTTATATCCGGTTTACACTGTACTTGTTGGGTCGAATTGTTTGTGTACTCAAAATTTGGAGGTCAGACAGTCCATTTGGAGAGTGGTCTCGCATATGAGCGATGCGTCGAGATGGCTATCAAGCATCAAGACTTACTTCTACCTACAGAGAAAATAAATTTGTTTATAACATTACTCTTTTTACTATTTAAAAATGAAATGCAGGGAAACTGGATTCATGCCTTTCCTGAAGGAAATAGTGCGAAGTGAACGTAACAGACTTGACCAGATTTCAGCCTCGTCGATTCCATTTCCTTAAATCAGACAACACATGAAAGGGTTTATTTTATGCGCAAATTCCTTGCATCTAGATCATGACTCTCCACAGCTTCCTAATTTTTGCACTAACAAATTACCTCTTTAGCATCCGTCGTTGTCCCGGGTCACAACTCGTTGTCATCCCACCCATGCTCCGCTTGCCTTCATTATGCCATATGAGGGTTAAATTCTCGATGCCTTCTTTCCTCATTATGTGTCCCTGAATTTTTAAATGTCCTTGCCTGTTTTAAGTTTGATTTCCCGTTGTTTCTGTTTTTCTTGAGACATCATCATTGCTCAGATCTTCAGTCCATGACATTCTAAGAGACTTCATCGATAGAGTTATACCTCTTCAAGTTTCAAGGAATGACTCCGCCTCTTCTGCCACCTAAGTATGTGTTAATTCGTATGACTTGTATCAGTAAATCATTATTATCTTTTTTTTTGCTTTTAAAATAACTTCTAAAAGGTTAATAAGCCGTAAAAAATCAATCCTCAATGTAAATAATAACCCGACATATACGGAAATTTAGACATAAAATTGTAGTTCTCATTGTGACTAATGTTACCGTTGAGTATGTTTTGCGATCAAGCGGTAGCCATTCTTTCATCGTCTTTCGAAATTAAACCTTAGTATCTGTATACTTTAAGATTTATCACGGGAGAATGTTTTTCTTTTCTTTCTTTCGCTCATTTGTACAAACGTTTTCACCATAACTGACTTTTTAAATATCCGATGTATTTTTTTTTTCCTTCTTCGTATTGATGTATTATCTTCGTCAGATGATTGCAGACGTTCGGTTATAAAATACCATCAGCCTTCGTAACATTCGTGACAGTAAAAACGGTAAAACATTTTTTTTTCTCTTCAACGTTTAGAATAGAAACAAAATCAAAGCGCAGAGATTATTTTCACCTCTTGTCATGAAAGTTTTTGTGATAACAAAATATAACACATAATTTAGTGTTGCTCAAGATTTTTGATTTTTTTATAAAATCGTCTTCGTTTTTTTCTCTCTCTCTCTCTCCTTGTGCGAACTACACATAAAGTTTTCTTTTTTTTTTCACTCAACTATTATTTCTAACTTCTAAGTGCGAAATAAAAAAATACTTTTAAACAAAAGGTGAATCTTGCTTCAGCACCAAGAGACTGATTAATGAGTATACGCTTCTTCTAAAAAGTGTTTTCATTCAACTTGGGCAAGCTGATACAGCTATACACCAGCAATATCCACTTCGTCTTTGACGAATGAAACTACGTGCAGTATTGTTCTTTGTAACGTTACCAAATTTATAAATCTCCGGTTCGTATGGTACAAGGGTCAAATAGGAGAAAATTTCTACCACATGAGCTTTCCGGGTAGGAGAAATATGTCTTCCCAGAGAATCTGCATACAAATTTTACTTATCTGCTCTATAAACCCGTATTTTAGTTTCTAAAATGATAGCTCCCTCATTCCATAGGCGGTAGCGAAGCTACCCAATATATATATATATATATATATATATATATATATATATATATATAGTGTATTTAGGCAGCAATCCTTCATTTATGCATGTTTCATAAAAAACGACAGACAAGGTACTATAGTTAAGCTTTTATTTAATTTTTATTGTGTTCCCACAGGAGCTTTCTTTTTTGGACACAAAGCGTGTAGAAACTTTTCAAATGTTCTATAGTTCCGAGCGCTTTTGGCTATACTTCTAGCCATTTTCAATGATGATTTTATTTTTCAGTTTAATTGAATGTGTGCGTTATGTGTATGCTTTTAGTGTGTTATAGAGATGTTTTATTTTCCGAACACGGTTAGCATATTGTGGCCTTGTTCATAGTTAATTTTATTAAGCGTTGGCTCTTTCTTTTATTACTGCTAGTTTGTATCTGGTACAAAATAGCAGTAATAAAAAAAACTTCCTAAAAAGAGCGCACAAGAATTCATCCACTCGACTAGTCTTTCTTAAAGAACTCAATAATATATATATATATATATATATATATATATATATATATATATATATATATATATAGAGTAGTTCACCTGATGTATTGTAGCCGCGAAATCTGTAATAACAATATATATGACTCGGACAATATAACCTGAGGGAAGCCATTTTCCTTCGAGTTCATTCAGGCTGATAACATAACCGGCGTCAGTTCCTGTATTTTCTCATGCAAGAATAATTTGATTTATTTTTATGGTATATCAACCCATTGGGGCATTAAAAGCAAAAATTTAATGTTTATTTAAAACAGTTAAAAGATTTGCTTTTTTTTTTAAATCGTCAGACAGCTGTTAGTTATGGCTATATTCTTTTTTTATTATATTTTTTAAATCAGTTCAATTTCTCTTAGAAAATGGAATATGTAAAGTGAGTCAGTATTTTGAGAAAGTTAGTTTAAATTTGTTCTTTGCTAGTATTTTAAGTGGATTGAATTAAAATTGCTGAATTTTGTTAGCATGTGTTATGGTGAATAGCTCTTGATATGCCACACATACGAAAAAATCCTCCTTTTTTATGATATAGATACAGGAATGGATTATGGTAGTTTGCCCAACATGGTGCCTGGACATAGTCACTTTTCTTTTAGTCTGGTGTTTCTGATGGCATTCACTTATAGTTGGTTTAAGTTCATACAATTTATTGTTTGGGCAGGAATTCCATTGGTTCTACTACAACTCTCTAATATATTTATTGATTCTTGGTTTCAGATTTGTATATGGGATTTGGGAATGTAAGGGATCTGGTGTGTTTTTTTTTTTCATAGTAAATGCTTTTCTTGCTACGGGATATGCTCTATCATTCGCTGTGATACCAATATGGCTTGGTATCCAGCCGAAGACACTATTATTATTTAAGCTACTGATTCTGTTGAGTAGTTTAATGATGAGTGGATTAGACATTTTTTCTTGATTTTTTTAGTGCTGTGATTACTGACATGGAGTTAGTGTATATAATAAATGCTATATGTTTACTTGAATTTATAATGTCGTGGTGCTAGTCGATAAGTCGGCACTAAATATGGAAGCTTTGTCAGGAACTGTTTTCATTAATGTTAATTTGTGGTGGAAGTTTGCACATTCAATTTTATCATCATCTTTAGATTCGTCTATATAGATGGACAGATGATCTGTGTAGTCATCTTTGATGGAAAGTAGTTTTTCATAGAATGTGATAGAATTGGTTTGGGATTTTTGGAACTCACTAAGAGTTTGAATATGACGTTTGGTTGCTTTATCATCTAGTGACGTGTTTTAGAGCTGATGGGCTCGTATTATATTTGTGTTTTTCAAGTACATTTTATGCGGATACCATATGGCTTGATAGCGTTGTCTTTTCTGTTAAAGAGATAGTGTGGATAAAATGTGCATTTATATATAGGATTTGATGAGCAGGTTGAGAGTTTAATATAATCTTAAAGTGCCAGTTTTTTTCTGTAGTATTGCTAATGAAGGTTAATGTGCTTTTGTGCATAAGTTTTCCACCGAGGATCCTTGATAATGAACTTCATTGAGTTTTTTTATGTAGCTTTTTCTTGCTTCAGCATATATAAAGCAACCATAAGCGAGTTTTGATCTAATTAATGAACGGTATATTGTGAGTAATGATTCTGCTTGCTCTCCTCACTCGATGAGCAAAAATTCTAAGTAATTGTAGAGTTTTCTGTCATTTGGATCTTAAGTATTTCATATGAGTTATGAATGTTAGATTTTTATCGAGTATGATGTCAAGGTACTTGTATTATTCTACTACTGGGATTATATACACTGTGTGCTAAATTATTATCGAGATAACTTTTTCTAATATTTCAAAAACCGTCCAATAATTTCGCACAAAATTTTCACACAACGTTGTCAATACTGACCTGCGCAATCACTGAATTTTTTATACTGATCTGCGCTATGTAAACAAACTGGCGCTATATTTGTTATCAGCACGGTGATTTGAGAGTGCCAAATTATTAGAAAGGTTTAGTAAAATTCCCAGAATTGAGCAAACAAAACGTTTATTAATGTTGCACGTCAATGGTTATGATCAAAAGAACATCAAACAAATAATAACAGATACAAACAAAGGCACAGTTATAAACAAATTAATAGGGAATGTGCTTTCCCAGTTTTGAAATTACTTGAAGAAGTCTACGATCCATAGAATTTGTTAATTGTAGGATGTCATCTGCTGTAATGCCGCGAGATATGTCAAGAATTGCTTCCCACAACTCAGCATTGCTCCTGAATTGTCGTCCGTTGGCGTACAGTCTTCGCTTTATGATGCTCCAAAGGTTTTTGATTGGGGTCAAATCCGGAGAATTTGCTAGCCACTTTATTTTTCGAGATCCATCGAAGCCTAACTGTTTCAAATATTCAGTAGTCTTTTGAGCATTATCTTGCATAAAAACAATGGCCCTTCTGAAAGCAAGTATTTGCCTTTTCATCCACGGTTCAAGATGCTCCTTCATAAACGCTTATGTATGCATCAGCAGTTATTTTGACGCCATCTGGTACTCTCAATAGGCCCACTAATGTTTTTCCAATAATACCACCTTGTTGGCGTCTCAAACGCTGATGGCGATTCTGTTCATTCATTACCCAGCCTTTGCACCATCTATCTGGCCCATCAAGTGTTGCTCGAGTTTCGTCTGTGGACAAAACTTTACAGAAGTCAATCTTCATATTATACTCGGCCCATTTCAATCGATTTTGAATGTGATTTCTCGTCAACGGAGGCTTCGATACAGGTTTGACTGTTGTTGCTATTTCCCTCAGATATGCGACAGAAAAGCTTTTGACTGGTAGGTCCAGGGTCCTTCGTGGCCTCTCGTTTAAGTCGTGACATAAGACGACGAGAAATAACCTCCGGCTTGCCTTTATCTGCCATTTTGCGTACTTGTGAAGGGTCGGCGGTGAACTTTTTTTTTTGATGACACTTCCCTATCATTTTAGATATTTCTAGGATAGATTTACCTTTTGAGAGTTCTGAGGTGATAGTTTTCTTTTCATCATCACTTAAACTGCTTTTACGGCCCATCTTTTCACTAAATTCTTACACTTTTCTAATAATTTGGCACTCTCAAATCACCGTGCTGATAACAAATACGGCGCCAGTTTGTTTACATTGCGCAGATCAGTACGAAAATTTCAATGATTGCGCAAGTCTGTGTTGCAAACATTGTGTGAAAACTTTGTGGGAATTGATTGGAGGGTTTTTGAAATATTAGGAAAAAAGTTATCTCGATAATAATTTGGCACACAGTGTATTATTGTTTCGTTTTAATGTTGAATAGTTATGCATAATCGAAGCTGGTAGAAGTGCATACATTTTGTTTTTACTTTTTTAAATGGAAATCAGTTCTCCGTAGCCTATTTGTTAATTTTATTAAGGCGTGGCTGGATCTATATAGTGTGTATATGTTTTTATCTATAGTTTTATGTTGGTGCAAAAATAATGTCGTTTTCTCACATATTAACATATGTGAGAAAACGACATTATTTTTGCCTAATAGATCAAGAAGCCATCCACATGTAGGGCACATTCTGTTCCATTATTTGTTTTAGAAAATATTTATTTTAATACTGAATAGGGTAAAAGATAGAATACTACACTATGGAACACTTTTTTCCCTGTTCTTTTTTTTTATTTCACTTGGCGTCATATTAATGCTCCATAAAATGTCTGTCCTCTAAAAAGATGCATGATAGCATTCTGCCTTTTAGTCCTCAGTCTAATAGGTCTCTTTTTTATGCTATTAGGTTGGTGCAAAAATAATGACGTAATAATGTCGTTTTTGACGTTAAAAAATATGTCAAAAAACGACATTATTACGTCATTATTTTTGCACCAACCTAATAGTACTGTATATTTAATATATGTATGGGTATATGTGTATATAATGCTGCCGCCTGTAAGTTTTTTATTCAGTATTATTCCATTATGTGCTACGGTATTCTTAATGAGTATTGATGAGTCTCATGAGGCTTCTATCAGCTTGTTTGATGAAATTATAGAACAAGTCATTTTGAGAGTGTCTTTTTCTTTCAGGTGAGTTTCCTGTAAACATATAATTGCTGGGTTGAAGATCGAGGTGAGGATAATTAATTCATTGATATTAGTTTCGTTACCTCTTATGGTCAATTTTATTATTTTGTTTGTCACTTACTTTATATTTTGCTTAGTTTTATATAGACGTGTTTATGTTGTGTTAATTGAACATTTTATGTGTTTGATATTTTGAGTTTATGTTTAGAAATAAGTTTATAAGGTATATGTCCGTTTTTTTTTTGTTTTTTGTTTTGTTTTGTTTTTCTAGATTTTCAGATTTATTTTTGTTTCAAAAGTGTTTTTGACTTGTGTTTGACATTTTGTATTTTTGTATTTTCTTTGGGAGATATCTCTCACGAGTTTTTTCGTTATGGAGTTTTCTTCTGTGGGTGTTGGGGGCCGGATTGCGGATCGTTGTTTTTTTCCTCTTATTAAATTATTTTTGATTGGTGACTTTTGGGTAACCTGCAGGGAGGCTCCGGGTTGCACTGTTACTCTGGTATTGGTTTCATTATATATTATTGCATTATACTCTTTCGGATTTGGTCTGATTTCATTTATATACTTCGACTGATTATTAACTGAATTAATCTTTTCATCAGGTTATAATATTTTTGATAATTTTATTTCGTATTCATTTTTGTGATTACTGCTTAACTTTTTTCTTTCATATATCCTTCCACAGTCTTACGCTTCGGAGAAAGAAATGCTTTTTGGTATATTTCCCAGTCATTATTTATTTCTCTTCCTCCAAATCTTAAATACTCTGGCATATGCAGTATGTTTTTCTCTGCAATATGGATATTTACATACAACTCTGCATTCATTTGGGGTATGATCTGGGTCCTCGACCACATAGTGCTTTACTGTAGCACCCCTTCTCCTGATGTTAAACCTCTGGCAACAGAGAGGATTTTAGTTGAAATGTTCAGTCTTTTCTACATTATATCATATTTTTATCTCTTTCGGGCTTTGAATGTCAGGATGTCGGCCTAGATATTGTTATTCTTTTTAATTATCAGTCTTGAGACATCCTTGACACCTCACTTTTTCAATTCATTCTTTATCTCAATGGTACAGAGAGTTCGTTAGTTCGCACCACACTCCGTGAGGTGTTGATTTTTTGTAATGGTATGCTTTTAGATTTTTATTATGAAATGTTGTCATTTTCAGTCATATCTCTGCTTGTCTTTCCTTCCCAATCTCAAATAAAATTGAGCCATTTTTTTTTTAGAATTTTCCCATTTTGGGGTTTTATTTTCGAGAACATGATTTTTTTTTCGATAAGGAAGGGTGATTATTTTGTAAGTAGGGTTTCATCTGATGATTCCAAGATTATAAATCTTTGTAATGATCCACTCTCTTCTGTGTATTCGTATCCATATGAGGATTATTGATGGGGTTGTTTTTATCCATGAGAAAGTGTATTACATCACTGCTCCTGCTTCCCGCCCACTAGAGAATCTAATTTAATGAGAAATACGAAGTGGAGAAATCCATTCGCCTTTGTACAGCAAAGGTATTCTCATATTTGGAGGAATTTCACATGCCCTTGATTTACCTTTGCTTTCACTATCCAATAAACGTCCAGAGTATCTAAGATCCATCGTAGTTATTTGCTTTCAAACTGACTGACTCTGCAGCCGTTGCATTTTAATTCACTTTTTTGAACATATTTACTTTTTAGTTATGACCAAATTTTCTTCCTTCCACTTTGCTTACTTTAAACTAATGCTTAACGAGACCAGCCAATTGATTGGATCGGGCCTTTCGATCCGCGCATCTAGTCCAAATAAGGGCCAAAATAGTGTCTTAGGAATAAGAAGTATCTAAACCCAACTCCTGAAACCCACAACTACAAGGCTTTCCCAGACATTACGGGTCGCCACCCACAGCAAACAGGCCGCCTCATTGAGGGATAACCTTCTGCAGAGAGTCAGTCGTGGTATACTGACTTCCCAGCCGACAGGGTGGTTTGATGCAAGACTTCTGCAAACGATGATCCATTGTCAACCATGACCGGTCTAAATGAGGGGCTGATCTAACTTTTCAAATCAATCTGGTCTTTACTATTTTAAATGTTTCCGAATGTAGCAGCAGATACAGACAGGAAACTGACGACGATATATATCAATGGGAAGATGCCATTTTAAACGTTGCTCTCTGCTCTCCTTATTGAAGTGGACATGCGACCGGTGTACTGGATAGTTGCGCGGAATGAGACATCAGAAATCTGATTTCAAAATCCAGACGAGTTCGCTATATTCCTTTGTGCGTAAATAGCCTTGCAACAGATATAAATATCTCTCCTCCCTCCAAATATGGGTTAAATAGTAGGACTTGTATCTGGAATAATCATTGTTATTCTCAAGAAATTATTAATGCAATATTCATTCACCACAAAAAACAAAACAAAAAAAATGAATTATTACTACAATCCACCATTCCGCTTTAAATAACCCACAAAGAGTTGAAAAGATGTAAAAAATCAATCAACCAAAAGATTCTTCATTGAAGCAGTCACCAATGTTTCCATTTACTGAATCATCGAGCAGTCGCAAAGGAACTAGTCGCCAAAGTTGAATCTGTGTTCTCCAGTTCTGTTGCTATATATGGTCTGTTGCTCCCGCCGTTTATCTCTAGCTTCTCGACAAAATCCAAAGACGGATATGCAATGTTATAGGTCATAACCTTGCATCTCGACTCCAGTTACTTTCACAGCAACGGAATGTGTCTTCCTACTATCTTTTCTATAAATATTTTCATAGCATCTGTTCTGACGAGCTATTTTCATTGGTGCCCCGACTGCATTAATTTAAGTGGGCTACTAGGTTGGTAGATCGGTCCCACCCTTTTACTGTCGAAACAGTTAAATATAACCGCGTCTTCCACTCCAACAGCTTCTTCTCTCGGACTTTCGGTAAGTGAGACTCCTATTCTCTACTTGATCCCCGTTATTCTTTTTAATCTCCTCCGTTGTACCTGTTAACCTCTCCTCACCCCCACCTATACCAAGTCTTTTCCCTTACTTACACTCTCTTTAACCCCTTGCGTACTAGTGGGACACGGACTTGCGTAGGGTGAATTACTTAAAAAAAAATAGAAAAAAAACTTAGTCGAAAAGATTAATCATTTTTAGAAGTATAAAATTATATATATATATGTGTGTGTGTGTGTGTGTGTAATGAATGCACGGTCGCAATTTTCGACGGATTTGCACCAAAATTTACATGAACATGCTCCAAGTTAGCGGGAAGGCCAAAACAGAAATTGCATTTCCCAACTCCCATCGATAGTGGAAATAATCGATTTTTGTTCATGCTTCTACGGCAGTTTTCATGTAGTTTGCGGCCATTTTGTACTGGTCAGAGTGAGAGCCTATAGCCGGTTTCGATTTTTTTTTTTACTATTTAATTATATTTTCCCCAGCAGTAGATAAGTTCACATTCTTTCTCGATCTTTTTTTCTTTTTTTTTTTTCTTTTTTTAAGAGAAGTAGAGGTGTATCCCTTGTTTCCTATTTAGGATTTGCTTTCCGGTTCCTTCTAAAGTCTACGTCAACGTTATACTACTATAGTCCACGCTTAAATTATGAAATGTATATTATTATTATTATTGGCTCTCCGGTTCATTCTGAAGTCTTTTCCTTCTCTTTCCCTTCCAGTATCCCTTTCCATCTTCGTAGCGTTATTTACTTGCTTGGGGGTGGAGTAATGAAATATATATATATGTGTGTGTGTGTGTGTGTTTGTTTGTGTGTGTGTGTGTGTGTTTATATAATGTAAGTTTAATTGTATTTATTTTATTTGTAAATGGAAATTAATGGGCTACATTAAAAAGGTCACGAACGTTTGCTTGTGTGCGTGCTAAAGAAAATGATTATATCTATCCAGAAAATGATCTTTAGAAGTTAATTTTGTCGGTACAGAACCTCCCACACACACACACACACATACTCACGCGCACATGCACCCTCTCTTTCTTTCACTCACACTCATTTGCTTACATAAACCCGGTCTGCTGGCTTGGGGGAGATCAGGAGAGAAACACCAAAAATGTTAGATGTGAATATATGTATCAAAAGATATCAAGGGCCCAGACTGATACATAGCTAATGTCAGTCTGTCTATATAACTAACTCGAGAAATATGACATACGATAGACATTTATGGAGAAACATATGAGCAGATTGGGGGCCGATAAGAAAAGGTCAAGTAAATACGCTAGTCACTGAGAAGTCTGGATTAATAGATAAATTTATATTGATAAGAATGAACATGTCAGTTAAGACGGATTGAAATGAAAGCAGACATGCAGAAACGCCCTAATAATCACTTTCTTCCAGAAAACTCACAAGTTTGTAAGCATACAAAACCTAACAGCCCATCAAGTAACTAATATCTTCGTCGTTATTAGCAATAAACGTAGAGAATATTTATACTTTCGTCTTAGAAACAGATTGTAAACGCAGTGAATAGAGTGAGAAATATAAGACGCAATTTCCATATCTCGATACGAAAAATTAGAGGTGCGTATTATATAAGAAAACTAAATACTCATTTTTTTCCAGTCACGTACAGGACGGTATGACCGAAAGTAAGTTATGTTAATGGTAATTGTAGCCATTTCCTTATAAGTAAACATTCGACAATTATTGACCGAGCAGCAAGTACTAATGGATGAAATTTATAAAATCTTTCTCATAAAATATTTTTTCACGAATATAGGTTTCTCATGTCCAGTAGCTGTTATCGCTCTTTACAGTAATAATGAGGATTTCCATCCAAACCTTTAAGATGTGTGGAATTTCATTTTCATTATTTTCTTTCTTGGAGTTACATGTGATGTCTGTCTTAGATGTTCGAAGTCCTCAATTGATGTTTTTTCCTGTTATTTGGTACAGTTATTTGATTGTGGCGCCAGTTCACAAGGCTCGAAGACGTGTGAACATCGCCATTTTTGAGCATCGATCTTAGAAGTTGTATACAACTGACATATTTCTGAACGGTTTTGTCAACATGTATGACATCCATACGAAAGTCTCTATCTGACGAGTCTATTTCAGAACGTGACTTGAGTTTGCAAGATTATATGTTGGTTTGCAATAATTGGCGTTGTTGGGTGAAACTACCTCTAGCACAGCCTCTTATAGATTCAATTTCTTTATCTTCTATACTAAATTGGTTTTAATTGATCCATACACTGAGGTATTTGAAGTCTTTCTATTTACTAAATGTATCCTGAATTTTTATGATGGATTCAGGGTACTTCTCATCATTGATCTCATTCCAATTCCAGGTCCTAGTTTCTGTTTTGGAAAGGTCTATCTTTAGTCCTATTTCTTCGAACACTGTCATATAGGAATAAAGTGTCGCTGTCGACACTTGTGTTTGAACACGGATCGCCAAAGAGCAAACACAGTCGACCTCATCTTCAAATAATTAGATCACGTGACGGGTAAAGAAATATATATATGTGACGTCGTCCCCTGGTCGCAGCGCCAACCGTGTCGTTGTATCCCAGTCTACCACGGCACCAACTGTGACGTCCTACTTTGATTCCCAGTCTGCCTACCCACGTTGTGAATTGATCTAGGCAGAGGAAATCAATCAGTCATCGGGACCGTACTGCAAACCGAGTCCAACGGGGGTGATACCACAAAAATACGCATAAAAGGCAATAAAATGAAAACTCAAAAGTTCAAAGTATCAAAGAAAAAGGTAACAAACTTTATGTCTAGTTGTTCATTACATAGGACTGCATCTATCTCCCGACCCGTTCTATGGATTGTGACACGTCGTTTTCCGCTAGGCAAGTTTTAACACTTCAAGTCGTCTGCTCTCTAAGAAGTTGGTGTTTCGGTGGGTCTTTGGACGAAAATCAAAAGAAAATCTTATTTCGGTGATCTGGATCTAAGTCGCTCTTCAAAATAATTGTTCTTGGTTTGAAGATGTGGGTCCGGAAAGTGCGCGAATCCTGGTCAGCTATCTGCGAGGCTTGCCTCAACCGGAGACTGACTCTGGGAACTGCTGGGTCTCGACTCATTTCTGCTCGTTGTGGCTTCGTTTATATGGGCGCCGACCAAAACCGGAGTGAGTTTGACGGCGCCGGGGGGTTCCTCGATAATTCTAAATACATATCCACCTCTCTGGTTGGAATTTCCACATTTTTCCATTTTTGGGAACCTTTTCCCACTCCCACCTTCTCATCATACTTTAGAGGGGCGTGAACTGCCCTCCCCACATCTTCGGGGCAACCTCTCTTACTCATCCTCCAGATGGGCGGCAACAGCCTCCCTCGTGCATCACGTGATCACCACTCGACCAATGATGTCTTAGTCGGGCGTGGACGAATCTGCGGCTTTGTTTCAGGAAGAAAAAAAATATCTTGCTTAAAAAAAAAAAAATTATCTCTTCCCTTTTCTTCCCCTTAATGGTTTATCATTTCTACAGCCGCGAACGGGACAATACGACAATGGCGGTCATAACTCTTGTTCTACACGTGGTTTACGTCAGGTATTTTATCGCTAATTATCAGAATGTGTGGTCTTCTTGACATGGTCTCAAAAAGGAACATCTCCAAAGTTCCAGTCCGTCTGTCGCCTCGAAGAAAGAAAGAAAACACATTCATTTCCTTCGGTACAAATTCCTGATAACAAAACTTTATTATCGCAGGTCAAGGATGTTCCGTGGGTGGTTTTTAATTTTTCATATCTGTCCAAGTCCTTTTTTAGTTGTATGTTTTTCGTCACTTAACGAAATAACATTTTCATTTGAATTTTTCTTTCTTTCTCTGGCCAGCCGGTCTGTAGTTGATAATAAGATGTCTTCCCGTACCAATAGTTTGTTTTCATATCCTTAGATAACACAGCCGATGCCAAAACATATCTGACTCTTTCCTTCTTTCCCTTTCTTTTTACTCAGAATTTCCTTGTCATTGTAATGACACTCTTTCGCCATTTGTTACTTATCAAAATATCCTTTTATCCATTGTCTCTTAGCTGTGTGTGTGTTCTTGCTTATCACTCACGATTCGGTTCTTAGCCTCTCCTTTCCTTCTTTGCTTTCTTTTCCCTTTCTGCCTCGTTAAATGGTGCCACATATATATATAAGGCAGAATGTAAGTGTGTATGTGTGTAACGAATGCACGGCCGTAATTTTCGACGGATTTACACCAAAATTTACATGCATATACTCCAAGTTAGCGAGAAGGCCAAAACCACTTTGCATTTCCCAACTCCCATCGATAGTTGAAATAATCGATTTTTTCATGCTTCTACGGCAGTTTTCATGTAGTTTGCGGCCATTTCCTACTGGCCAGAGTGAGAGCCTATAGCTGGCTGCCACGAATAGGCAGGAAGATTCTATTGGCAAGCGTGAGAGCCACCAGCTGATTGACACGAATGTTAACTAGCATGCTAGTATGCAAAAGAAATCAGTAGCTGCATTCCTCACAAGTGGGAAAAATTTAAATCTGCATGGCACTTTTTAGCCAATTGGCTCATTCGCTTGCTTAAACTCAACGTTGATTCTGATTCCGCAGAACTGGGTTGGGTGTGAAAAAGTATTTGTTGTTAACATTCTTTTTTCATTCGGTTTTTACATTTACGAGTCTTTTTTTTAAAGCTGATCGTTTTGTGTTCATTTTGTTTAGTTCTTTTTTCGTAACAGATTTAATGTTTAGTATAGAGCTTAGAAAAAATTCGCAGTGTGAGAGAGGCAAGGAAGTAAGGCATGTAGCAACATCAGCACGGCAAAGGGCACTCCTTTAAAGGCAAGGAAGGGCAAAAATATTTTAAGTCAAGTAATAGCGATTGCTGTATGAGTCGTACGATTTTTTAATCAAGTACGGGCAATGCCGGGCCATGCTGCTAGTATATATATATATATATATATATATATATATATATATATATATATATGGGAATTAGCGGTGTCTGACCGAGTATTGTTCGAAGGCGTTACTCTTGTTGTATCTGTGATTTACAAAATCTCTCTTACAAACGGCCATTTGTAGAGGATGTTGATTTTATGACGAAGGTCATTCTTGTCAAAACTATGAGTTTCCAAGTCACCGGCATACCTCGACTCATCATCAGTACACTGGCCTCGAGAGGATCATTGTATTCTATTGTCAGATTCGTTTGGAATGTGTTAAGGGATGTTTCCATCATCAGTATCCATCTCTTAACATATGTGTTTGTAAATGTGCAGGGTATTGTTTACGAAAGGATTAAATAAACTGTGACATATTTCCCCTTGTCATATAACCGACGAGGTTTTAAATGCCTCTATATTGGGGTCCTTACCAGACGTGTATGAGTTTTAGAAGGATACTATGGATACCATGGGACGAGCGGGTGAGCAACGATGTGGTTTTAGAAAGGAGAAAGCTTATACTTAACATCAGGAAAAAGGCAGCTGAAATTTCTGTGACACGTAATGAGAAAGGAAGGCTTGGAGAATCTGATACTCACAGGTCGAATAGAGGGAAAAGACGGACAAGGTATAGCAACGCATGACATAGCAGGCTTAAGCAAGTGGATGACAGAACATGGTCTGGGGGAAGTATCAAAAGGACAAAACTTATTGAGAGCTACAAGGGATAGTAGAAAGTGGAGAGCCATGATCGCCTACGTCCTGAAGGGACACGGCACAAAAAATGAAGAAGTTTCCTCTATTAAATTGATGCAGTCAGTTAATTCGGAGGGCGCGTTTTCTAATGGATGAGAAGAGTAAGTTTCTATCGATGGGTTCTGGTGCTGATGTAAAATCGACAATGGTAAAAACAAACTAATATATGATAGGATTTTTTTAAAATTATTCTCATTGATATTACACTGTTTCACTATTTGTGTCTAAAGTCGACACCACGACAGTTTAATCTGTTGTCAGCGTAAAAGGTATCATATTTGATGTCGTCATTGTCACTTGTCTTGTCTCAAAGAAGTATTAACTGTCAGAAATTTATTCCCATGAGTCGTTATTCAAGCGCTTATTGCATTCTAATCATTTCAAACTTAACGATTCACTGTGAAATATTGCAAAACCCTGATCAGGAGATTATGAAGAATCAATCTTATCCCCTAGATATCTAACCACCGATTATCACTTATTAAAACTCTTTGAGCCTACCATAGGATATAGAAGAGTTTCTTATACGGAAGATCAAGTAGCTGAAGCATTCAGACAGATTAAATGATGAAGAATTTATCTTAATGGGATAAAACGTAGAACAAAACGAAAATATTATGTTTAAATAAAAGGGATTTTTTCTCGCTTTCCTTCCCTACCTTCTGTAGGAGCTTTGTTTATTTGTTTTACGTCGCTACAAAGAAATATCACCTAAAACGTGTGTTTCGGCTAGAACTTTGTTTCTCAGTCTGAATTTATTTTCAGCTCAAGCTTTTTGAATTTTTATATGAACCTGTCCGAACGTCTGTGTAAGCAATTTGTTTTTTGTTACGTCCTATCAACCTTTTGCAGGTTATTTAAAGACAGAAAATATTTTTCGATCATAAGAATTTTTTGTTTAATGATATGATTGATACAAGTCACGTCCTAAATAACGTATAGTTGGGGGAAAAGTGTTGAATTCATACCTTTGTGAATATAACGAACCCGACTGAAATTAGAACTCTGCTCTCAGATTTCTAATTCCAAGCCCTTATTCATTGCACACCGGTACAAACTCACCCGCTATTCCCAAACGGTCAGCCATTTACGTATTGACCAGGCTCAACGTTGCTTAACTTCGGTGACCGTATGCGAGCAGGTGTTTCAGCGGGGTATGGCTGTGAGCTAATACTGTGTTGATTGTGCATTTCAAAACCAAATATAATAAAAGAATTATTCTTTTCTATTATACGATCCGGTTAAAAGTTTGAACAGCCATTAAAATGAAGACAAATTTAGCAGGAGAATATTTGTAAACGTTAGTGCGTATAAAGTCTTGAGATAAAAAAAAAATAGGCACGTGTATTGAAATACAAACTCACACACACAACCAACCCCCCAACACACACATATATATATATATATATATATATATATATATATATGTATGCGAATGTTAGTGTGTCAATGTGTCAGATTTTTTTCAGTTAAACAGCCATAACTCTCAACAGTTCATCTTCTGTATAACATTGAATCAATAGCTACATATACCGCAAGAGTTCTCTGTGTCTCAGCAAAAGGTTTTTCTCGTCTGAGTTCATCCTTTAAATCTACCATTCGCTTTCTTTTGAATCCTGTTGCCATATATGGTCTGGTGCTCCCGCTGTTCATCTGGAGGTTCTCAACAACATCCAAAAACGGATATGCAATTGAGAGGCATCTCGACTCCAGTCACATTATCACAGACATGGTGTGGCTTGCCCTTGTCTTTTCTACAAATATTTTCATGGCAACTGCTCTGGCGATCTATTTTCACTGTTGCCCCAACTTCATGTATTTAAACGTGCTACTGGGTTTATATCTCGGTCCCACCCTTTTATTGTCGAA
>OZ010588.1:50391067-50478567 GCA_963932145.1 Acanthosepion lycidas | reverse complement strand
CCTTTTGTTATAGTATCTACTGAATCGGGATTTCGCAAACGCAGTTTGAAAGAGTTGGTATTCGGGCTCTATTCTCTTTTTTGAAAAGAAAAAGAATAAAAAAAAAACTCTAATGGAGGTCATTTTCAAGAGCAGTGGTCAAGTTAACTTTTCATCTCTGACGGATGTGCTACTGAGACAGGAGTAAATAAATGCCTACTTGTGAACTGATGTCATCAGGAAGATCATTGATGGAGATCAAAAACACGGCAGGAGCCAGTATAGATCCTCGGGGGACACTCGCGATCGTGTGAATGGAACTGGAAGCGAGCCCGTTCACAATGACCTTTACTTCACGATTTGATAGGAATGATTGGATTAAATCAAACAATCGTCTGTGATACCGTAGACCTTAAGATTGCGTAGACGACCAGCATTCCAAATCCTGTCAAATGCATTTCAGATATCTAGAACCATGGCTCGATCCTCGCCGTTATTTTCAAGAGCTTGATATACATATTCAGTGATGACCGTAAGCACATCAACGATAGACCTGGCAAAACGGAATCCTTATTGTTTGTTAGAGATAAGATGCTAAATCACTTCATCAAAGATTAAAACATCGAATACTTTGCCGAAAAGCTGTAGGAGACTAATAGGGCGCTAGAGGAAGGTTCTCCAGAATTCTTAAAAACTGGGATTACAGAGGAGGACTTCCAAGACGCTGGAAACAGGAAGCAGCAGTTGTAGAGTTTGGATAGAACTGGGGCCAGTTCGGGAGCACATTTCTTTAGGAGGGCGGCTGGTATCCCGTCACCTCTAATTGCCTAATTTAGAAATTACATCGGGGACCAGTGACGGGGTTATACGCATATCGCTCAGTAGAGCCCCAGTTCTAGAAGAAAATCATGTGCGGCTATTTCGGATGAGTCGAATGTTAAGATGGAAGTGAATTCTCGAGTAAACCATTCCACTTTATCTGCAGTAGACGCCAGGATTGCGAATCGATTGAATAGGGGACGGATTGAAGATTTGATGTTGTTCAGCATACACTTGTAGTGCTGCCAATAATCTCTGGAACCGAACTTGCGAGATGTTCCACGTTGATTCATTCTATCAGCAAACAGTAACTTCGCTTCATTGAGGACACGCTTGCACTCGTTACGAGCAAAGACAAAGAGATACCTCATATTATTTAACAAGAAAACACAGTCTGTATCTAACTCTATGTGTGTGTCATATGTCTAATGATGAATAACAGCATTCATTTTACACAAAAAACTTTTATTTTTTAGTGTAAAGTCTTCTCGTGTCGGTGCACTTAATTTGGTCGGGGATGTTAATTATATTTCTTATGTAAATTTAATATAAAATATCAGCTACTTGTTAAATGATATTGATGCATACATACGTAGATATCTTCCACCTGTGTATGCATTGGTGTTTTTGTTTTCCTGCAGCCTCTATAATACGTTCTCTGAATTTGATGTTAAAATCTATGTACAAGCCATTACACTCCAGTCTCTTGTGATGTGTTAATATTTGTCTCGAGAGAAAAAAAAACGAAAAACGCTTAAGTAACCAATGCTTACATATAAACTATATTTCTTGTCGTTGTACACTCCAACTTTTTCGATCCGAGAAACTTTCAGGTAATTTCGAGAGTATTTTGTCCTGTGGCATTTTTGTAAGGTTTATTGTGGAAAATAGGCACAAAATGGCTTAATCCGACGTATTTTTTGTCGTAGCGCCTTCCAAAGTCACTTGATGAAGATCAGTTCTATCATTAAGTGTCAGGTTAAAATTGACTGGACTGCTAATCACTTATTTTTTAATTTTATTCTTTCCTTCTTTCTTTCTTTCACTGCATTTTTCCTCTTCTTCTTTTTCTATATTTCCTTTTTTCCCCTCTATTTTTATTTTCCATTTCACCTATTTTTCTTCTCTCTCTCTCTCTCTCTGGCGTTTTTCTCTCTCTCTCTCTCTGTCGTTTTCCTCTCTCTCTCTCTCTGTCGTTTCTCTCTCTGTCGTTTTTTTCTCTCTATCTCTGAGCCGTTTTTCTCTTTCTCTGTACCGTTTTTTCTCTTTGTCTGTCTTTCATTATTCTCTTGTCTCTTTCATTCATTATGTTCTTGTCTCTTTCCTTCATTATATCCTTGTCTCTTTCCTTCATTATTTCCTTGTCTCTTTCCTTAATTATATCCTTGTCTCTTTCCTTCATTATTTCCTTCTCTCTTTCTTTCATTATGTCCTTGTCTCTTTCTTTCATTATGTTCTTGTCTCTTTCTTTCATTATGTTCTTGTCTCTTTCATTCATTATGTCCTTGTCTCTTTCTTTTATTATTTCCTTGTCTCTTTCTATCATTATTTTCTTGTCTCTTTCCTTCATTACATCCTTGTCTCTTTCATTCATTATGTCCTTGCCTCTTTCCTTCATTATGCCCTTGTCTCTTTATTTCATTATTTCCTTCTCTCTTTCCTTCATGATATCCTTGTCTCTTTCTTTCATTATGTTCTTGTCTCTTTCTTTCATTATTTCCTTGTCTCTTTCTTTCATTATATCCTTGTCTCTTTCTTTCATTATGTCCTTGTGTCTTTCCTTCAATATTTCCTTGTCTCTTTCTTTCATTATGTCCTTGTCTCTTTCCTTCATTATGTCTTTGTCTCTTCCCTTCATTATTTCCTTGTCTCTTTCCTTCATTTTGTTTTTGTCTCTTTCTTTCATTATGTCCTTGTCTCTTTCCTTCATTATTTCCTTGTCTCTTTCTTTCATTATGTCCTTGTCTCTTTCCTTCATTATGTTCTTGTCTCTTTCCTTCATTATGTTCTTGTCTCTTTCCTTCATTATTTCCTTGTCTCTTTCATTCATCATGACCTTGTCTCTTTCTTTCATTATGTCATTGTCTCTTTCCTTCATTATGTTCTTGTCTCTTTCCTTCATTATTTCCTTGTCTCTTTCTTTCATTATTTCCTTGTCTCTTTCATTCATCATGACCTTGTCTCTTTCCTTCATTATGTGCTGGTCTCTTTATTTCATTATGTTCTTGTCTCTTTCCTTCAATATTTCCTTGTCTCTTTTTCATTATTTCCTTGTCTCTTTCTTTCATTATGTCCTTGTCTTTTTCTTTCATTATGTCCTTGTCTCTTTCCTCCAGTATTCCCTTGTCTCTTTCCTTCATTATTTCTTTGTCTCTTTCCTTCATTATATCCTTGTCACTTTTCTTCATTATTTCCTTGTCTCTTTCTTTCATTATGTCCTTGTATCTTTTTTCATTATCTCCTTGTCTCTTTCTTTCATTATTTCCTTTCCTCTTTCCTTCATTATATCCTTGTCTCTTTTCTTCATTATATCCTTGTCTCTTTCCGTCGTTATTTCTTTGTCTATTCCTTTCATTATGTCCTTTTCTCTTTCTTTCATTATGTTCTTGTCTCTGTCCTTCATTATGTCCTTGTCTCTTTCTTACCATTATGTCGTTGTATCTTTCCTTCATTATGTCCTAGTCTTTTTCATTCATTATGTCCATGTCTCTTTATTTCATTGTATCCTTGTCTTTTTCTTTCATTAATTCCTTGTATCTTTCCTTCAATATATCCTTGTCACTTTCTTTCATTTTTTCCTTTTCTCTTTCTTTCATTATATTCTTATCACTTTCATTCATTATGTCCTTGTCTCTTTCCTTCATTATGTCCTTGTCTCTTTCTTTATTTATGTCCTTGTCTCTTTCTTTCATTATGTCCTTTCTCTTTCCTTGATTATGTTTTTGTCTCTTTCCTTCATTATGTCCTTGTCTATTTCATTCATTATATTCTTGTCTCTTTCCTTTATTATATTCGATTCTTTCATTATGTCCTTGTCTCTTTCCTTCATTATTTCTTTGTCTCTTTCTTTCATTATATCCTTGTCTCTTTCTTTCATTATGTTCTTATCTCTTTCCTTCATTATGTCCTTGTCTCTTTCTTTCATTATATCCCTGTCTCTTTCTTTCATTATGTCCTTGTCTCTTTCCTTCATTATTTTCTTGTCTCTTTCCTTCATTATTTCCTTGTCTCTTTCCTTCATTATTTCCTTGTTTCTTTCATTCATCATGACCTTGTCTCTTTCTTTCATTATGGCATTGTCTCTTTCCTTCATTATGTTCTTGTCTCTTTCCTTCATTATTTCCTTGTCTCTTTCCTTCATTATTTCCTTGTCTCTTTCTTTCATTATTTCCTTGTCTCTTTCATTCATCATGACCTTGTCTCTTTCCTTCATTATGTGCTGGTCTCTTTATTTCATTATGTTCTTGTCTCTTTCCTTCAATATTTCCTTGTCTCGTTCCTTCATTATTTCCTTGTCTCTTTCTTTCATTATGTCCTTGTATTTTCTTTCATTATGTCCTTGTCTCTTTCCTCCAGTATTCCCTTGTCTCTTTCCTTCATTATTTCTTTGTCTCTTTCCTTCATTATATCCTTGTCACTTTTCTTCATTATCACCTTGTCTCTTTCATTCATTATGTCCTTGTCTCTTTCTTTCATTATTTCCTTTCCTCTTTCCTTCATTATATCCTTGTCTCTTTTCTTCATTATATCCTTGTCTCTTTCCGTCGTTATTTTTTTGTCTATTCCTTTCATTATGTCCTTCTCTCTTTCCTTTATTATGTCCTTGTCTCTTTCCTTCATTACGTCCTTGTCTCTTTCTTTCATTATTTCCTTGCCTCTTTCCTTCATTATGTCCTTGTCTCTTTCCTTCAATATGTCCTTGTCTCTTTCCTTCATTATGTCCTTGTCTCTTTCCTTCATTATATCCCTGACTCTTTCTTTTATTGTTCTTGTCTCTTTCCTTCATTATTTCCTTGTCTCTTTCCTTCATTATTTCCTTGTAGCTTTCCTTCATTATATCCTTTTTGTCTTTCTTTCTTTATGTCCTTGTCTCTTTCCTTCATTATATCCTTGTCTCTTTCCTTCATTATTTCCTTGTCTCTTTCCTTAATTATATCCTTGTCTCTTTCCTTCATTATTTCCTTCTCTCTTTCTTTCATTATGTCCTTGTCTCTTTCTTTCATTATGTTCTTGTCTCTTTCCTTCATTATATTCGATTCTTTCATTATGTCCGTGTCTCTTTCCTTCATTATGTCCTTGTCTCTTTCCTTCATTATGTCCTTGTCTCTTTCCTTCATTATGTCCTTGTCTCTTTCCTTCATTATTTTATTGTCTCTTTCTTTCATTATTTCCTTGTCTCTTTCTTTCATTATGTTCTTGTCTCTTTCCTTCATTATGTCCTTGTCTCTTTCTTTCATTATTTCCTTGTCTCTTTTCTTCATTATTTCCTTATCTCTTTCTTTCATTATGTTCTTGTATCTTTCCTTCATTATGTCCTTGTCTCTTCCTTTCATTATGTCCTTGTCTCTTTCCTTCATTATGTCCTTGTCTCTTTCTTTCATTATGTCCTTGTCTCTTTCGTTCTTTTGATGAGAAGAATATTCCAATACCTTCCTTCACAAAATAGGTAGATAAAAAGCAACTATCCAGAACCAATCATCTAAAAAGAAATGATTAAACCTGTGAGATTTTTGATTCAATTCAAAAGATCAAAAGTTGCGAGTTCTGAAATCTCTACTTAGATGTAACACATATCACTTGAGAAGACTTCCAGAAATGTTTAGTTTTCTGCTTGCGGATCCCTTGTATTTTCATTTTCTGTCTATAAGTTTCCGTTTTTTAACAGACGCTAAATGAAGAATTAAATAAACTAATCCGTTAAAATTAGTATCGAATAATATATTTTATTTTATATATTTAGATAAAGACGAATGTGGCTATTAATATAATCAGAAATAAGGCCAAAAAACACGTGACACATTTTAAAAATAATAAAACCCTTCTGTCCGTAACGTTTGCATTAATTCCTCTCCAATGATAATCCCTATCTGGATTTCAATGACTTTCTCCCCTAATTCTTTTTTTCTGTAAATTCATTAACATTGAAGTATTACATCATTTACATTATTCCGACTATTGTCCTCATCTTTGTCGCCATATTTATTACAACGTTCCATGTGTCCTCAAGGAGACATGGCATAGTGGATAAAGGCGTTGGTTAGATCCAGGGACAGAACCCAAAGAGTGTGTGTTCAATACCCGGTTAAGGCAGTGGAGAACTTTCAGAGGGGAATTAACAGGAGATAACTGATAACTGACATCCATTAAACATGACACTTGGAACTAGAACAGTCTACCCCACCGAGCGAAATAAAGGGTTTAATTCGACATTCCAACCACCTGAAGAAGGCTAGAGCGTACAACGACCGAAACGTTGTAATAAATATGGCGACAAAGATGTGGACAATAGTCCGAATAATGTAAATAATGTACATAATACCTCATCTCAGAAATATAGACAAGTATTGCATATATAACAGCTCTATTCCATCACGAAGGTATTATTTCCTGACCACTGACAATACTTTCTTTCTTCCATTTTTTAAAAATCTGTAACACCCTATGCAAAGCAGGAAATTCGCAAAACACAAGGCGTTACTGGGTTTGGAAGAATTAGGCAGAGAACCATTAATAATGAGTGGGAAGAAGAAAGAGTAATCAGGAAGACTGTAAATAGCGATTGATATCGCATTCACATTTTTTTCGATTGGCTAGAAAGTATGTAGCCTGAAGGCGAGTTCCACAAGCGAGAAGTACGAGAAATGATACTGTTAGCATAGAACTTACGCTTACATCTAGCCAGCTTAGCTGTAAATTGAAATCTCGATGCCAGTATTGCGCTTAAATTCATAAATTCTAGGTACCATAGCGAATATCTCATCCGAACAACTTCCATGAATGCATTGATAGAAAAGACACAGAACGGCAACCTTTACTCCTTATTTTCAACACACATTATGGTAATGGTAATATTAGCCGTTTCCCTATGAGGAAACATTTGGCATTTATTGACCGAGCTGCTAGTAATTTTTTAGGTTGAAATTTATGAAATCTTATAGCGAAGAAAACGGCGACTTACCTTGTCAAACCAAGCGACAGCGCGTCGCGTGTATTCTACGACAGAAAATGTGGTCAAAAAAAAATGTCGACGATTTTGGCTGCCACATTGGTTGGCGAGGGAGTTATTTTTCTGACTGGTTGTGTGCATTGTGATTTGTGAAATAGTACTTGCGAATCGAGTTTTCGGCATTTTCTTTCTGTCCCCGATGTTCGAGTCTGAACTTAGTGATTTATTCTCGGCGACGTGGAAATAATCTGCGACAAACATTTCCTTTGCAATCCCAGATCGCTTACAAATCTTTCTCTTAAAATGCATTTTTAGGAAAACAGATTTTTCAAGTCCAGTAGCTGTTCACTCTCTTTTCCAGTACTGATGAAGTTTCGTTGTTAAACTTTTATTTGAATAGTGTGGAATGTTAACATCTTGATTAGGTCATTATTTTCTCTTCGAGTAACATATGCTATCCAATTTCGTTGTTGCTACTATTGGTAGTCATCAGGTGATACGGTTTATTTTGGTTCTTTGATTGTGATCTTGTCACGCCTTTCCACAATGTTAAGAAAAAGAATGATCTAGGCATTTACAAAATTTGTTTAAAAATGTTTAATTTGCAAAATGTAGAATTTAAGTTATCACTTATTACACAGAATTATTAGACTGGGCCGTCTAGCCATGTTTGGTATCCAGTCTAAGAGAATGAATACTCCAAATCGTAGAGGGAGAGACAGAAAACAAATATCGTTCACAATGATGCATGACATTTGAAAGACAGTAAAGAATAGAAAATACTGGAAAGTGATGATCTCCTACGTCCTAAATGAGTAAAGTTATGCAAAGAAAAGAAGTGTTGAAGTCAGTGGGCATTCATGACAAAAGGCGAAATATTTCATATTACGGTTAGATATAAGCAGCATTAAATGTGATGGTGAATGTTATCACGAGAGTTCTGGAAGTCTTATATACAGTAAATCCTACTCAAGATAAAAGGAGTTCCATAAACAAGTAGCAAAATCCAAACCATATATGTTTTTATTCCTTCTGATATTGATATTAACGGTAATGCGATGAGCAAAACAGAACAAAAAAGAGAAAGAGAGATTATGAGAATCGAGGTAATATTAACAATGAAAATAGTTTCTTTTTTAATGCAAATGAGATTGAACAAATGCCGAAAATCGTGCAATAATTTCGCCGTAAAAAGTTTATGATATCTCCCTGCTTCTTTTTTCAAGCGATAAAGCCATTTTTGTTTCTTTTTGGAGGACGAAAAAAAATCTGAATTAATTTGCCATTTTGCTAAAGAACCATTATTTTTTTCTCGGTTTATGATTTTCCGTTAGTGAATATCAAATGGCGCCGAAATGCACCTTTGTTTATTATCATTGGAACTTTTTTTCTTTTTTTTTTTTTGCTATGTTTGTTGTTATCATTTTTATGTCTATTATTCATTGCACTCTCCAGACTCATATTTCTTCCGGCTAAAATTCGCAGATGAGAATAAAAAAAATATTTCAGGGTCATGTTTGTGATCGGATAAATTATAATTCCATGCATCATTAGCTATTCCTTTTTTTTTTTTTTACTTCCAAATCTTTTATTCTAACCTACTTTCAATCAGACCCACATTTGATCAAAACGTTTTTTTCTCATAATTATTTTTAGTGCAGTTTGTACTTGCACTCAGTGGAAACGGGCCAGTAATATCTTAAAAATACTAAATAAAAAATAAGAACTAAACATAATATCCCGAGACAAAACAGTCTAACCCAGTAGATTAAAGAAAGGATTCAGTTCAGCATTCCCTGTCGGTTACCCAGAAGCTCGGGAGGTACAATAAACATGACGACAATGGTCCGTATATAAATAGTTTACATAGTCATATGTTGCCTCAAATTTCCATTTCAGCGATCATAAATCTGCCCAGTATACACCAACATGAAAACTTACTGCTTACTTACAATAAATAAATCGAATAGTATCATAAAAGTTTACTTAATTAAAAATAGTCCTCGGGGCAAATACTCCAATCCTGTATTTAGAATAATGGGAAGGCGACATCTGCTAAATAAAATTTTAACCAAGTTACTGTAGAAAATAACTTTCTATTTAAATTATAAAGTTTCGGACAATAGTCCAAATGTTAACAATGTTAACCCCACTCTCAAAAACACAGACCATAAAGATTTACTGTCGAAAAATAATTTGCCATTTTAATGCAAAAGCGAATTTGTTCCGTTCAATTGGGTAATAATGAAAATAATTATTTCTTATTTAAATAACCTTCATCTGATCAATACTTTACTTTTTAGTATATGCTAAATGTCAAAATTTTAAAATTTCAGTTTTTAATTAATAGCTATAAAAGATGGCGTAGTGATTGATGAAATGACTGGCTACAAAACAGCAAGATTCTAGTTAGAATCGATAAAAAATTTATTTTTTTAAAATTCATATATTTCCGCTCTCACAAGAAATGAGTTTCTAAAATTTTAAATACCTTCCTTTTAATATGTCATTGTCAGAGGTGTTATTTCAAAAGCGTGTGTCCATTAAGATTTTAAGAAATTTGAATTCATCCTTTAAATCAATTGTAGATGCAGCAAAAAAAAAAACAAAAAACGGATGGAGTTGTACAATTGACAATGCGTCCAAAATATTTTTCGTATTTTTTTTTTTTAAGCATTTCACCCCAAGCAAGGCGGGAAGACACTAGGACGCAAGGGGTTACAGAAAATTTAGAGCAAGATCAGATAGGAGTGATAGAATAAAGGATAAGGGTAGTGGATAGATCAAGGCAACTGGAGATGTCGATTAACATTACACTTGAATAGCTAGAGATTATAGCTCACAGGGAAACAGGAAAAAGGAAGGGAGTTCCACAGGCGAGAGGTGCAAGACATGAAGCTATTAGAGTAGAAGAGACGCCTACATTTAGGAGTTTCGACAGTGAAGGTGTGAGAGCGGGATACCAGCCTCGTAAGGCGCTGGAACTCATGGCGTCTGGGAACCAGCGAATGCAGCTCCTCGGAGCAATTTCCATGAAAGTATTTGTGGAACAGACAGAGGGAGGCGACGGCGCGTCTGTGAGAAAGTGACTGTAGACGAGACGCCAGGGCAGGGCCAACTAAATTGCATATCCGCCTCTGGAGCCTATCAAGAACCCCGAGGCAAACAGAAGGGGCACCAGACCATATATGTCAGCAATACTCCATGCAAGGGCGAATTGTTGATTTGTAGATCTGGAGGATCGACTCCGGGGAGAAAAACTTCCTGGCGCAGGTCAGGGAGCCAACTTTCCTTGCAGTGGACGAGGCAATTGGTTCAATGTATTTATTCCATCTCAGGTCAGCAGTCAACGTGAGACCGAGAAGCCGCAGAGAGTTGCTCTCGAGAAGTTGAGCGTCAGACATTCTAATGGAGGGAAGGGAAGGATCTTTGTGGTGATTAATAGAGAGCAGTTTTGTCTTAGAAGCGTTGAAGTTGACCAGCCAATTCATGCCACAGTTCACAATCGATTGGAGGTCCTTTTCGAGACGCACGGCCAGGCGAGTTTTGTCAGCGAGACTAGATTTGTTTTTGAGGCAGGAATAAAGTGTGGTGTCATCCATGGATTAAGCATTCAAGATCACAATAAAAAATATCAAGTTTTATATAAGCTATACAGAGTAGACGTTGCTTCATAAAAACCATTGTAAACTATGAAAGTCAAAACAAAATATGATCACACTCCGGGATTTCCGAAAATAAAAAAAAAAGTGTTTTTTTTTTTTTTCAAATTCGTAATCTGAAGTTGCTATTTATATAATACTATCGATTAATCTCCCGAGATTATGAATTTTAAAATAAAATTATATATTTTTTTTTAATTTAAAGAAATTACGTCATATGAACATATTTTTTTGACTTTCGTATGTATGGGGAGATTCACGCTGAATTTACGTAACAACCTGGAAACACTGTATTAATTTATAAAAAATGTAACTAATACATTTTTTTAAATCACTGTTATCTAGAGTGTTTCGTCTCCAGCAAAAGCACAACTTGCAGCAAATTAAAATATCACGGTACACTTAGCAAATTTTTAAAGCGTATACATTTAGATGTTATGAAATAATACCATATATTTCGATCTAATGGAATAAGCTGTCACCCCCACCCCCATGAGTGACAAAACTATAAGCAGTAACTACCTATAAGTATATGTAAGTCAACAGGCTACAGAGTTTGCCCGAAATCTTGTCAAACTCCCTGCCTCTGAACAGAGAGGAACCTGGACGAGGCTCCGCCGAAGGGTAGAGTATCGTTCGGAAAGGTTGACCAACCCGATCCCCTTTATACGGGTTCTACGGGCATTTTTTGGCCGAGCCTACGGGCTCGGGAAACCCACGTTAAACCCGGACTTGTACCATATGCATGCTCGTGGTGGGGTGGCTAAATATCGTCTACCCGAAATCTTTTCGGCTAGAAGGTCAAACTCTCTGCCTCTGGGCAGAGAGGAACCCGGACGAGGCTTCGCCGAAGGGCAGAGTCTCGTTCGGGAAAGTTGACCAACCCGATCCCGTTTATACGGGGTCAAGAGGGAATATTTTTGGCCGAGACACGTTAAACCCGGCCTTGTGCCACATGCAACCCTTGTGGAGGAGGTGGCTAAATATACTAGCCGAATGGCACTCTCTCGTCTCGGGAAATAGCTACCCGACCCCGTTTTATACGCATTCTACGGGAATTTTTTGACTGAGCTTACGGGCTCGGATGCCTCAAATTAAACCCGGATTTGTGCCACATCTAATCGCGTGGGGAGGTTAGTAAATACACTAGCTGAAATCTTTTCAGCTGTATTGTCGAGCTTTCGGCCTTCGAGCAGAGAGGAACTCGGACGTGGCTATACCGAAGGGCAGAGTCTCGTTCGGGGAGGTAGACATACTCGATCCGGTTTATGCGGGGTCTATGGGGATTTTTGGCCGAGCCTATGGGCTCGGATGTCCCACGTTAAACTCGGCCTTGTACCACATCTCCTTTCGAGGGGGAGGGGGCTAGTAAATATTGACTAGCTGGGTTCTGTTACTCGGCTCTTAGCTTCTGTTGAACTCAGAGAGGAACCAAGACGAGGCTATGCCGATGGGCAGGGTCTCGTCCGGGGAAGTAAACAGACCCGAGCCCGTTTATGCTGGGTTTACCGGGAATTTCTGGCCGAGCCTACCGGTTCGGACTGACTTACCCCTTTGGGAGGTCGGTAAATATTACTAGCTGGAATCTGTTGAGCACAACTCAGACTTACGCGAGATATACCGACCTTCCAATAGTTGCACTCACTACTGAATTGACTTGCGACGACCTTGTGCATAACTGTTACCTTTATTCTTATTGTATTGTTTTTGTACAATAAACCTTTACTTATTTTATCCACCTTGTTTTTCAAGTATATATTACTATTAGTTCCGTATATAACAGATTTATAAAACAATGTTTCTATTCAACTATTTGTGGAGATTATTTAGGATGAAACCTGTACCTGGGGTTTTTCGCGATTTCTTCAATGTTTGGTCGAATGTGCGATAAGCAGACCCTCATTTCTTCTTCGGTTGAGCGTACTCTTTCTCGTTTCTTATATCTCAGTATTTCACGGCACAATAGTGTGTCGTGGCACGGCGGTTGAGAATCAGTGATCTAAATCAATATGCACAATAATTAAAAAGAAACTGATCATTTTTGGTTGCGGCGCCTTTTGGACAACTCGTCCAAAAAGCCAGATACGAATCAGAATCTGTTGAATTATTCAAGTTCACTTCAGAAGGATATTGGTCATTCACATCATTCATTCATTCATTCACATTAAAATGAATAAAAATTACATAAACATGGAGCGTGTGACAGGAATTTGAAAAACAAGTCTTTCGTGGGCTATAAATAGAAAACTATCGAACGCCATGTTGCGAGGCATGCGCTTGATTTCATCATTGCAGTTACACTTTCAGACGGATGGAGAGCACAAAGATGACAGCTCCAAATCCGATACAGAAAAGACCGCAGTAGGACAGGCCACAAACCACATCATCTGTAGCCAATAGATAAACACATTCTAAGTGAAACGTTTATAATTAGTCGAAGGGACCAGCTCTCACTCTCATTTTTCTCCTTCTCTCTGTCTCTCTCATAAATAATGTGCGTAGAAGGTTCGAGAACCACTTGCGTTAGATGGCTACTGTTTAAATGGTTATGGCGAATGTAGTGCGTGATATAAATGAAAGAGAAGGTGATAGGAAGAGAAGATTATGCGGATGGATAATGATTGACGCCTGACTTGAAGAGGTTAAGATTGTGTTGTTGAAGGAAGTATCTATGTCCCAGTCTGTTCGACAAATTGGCGGGAAAATATCTGAGTGGAACGTTGTCATTACATTTCGAATACGAATGAAGATGACATTAGAATTTCGTGTCCTAGCTGTAAAGGTCTGAACTGGTGGAATTAAGGAATGTAGACGTTTGAACATTTGCCTTGGAAATAGCGATAGAGTGACTGTGGAGATTAATATCTGATACGTGTGATGTATTAGGTTGGTGCAAAAATAATGACGTAATAATGTCGTTTTTTGACGTATTTTTAACGTCAAAAAACGACATTATTACGTCATTATTTTTGCACCAACCTAATATAACGACACTGGGTACAAGTGCTAAATGCTGAGAGGAGAGACGAAGCATCCTCTTCTTTTCCGGCAAAAACCTACACGAAAACCAAAAGATGAACGTCTTCTAGCCCTGGTCCATAACAGGTGGCTTTGTGTGGACAAGACGTATGTGACCCATAGACACGTACACAAAATCGTTAGTGATGGTCTTGGGGTTCGTAAGCAATAATGTAACCCCATGATTCCACTGTATCGAGGTGCTGGAAATTTTGATCAAGCTAGGGATCTGGAGCACTGTCCGTGTTATCCTAAAACTTTCTTTATATCCCACGCGACGTACGAATAGCAGACCGGGAATTTTCATTCTTATACCACCCACAACATACAGACATTTACTTCCTAATTGAATTGGCTTGTTGTAGTCGCTATGTCAACCTCAACTGAAGGCATTGGCAACCAACATTTTTTAAAAGCAGTCGCAACCAATTTTTTTTAATATTCATTTTGTTTAAAATAAAAATGAGGTTTCCACAAAAATATTAGGTTGGTGCAAAAATAATGACGTAATAATGTCGTTTTTTGACGTAACGTCAAAAAACGACATTATTACGTCATTATTTTTGCACCAACTTAATACTAGTTTTGGGAAACAGTAAGTGTGTGTGTACATGTATTTGTGGGAGAACTTGTAACTGCTTGACGGTGATGGCAGAATTCTTTTAATTCTGGGCAGCAAATCTTCGAGGAACAAAAATGGGGAAAAAGAGTTTTTGAAAACTCTACTTTTTATCTTCATGTCACATGACATTAGTCAAGTGACTAAATATCTAAGGGAGATAATGCACTTCCATCATATATGTTCCTGTTTTTATAATATTTTTATAGTCGTCTTCGTTCCTACAGTCTCAAGGAGAGTTGTAATAAAAAAAAAATAATTTTATTCTCAGAATCAGAAAGACATAGCTAGGATTTTTAAGGCTCATAATGACGAAAGAAGGTCTGGAAAATTGGACACTCTGGAGAAAGCAAAACGAACAATATGTTTTGTGTCTCGCCAAACATATAATTTCCTAAGTCGATTACACTAGATAAAAAAAAACATGAACGCTTTATTTTCCTTTTTATTCTTTTTTCTTTGCAGCATATGTTATATATATATATATATATATATATATATATATATATATATATATATATATATATATATATAAGGCAGAATATATTTTATATATAAAGAAATAATCATACATAGAATCAATCAGCAATATTAATGCGATTAATGGCGAAATCACTAGAATTTGCTAGTATAACATAATGTATGCATTAAAATACTGTTAATCCATTGAATTACGTGATCCTCATTTATAAAACTGTTGTCAGATGTTTCTAGCGTATATTTTTTTAAGTTAAGCGAGTACTTTCGAAGATCCATGTCTCCATCATCAGGCTGTAATTTTTTCCTTTAAAGTTAAAACTTGAAGATGAAATAATTGTAGACCGAAAGATTTTTTTTTTTTTAAGTGTGTGCTATTTATTGACGGTTGTTCAATCTCGGAACGTACGAGTCGCAACGCTAAAGTTCAAACTTCAAGTGAGAATTTTTATATGAATTTTGTAATATGGTAAATCCACGAATTCTTTTTTTACAAGTGTTCTTAGTAGATTTTTCTCAAGAATTTGATACTGCGGGATCAATTGGGTTTTTTTATAAACATATAATATTAGGCAGCATAATCTGACAACAGTTTTATAAACAAGGATCACATCATTCAATGGATTAACAGTATTTTAATGCATACATTATGTTCTACTAGCGAAGTGATTTCGTCATTAATCGCTTTAATATTGCTGATTGATTCTATGTATGATTATTTCTTTATATAATATAATATAATATAATATGATGTAATATATATATATATATATTTTTATATATATATATATTATATATATATATATATATATATATATATATATATATATATATATATATATATATGGGAAACGAGATATAATTTTTTTTTCTATATTAAGAACAATTTTAGGGGGAAATATTGTAAAATTGCAAAATATAAGCATATAAAATGGACAGTGATATTTTTTAAAAATTTCTTTGCTTCTTTGTCCGTAACATCTATTGCGCTAAAATAGTCATATAAATCTCACAAATTAATCCTGCCCTGATGCGAACCTCCGATCTCGCGATGATCAACATATGCACGACAGCGGCGTCCTACTACCTGAACGACGCTTTAAAATTAGCCTCCAAATACAAATTTAAGCATAGACACATCTGTTCTAAAGCAGAGAGCAGGAAAGCGACACTTTGATTCTACGAAAAGCACACAGCTCCCTGATTCTAACCAAAATTGCACCGCTACCCGTAATCACGTCATTTCTAAATAATATTATGATAATATATATATTGTGGGTATTTAGGCAGCATTTTTTCATTAATGCATTTTTCATTAAATAATATAGACAAGTTTTGTCGATTTATTTTAAGCAACTTCCTTTGATATCGTCTGATAGGTTTAATAACATTATCATTGAAAGATGAAAGAAGATCACCATATTGTTACATGTTTTTAATCTTATCTAAGCTTTCGTCTTACAACAGCCATCATCAAAGATGACAGTTACATTACAATATATTAAACAATACACGGACATAGCAACAATTATCGTCTGTTTTGTTTGATTTCCAAGCAACAACAAACTTTTGCATACGACATGCTGGTAACAATAATCGCACCACAGCCCATGACGTCACACATGACCACGTGAGAGTGAAAATGAGGAGTATTAAGTATGGGAACCGGCTGGTATAAACCAATGGCTTCTGTTATCAATTATAGGCATTTAAGAATATTTGTGGAGATTTCATAGTTTATTTTGTTCAGGTTAGGTTTCAACTGTTTTATGTAAATAGCTTCAAGAATTTTTAGTTTTTCTTTATTGTTTTCATGTTTAAGTATAGTTGTGTTTTCAACAAGGATATATATATATATATATATGTATGTATGTATGTATGTGCTTGTGTGTAATTTTATGCACTTCAACATAATCCAGCTCCTATTTAAATGCATTCGGATTACAATGTACACATGTATTTGTACTTGTTTGTGCATATGTGAACATATATATATCCACATTATGTTATGGTGTGTGTATTGGTTTTTGATCAGATCCTCACCCTGGAGATTTCATGTATATCTGCTCCAGTGCACATGCTCAGACAGCGGAAACTGACATTTGTTCACTTGTCTGCAGTGAGCCAAATTTCGACCTGCGCCTCAAAAAGAAATTCTCAAGCAGTTTTTAAAGCAAATTCTGAGATTTCAATTTGCGCAGATTCAGTTATTTATCTACATATATTCCTCATTGAAAATGAAAACGGGAAGAGCATTATTTTTTCTGATTTCGACAACTTTCTCTACATTTTTATCCGCAATGTTTGCCAAGAAAATATGTTCACATTGTTGCAGGAAGGAGATAGGAAAATCCACTTGAAAAATTCGTAAACGGCAAAAAGTAATATTAATATTGGAACATAAAAATAAGGGCTGGTGTGTACGTGTTTTTAAGGTATTAGAGTAAAAACATTTAAAAAGGTTGACAAGAAAGGGGGTGAAGCGGAAACCGTATATGCCACGAACCAAAGATGGCGGAAGCGAATAAAGAAAATGGAAAGAAATAAAACAAGGGAATTAATAACAAAATAAAGACATGACCAAAGGAAATAATAAAAAAATAGAAAGACGCAGACAGTAGAAAGAAAAAAGGAAAGAAAGAAAAAGAAAGACTGACTGACAGAAAGACTGACTAACAGAAAGACTGACTGACTGACTGACAGAAAGACTGACTGACTAACTGACAGAAAGACTAACTGATAAAAAGAAAGAAAGACTGACTGACAGAAAGAAAGACTGACTGACTGACTGAAAGAAAGACTGGCTGATAAAAAGAAAGAAAGAATGACTGACTGACAGAAAGAAAGATTGACTGACTGACTGAAAGAAAGACTGACTGACAGAAAGAAAGAAAGACTGACTGACTGATAGAAAGAAAGAAAGAAAGGCTGACTGACTGACTGACAGAAAGAAAGACTGACTGATAGAAAGAAAGAAAGAAAGAAAGGCTGACTGACTGACTGACAGAAAGAAAGACTGACTGATAGAAAGAAAGAAAGAAAGACTGACTGACTGACAGAAAGAAAGACTGACTGATAGAAAGAAAGAAAGAAAGACTGACTGACTGACAGAAAGAAAGATTGACTGACTGAAAGAAAGACTGACTGACAGAAAGAAAGAAAGACTGACTGACTGATAGAAAGAAAGAAAGAAAGGCTGACTGACTGACTGACAGAAAGAAAGACTGACTGACAGAAAGAAAGAAAGACTGACTGACTGATAGAAAGAAAGAAAGAAAGGCTGACTGACTGACTGACAGAAAGAAAGACTGACTGATAGAAAGAAAGAAAGAAAGAAAGGCTGACTGACTGACTGACAGAAAGAAAGACTGACTGATAGAAAGAAAGAAAGAAAGACTGACTGACAGAAAACAAGACTGACTGACTGATAGAAAGAAAGAAAGACTGACTGACTGACTGAAAGAAAGACTGACTGACTGACTGAAAGAAAGACTGACTGACTGACAGAAAGAAAGACTGACTGATAGAAAGAAAGAAAGAAAGACTGACTGACTGACAGAAAGAAAGATTGACTGACTGACTGAAAGAAAGACTGACTGACAGAAAGAAAGAAAGACTGACTGACTGACAGAAAGAAAGACTGACTGACTGATAGAAAGAAAGAAAGAAAGGCTGACTGACTGACTGACAGAAAGAAAGACTGACTGATAGAAAGAAAGAAAGACTGACTGACTGACAGAAAACAAGACTGACTGACTGACTGATAGAAAGAAAGAAAGACTGACTGGAAAGGACGAGAAAGAAAAACTGATGCGCTTATTTGAAAGGACCAGAAAGAAAAAAAAGACTGACGCGCTCATTTGACAGAAAGAATCAGTCGGTGGCTGGCGTTGCAAAAATCATTTAAAGTGTCAAAAAGTGCTAAATTAATAAACGGTATGTTAGTAAGAGAGGTGCTTACATATTTTCCACTGGCAGGATATAGATTTTTCAGGTTATATTTGTTCTGAAACTTTCAAATTTGGCGCAATACAATCTTCATGATCATTCTTCGCTTTTATTCCAGTCTAAGCTGATATCAGTAAATATCCAGACATAATAGACCTAAGAATGAAAAACAGTCATTGCGGAAAAATTCGAATAAAGATTAAGTAATGAAAGCAAATAAAAACCGGGAAAATAACTTTTTAAAAATGGTAAAAAGAATAAACTAACAAACCAAAGAAATGAATGGAATGGGCGTATGTGTATTGAAGACAAAACGGAATTAGATATTTTGAAATAAGCAGACGCCGACGAACCCAGAGTTCATAGTTTCAAAACCAGTGAAGCATCTTAATAGTTTTGCACAGAGGGAAACAGAAATATTTCTCTTTTGGACGACTGAAGATTGCGTGATAATGATAGTTTAGTCAAAATTCCCCTCCGAGTTTATTGACAAATAATAACGTGAAGGGGAAAAGACGCAACAATCAAGATGTTCAATGAATTGTATTTCGATTTGAAGAAAATACTACCTTAGTCTTGCGAGAGTTGAAGTAGACATAATTATTCGAGACTACACCATTCTTCATCAGAAAGCGCCTTCGCTCTAGTATCATGGCATCAAAACTAGTTTGGAAAAAATTACTTGTAAATTAAGTTCTCGAGAGAGCACCAAATGCCAGAAAATTAGTTATGTTAGAAATCATTTGTAAATTGCCACTGCTTTTCTAAAGTTAGAAATCTAAATCTTCAGGTTTTAAGATATTGAGCTTGATAGGTTTTCAATTATTGCAATGTAATAACATCAGCATTACGTACACCACAGAATGTTCTCGTGGATTCGAGGTAGCAGCAATGTGGTTCTACAGAAGGATGGTAAAAATTCCATGGGCAGAGCGAGTAAGCAAGAAAGAAGTCTTAAAGAAAATGGCAACGGAAAGAACATTTATACTCAGAATCAGGAAGCGATAGCTGGAATTTCTTGGACACATAATTAGGAAGTAGGTCTTGGAAAACTTAACCCACCCGGGGTATAGGGCAAGAGAAATAAAGGAAGGCAACAAACACTTTACCTGATAAGCTTGTGTGAATGAATGGCGAAAGAGGACTCATGGGTACTTAGCAAGGGGAGGATATACTTCTAACAACTACAAGATAGGAGTTGTCGGGAGGCATGAACTTCTATGTCCTGAAGAGAAGCAGCACATAGAAAACTTCGATGTTTGTTTCAGAGAACATTATTCTGACTATTGTTCTCATATTTGTCGCCATATTTATTACAACGTTTCGGCCGTTGTACGCTCCGGCCTTCTTCAGGTGGTTCGAATGTCGAACTGAACCCTTTATTTCACTCACTTAGGTAGGCTGTTCTAGTTACACGTGCCATGTTTAATGAATATCAGTTATCAGTTAAATCCTGTTAATTCCCTTCTCCAAGTTCTCCACAGTCTTAACCGGGTATTGAACTCACACTCTTTGGGTCCTGTCACTAGATCTAACCAACGCCTTTATCTACTGTGCCATGTGTAATTGAGGGACGTGTAACTAGAACAGTCTACCCCAGTGAGCGAAATAAAGGGTTCAGTTCGACATTCCAACCACCTGAAGAAGGCCGGAGCGTACAACGGCCGAAACGTTGTAAGAAATATTGCTACAAAGATGAAGACAGTAGTCCGAATAATGTAAATAGTGCGCATAATTTGTTGTTTTACTCTGAAAAATGCAAATATTCAGTGCATTTACCATTGGTAAAAATCGCTTTGCAGCATCTATGATTCAATGGATTATACTATTTTTTTTTTAATCTTTGTGAAATCTTTTATTTTACTTTCTTATATGATTGATAGTTTCGTTCTGTGATATTTTTTTTGTGCAAACGATATTTAAAGTTCTTCTGCGCCTTGTCTACCTTAAATGCCATATAGTTCCTTTTCTTTGTGGTTATTCAGTTTTTTCCTATTTTGCGGACGGAAGGGGATTATTGTTTTATATCCACACATTTTCTCCTCTGGCGAACTTTCTGTCCTTCATTTCGATTCTCTACTATTTTATTCTTACCATTAAATATATCGCCCTCTCGTGTGTGGGTCGGTGTCTTTATTTCCATTTCTCATCTTTTCATTTTGCCTCTTTCTACTTTCTTTCCTCTCACGGCCTTGTCCTTTTCTTTTCCTTTTTTTTTTTTTAAGTTCTCGTATCGTCCGTCACGGTTCACTGACCATCCCTGTCTCTGCACAACGAAGACCTCTCCTCTGGGAGCTCGAATTCATTTTGCTCGATTAAGTTCGCGTTCGGTCAGCCAAGGTAAACGGCAATTCTGGTGCCAACCCCATTTAAGGAATATAAGCGCCAGTATATTTAAGTCATATTTATTGATTTTTTTTTTTTTGATTTTTTTTTTGCAAATTGTTTTTTGGTTATTGCTGTGATGTGGACAATTTTCTTTTAAGACAGGTTTACTGTTTGCGTTCTCTCTTCCTTTTTCCGTGAAACACAAAAGCGTGTTTTTTTTGGGGGGGGGATTTTTCGGGGGGGGGGGGATTTTTTTTTTTTTTTTTTTTTTTTTTTTTTGCTTTTTCTTATTGTTTTCCAATGCATGCAGCTAAGTAAACACAATGGAAATAATTCTTAAAATTTACTTTTATTTTAAGCGCAGGATGCTTTCAGGGGCAAAAGAAATCCAATAAAAATTTTACCCTAAATAGCGAGAATCCATAACAAAGTATCTCCTCCCCCATCACTCTGAGAATATAGAAGCAGAGGCGGATTGATATCAACGGAATGACAAAGGATATTAAGCTATTTTACGGCCGTTAGGGTATATAAAAACAAAAACAAATCTGTGTTAGATCTCCCGTTATAAAAGAACGTCTGTTGTAATTGCAAAGACAGGGGCACACACACTTGCATAAATCGAAGAATAAACGTTTTCTTTTTTGTAATATCAAAAGTATTTTGCGTCCATGTTTTCTACAACATGAATACCCACACTGCTATTAAATGCAGAAGTTTCAAAATAATTTCAACGAAGCTTAAGATATACAAGTCACTCAACAGAGCTTGCCAATCTTTTCTCATTGGCAACAATTTTATATATATATATATATATATATATATATATATATATATATATATACACACACATTCTTTTTATAGAATTATATACATATATATATATATATATGTTTATATGTGTGTGTGTGTGTGTGTGTGTAAAAATTAGCTACTCCTGTACCAACAACATGTATAAAATTATCAACTCGCACAATAACCATATTTTAAGAAATTTCTATAGGATAAACAACAAACCTGACAACCCTCTTGTAATTGTAGATCTAAAGAAAATTGTCCATTAGAGGGCAAATGCAGATCTACCAGGGTTATATGTCAAATGAAAATATAAAAAATTATATTTAGATAGTAATTTCTGCAGGGGAATGGAAGCAGATTTTATACCCTAATACACCAGGCAGTTCTTTCGAAAAAAATTTGGAGATTGAAGGAGAAATGTTTGAGCCCACAGATATAGGTGTTATAGGTCCGCACGTACTCCTAATACTCTTAGAAATAGGTGTGACTTATGTTTAAAAGAAAAAAAAGATTAATGAAATAAAATAATGAAAGCCAGCTATTGAATCAGAGGAATGAATTACTGTTAAAATGTGAGCATAAAAACAAATTCAAATTTCCATAATATAGGTTTAACTTAATTAGCTACTATATTTCCATAATATTCACTCCCCTCTAATTCTTCAAATGTCAAAATTATAAATAATACTAATTTCTATATTTAATTCCCCACTCAATAACCTCTTACACTGTATTATTTATAATTTATAAATTTTCCCTTACTCTAAGATCTCTCAAACCCTCTTTCCATTAATCCATTACATACTTTTATCTATATATTTTAAAGTTACTTTTGAACTCCTTTTTATTTCTCTTTTAATTTTATATTAATAATTCATTCTTCATATAACCCCAAATTAATGTAATAATGTTAATATCGGGTTTAATTTAATAAAAACTCTTCCCTTTAAGATAAATACCTCCCACACTCACCTGCCTCGTGCCTTTCGTCTGACTGAAACATTGAAACTGTATTAGTTTTTCTAGTGTTTTTTTTTTTTCACAGTTAAATTTCTTTTTCTCACACTGACTCAGTTCAAACCATGTTGATAAGACACACGACCGATATATTCTTCTGCCGAAATATGATTTTACTTTTTATTAATTATATATAATCAATGGCGACCTCGGGTTTCAGGCGTGTCAGGCTAAACCCGGATGAGTCAACGTTCATCTATATCTATTTCAAAGCAACATATAATTTTTGTAGTGCGTCGTTTTCATTCTTGACTTCAGCTGGACCCAAAATTAATTGTTTTTACACCGTGCCCCAAAATATTGAACGAAATGCATTTCGATGCTACAGTTTATAACAAAGAAGAAAAAAGAAGAAAAACAAAGAAAGTAACAAAAAGAATGAAATAAAATTAACGTAGTTAGGCGGGCTAGTAGGCCTGAGCCTGATCAAAGCTGGATCATTTAATAGGCAATCTAAAAATCTCTAATAACCTGTATGTCCTATTTTTCAAAGAACGCATTTTTATTTCAACTTATTTATTTTAAATGTTCATTTTAAATAATTTATTCCGTACTGTATAAGGATTTTTAGAGGAATGCATCTTTTGAAAAAGGGCAAATTAAATTTAGCACAACATTAAATTCGTTGACTAGACAGCGGAATGGGACTCGGGTAGTGCTGAGGAAATATGATATGTCAGCATTACTGATCAATAAAATTGTCAGAAAGAGAGATACATAAACGCACTAACGGATAGACACATATACAAATACATAGAGATAGGTACACACGTTATTAAAAAAAAAACTGGCTTTGTCTTCACTTTTTTTCTTGTCTGGAATTTTTTTTTTTAATAAATGTTTATTTTTATAGATTTATATATGTATATATATATATATATATATATATATATATGTATATATATATATATATATGTATATATATATATATATATATATATATATATATATATATATATATATATATATATATATATATATAATCCACATAAAAGACATTAGTTCCATTTCATCCTCAAGCGAATTTTTGAGGATGAAATGGAACTAATGTCTTTAATTTAATTACAAAATTAAATTCGTAGCATTTAGCTCTCATTTTTGAAACATGGTTAGAACTGTGTAGCGGAAAAAACCATATTTTAAATAAATCAATTTATAATATTATATATATATATATATATATATATATATTGTGAGTGGATGATTTGTTTTTTATGGATTATTTTTTCAAGATAATAACGGTTTAGTGATACAAGTCTTACTAATTAACCCATACATGGTGGTGGAGAAGAGAGAGATTCGTATATTTCCCAAGGGTATTTTGAGCGTAAGGGAAAATAAACAACCCAACAGTTATTGGAATTCTGCTCTCCGATTAACAAATCCTCGTCGTTAACCATTACACCACCCGCACATTCAACCTTACAGCACCTGGCATTCGCAAGCAGTCACCTCTTTAGGTACTGACCAAACTCAACCTTGCTTAACTTTCAACGAACACAAAAATACAAAAAAAAATAATTAGATTTACACCTCACAGTAGAATAGCAGAGATTCAAATACCCTGTAACACCCACCTCGGAGAAATACTGAAGGTGTCTTTTTGATTGATTCGTTTTTTACGGCTTCTCAATCCTTTGCAAGTTATTAAAACCATAAACTATCTTTAGATTGTAAGAATTGATATATATATATATATATATATATATATATATATATATATATATATATATATATATATATAATCATATTCCTTCTTTTTGTTGTTTGCAAAAAAGAATCCATTAATCTTTCTTTCTTGGTAGTACTGGATATCAAAGAATCAGTTGTAAAGACGTGTTACAAGCAATATGAATAAAGAGACTACTCAAAAGGAACAGAGAAAAATGAATATATTTCCTTTGCTTCACTCTTCAATTGTTTCAGTGATCTTTACTGTATGGGGACGTTCTCTATCATGATTGAATACTGTACCTTCGCAATTCATCAACCTTTTCTCCTTCAAATCAGCGATGAAATATTCTAAATGCTGACAATAGAAGGTTGATATAAGCGTAACATTGATTGACCGACCGATTGATTGATTCGTTTTCTACGGCTTATAAACCCATTGCAGTTTATTTAAATCCAGAATAATAATGTTTTAGTGATACAAGTCTTACTATTTAACTCACAGTTGCAAGATGAGATTGTTTTATACTTTTCCCAAGGTTCTTTGCGCGTAAGTGAATATAACGAACCCTACGAGAAATGGAAAGCGGTACCATATTTTTTGTGGGCCAATCCAAATATATAATTCAAAATGTATATAAAAAGAAATGATTCAATTGCGTAAAAAAAAAAAAAAAAAAAAAAAACTGATCGTAAAAAATCCCACTATACGATATTTAAATTTCTTCACACACATTCTTGGGATCAGTTTTATACACTAAATCTAATAAAATAATTGATGCTCATTGAGCGGTGGTCTTTCATAGGATTTCGAAAGAATGTTCAGTGAAAAGAAAGTGGCAAATTTCAAATCATCTGACCACTTCAGACCGCACAACCGGTCCGAACTGGATTCTTCATTCCGTTTTTTTTTTCTTTTTTTTTGCTAATCCCACGTACTTTCTGGTTAGTTTGGAAGACCGTATTGACATGACGATCACATTTTTATTCGCTTTTATATTTAAAGTCCTGCGACCGTACATATGAATAAACCATGACAAATCGTTACGTACTTTGCTTTCATTTGACCACGTGTAAAACTAATGAATACTACATTAAGAGTGCGACTATATTGGCAAATACATATCACCACTTACTAGCTAGTTCCAACGGTATATTCTAATATTTTCTTTTCTCGCATGTGAAAATCCTTCCGACTTCTCGCTTCTCTGCCACCTACAATCTTTCAAAATCTAAATACAATACTATTCGCCATCTTTTTTCATCCCAGACCCTGTGCTTTTATTGTCCTTTCTCCCTCTCTAAAGTTTTCTCATTCTCTTTCACTCAAAGATATTTTGTGCGTCCTTGTGGCATTATCGCATTAATTGAGGTGGAATAATAACAAAAAGCTATCACTTTTTAATCAAGACGATTTCGGAAGAAATAAACTAATTTCATAGTTTATACAGACGAATGTCTTATTTTTCTTATTTTTAGTATAGAATTTCAGATGAAGTGTTCCTTTATTGATGTAAGAATATCTAACACTACGTATTAGCATTCTTAGCTCAAGAATTATACAAACTTTGTTTCGACCAATATGCTCTGTACTTTTTTCTGTAATATTTCCCCGTGAGCAAGCATTTCATTATTTGATCGAATATCTTTATCTTTCTTGTTTTCATCACATTTTAACCGCTGAAATATAGATATTGGAAATTCTGCGCTGAAGCATTGCCATTACTGTCTATATTATTTGAACTAGTATCGCCATCTTTGTGTTTTTTCTTACCAGGTTCTTCTATTACTGTTTTTTCAGATATATCCGGTAATCACCGGATGTCGTTGAGTTTTCTCTTTATGAATCCCAGAACAATGCTGAGTTAGGGAAGCTTTAAAAAACAGATCTGTGAATTTTTTTCTTTAGATACGGAGAGAGTGTAATCTTTTCCAACATTCGATTTTATTTTAAAAACGCCATTGTCCAGGGCGTGATACAGCTTTTTTTATTCTGTGAATCGTCACGACTGCGTTGAAAACATAGGCGAAAGATTTGTCATTTCAGTTGTTGTCCTAGATTTGCCGCTACACAAGGCTAGAGAGTGTGGTCTACCCTGTTATTTTACCTATGGCTGAAATCAGAAGAAGATGAGCCATGCCTTTCCCAAAGTCATATTCAAAAGTTGGACTATCCTGTTTTTAAACTCGGCCCAACGATTTAATATTTTCGTACCACTACCAACCCCAACATCCCATAAAAGGACAGAAGCGAACAACAAGTCTATCATTAGAGCAATTTTCTTTATTATCTATGAATTGCCATGTCTTATTTGGTACGATAGTGGACTATATTTCTGAGATGAGGTATTATGTACACTATTTACATTATTCGGACTATTTTCCTCATCTTTGTCACCATATTTATTACAGCGTTTCGGATGTTGTACGCTCCAGCCTTCTTCAGGTGGTTGGAATGTCGAACTGAACCTTTTATTTCGCTGACTGGGGTAGACTGTTCTAGTTCCATGTGCCATGTTTAATGTATGTCAGTTATCAGTTATCTCCTGTTAGTTCCCCTCTCCAAGTTCTCCACTACCTTAACCGGGTATTGAACTCACACTCTTTGGGTCCCTGTCACTAGATCTAACCAACGCCTTTATCCACTGTTCCATGTGTCCTTGAATAATGTAAATAGTGTTGATATTAACCCATTACAGGAAGATATTGATTCATGCCTTTCCCAAAGGCATTACTGGAAAAGTTAACACAACAGACTAGACTGGAAATCGAACTCTGATTGATGGTTTCTCTTGCCAACGAGGATAGCTATTTAGGCTGACTAATACTGGTTCCAGAAATAAGCATCCAGAACGTCAGAGCTTACTGAAAGATACGCTATAGTTAGATAATGAAAATATAAGAAAACTGCTTAGGATAATGACAATGGCTTATCCTAATCTATAAAGGATGGAGAATATCTCCTATCAAAGCGTAATGACTAAAACGACAAAAGCAACAGATTTGTAAGAAGAATTAACAAAAAATGATTTATCTCAGGAGTTATACAGAGAAGGCCTGTTCGTGTGCCGCCCGAAATCTAGAAATAAAATCATGGATATTGTGTTCGTGGAACAAAAACGGTACTTGATGTAAGAATTTCAATCCATACAAGGAAAGCCAAATATCGTGACAGCCGTAGTAATAGAAAGAAAATGAATTTGGTTATTACTTGGAAAACTTGAGGGAAGAAAGACCAATCTTCAGAAAACACGGAAAGAAACAAAGAAAATAATCTGAACGGCGAGAGAAGAAAAAAAAACTGACAAAAGGATGAATTGAAGGAAAATGAATGAGAAAGGAAAAACAAATATGGAAAAATATCCGCTCCAAAACAAACAAAAAAATAATCGAATAAAAAAAACAAAAAAACAAGAGATATGCAAGATTGATGCAAATACCGTTTAAATTTAAAACCTTCGTGTAAAAGAACAGCGAGCGATTCATTTTACCCAGAATTCATCATTCATTTTATTTGTTCACTATTTATTTATTTACTTACATATTTCTACATTTATTTAATTTTTTTTTCCACTTAACTCTGTCCTGCCTAAACAGGGAGGCCAAGCAGGTGCACCTTCTTCCACGCAAATACCTCGCCTGTCATTAACTTTATCATCACTGACATCGAACGTGACAAACTTGATTTTGTGAATGTCTTAACAATTCAATCATTTTTCTGCTTCTCTTTCCTATGATCCTAAACTATTTTTTGCCGCGTTCTGTTCTTTACGATTTGCATTCGTTAATGCGATAAATGTTTCAGACTTTGTTTTCTCTCTTACATAATTTCAAATTGGATTCCTGCTTTACAACGTCCTAGCAAAAAATTTAAAAACAATAAAATATTTCTAGAGGAAAGTTCTCTTGTAACGAAATTCTCTCGTTAGAATTAATTGATAGCCCTGCTATTATAAAAGAAGTTTGTGCAACCGGCGATAAACCTTAGTGATTTCGGTGGCGGCAGCCAAGTAGTAAAAAAAAACAAAACAAAACAAAACAAAAAAAAAACAAACGCACAATAGATCGGACTTTGGTTGTTAGTCCTCGCTTGATGCAGATAAAGGATGCGTAGAGTAATGCCAGACAAAGAATATTGGTTTCTTTCCTTATTTCTCTTCTTTTATTTTTTATTTGTAACAAACAGAAACACGGTTTAATCATTTCAAATCGTCTCGGAAGAATCGAGAACAACATCTTTATCTTGATTTCAAAGCGCCTGACCAATTCCAAAAGTGTCCCGATGAAGCACAGTGTACACGAAAATCGAGCTAGGAGAATGTATACGGAAATTTTCTTCTTCTACTATGTGCCTTGTCCCTTTAGGACGTTGGCAATCATTGCTCTCCACCTCCTCTTTTCCTTTCTGCTCAATAAGTTTTTGTCTTTGTACTATTTCTCCCAGACCCTGTTCTGTCACCCACTTGCTTAAGCCCATTAAGTATGTCACGCGTTACTTTCCCTTGTCCCTCTTTCCTCTCTATTCGCCTTGTGAGTATCAGATTTTCCAAGCCCTCTTTTCTTATTAAGTATCCGAGAAATTCCAGCTGCCTCTTCCTACTGTTAAGTATAAGTTGTCTCTTTGCATCCCATCTAAAACCTCATCGTTGCTCACATGTTCGGTCCAAGTTATCCTTAGCATCCTTCTGTAGAACCACACATCTGTTGCTTCGAGCCTCTTCTTCATCTTTGAGGAGACCGTGCAACATTCGCTGCCGTAAAGGAGAATAGATATCACGTAGAAGTCCAGTACTCTTTTCTTTGTTACCAACGAAATCCTCCTGTCTTGTAATACACTGCCTTGCTTTTGAAATGCATCTTTCGTCATCCCAGTACGTCAACTATAATGTTACTGAGTCATTCACTAATCCAGATAACTCCATTCAAATGAAAAAACTAAAATAAAAGAGACCATTATTAAAAATAGGGGGAAAAAAAGGTCATTAATCGTTAAACAAGTTTTTTCATTCAATATAAAGTTATCTTTATTAAAAGTAAAACTAACTCTCATTCAAAGCAATGAAACCTTATTCACTATTACAGAGTGGCCAGTAAAGAAAGCGGTAAATTCAAAAAGAAATTTATTTAGCTATCAGGATTCATGCACAAACTGAACAATCATTGTAGATGTTCGAAATGTTTGCCTGGGTCTTCAACACAAAGTTGTAAGCGCCATAAGCAGAAGCCAGTAGCTTTGCGGATAGTGTCAAGAGGAATTTCCTTCAAAGCTTCAGTTCAGTTTCACTTCTATGAATCAATATCAACAATGCCTCGACAACGGTTTTGCAAGTGAGTTAGGAGTAGACTCCAGTTACAGTTATCCATAACATTCAGATGTGGGCTTGTAGAGGGCCACTGAGATGAACCAATTATAGTTACTGTATTTTCTCAAAGAATAAATTTGCTGCTTCCTTACTGGGCACCCTGAGATACATATATAATATGTGTGTGTTCGTATGTTCGTTCACCTAATACCTGGCCCAAGAGCCACTCAAGATAGAAGGTTACGTTGTGGTGGTGTATGAGAATAACAAAGGTCAAGAAATGAAGTTTATGGGACTATGCTGGATTGATTCGTTTTCTACAGCTTATCAATCCTTTACATTAATATTTTTAGATTGTAAGAATCCTCTTTAGTAAAACTGTAAATGCAGAAACTGAACAATCATCGTAGATGTTCGAAATTATTGCCTGAAAGTTCAACACAAAGTTGTAAGCGTGGAAACCTGGAGGCTACCATGAGATTGCAAAGTAATAATGCCATTAATGGATTAGACTACCCTTTTGGGTATGAACTGCAAACCGCCATCTTCTGACCATTTGCGTGTGTAAGTATATAAAAATGTTATTTTTATTGATGTCTGTCTATATTTCTAAGATGTGGTATTGTAATTATTTACATTGTTTGGAATGTTGTCATCATATTCAGGACGTTTCGGCCGTTGTACGCTTCAGCCTTCTTCAGGGGATTGGAATTTCGAACTGAACTTTTTATTTCGTCCATCGGTGTTGATTGTTCTAGTTCCACGTGCCACGCCTAGATGTCTCATTTATCTCCCTTTAACTCTCCAAGTTTTTGTTCACACTACAGTAGCCAGGTATTGAACTCACAACACTGGGTCAAGTCACTGGATCCATCCAACGCTTTTATCCACTGGGTCATTTCTTGCAACTGGTAAGGCAAATCTAAGTGTAGCTAGCCAGTACTGATTTCTTTTTTAATGCAAAAGAAAAAAACATCAGTAATGGATACCTACACACAGTTTTGCCTTACCAGTTGCACCGCTGATGACAAACTCTGAAAGAGATGGAAAGTACTTTGAAAATAAGTGATTTTCACTGTTATAGTGCATTTCATCCCTCATTCAATTGTAATACATTGAAAAATATTAATGAATTTGAAAAGATTGTGATAAAAATAAGCAGACATAATGTTTGTAATTCATTCAATCAGACATGCCTAAAGAGAATTTTCTGCCTAAATAAGCACACACACACACACACACACACACACACACACACACACACACACATATATATATATATATATATATATATATATATATATATATATATATATAAGGCTAGACAGACGCGGCTATCTTTTTTAAATTTGGATTTTTAATGTAACTATAACAACAAAAACATTTCGATTTTATTTTTGCCTTGAAAAAGTCGGAAGACGAAACGCGTCGGCAAAATGTAAGATTTTTTTCCAGTTGTCATTTGATGCCAGTCTGTCTTGTCCACAGAATTCATCTGGAAATTTAACTAACTAATATATATATATATATATATATATATATATATATATATATATATATATATATACAGACACAGGGTGAGGCAAAAGCCGCGCACCATAGGTACTGTTGAGTGGCCACCGAGGTCAATAGACCTCATACTCTTAGATTTCTTTCTGTGGGTCCATCTGAAATCCGTTGTTCATCAGACGCGCCCAAGAAATATTGAGGAACTTAAAGTAAGAATTAAATATGAACGCAGTGGAAACTTCCCGGCGTACTAATGAATCATGCAGGTACAGAATTAAAATGTCTCTTGAAAAAGTTGGATGAATTTTGAACAGCACATATAGCAATTGAATAACTAGTAAATAAAAATGTCCAAGTATAATTATGCGTTTAATAGATTATCCCTATGATGCGTGACATTTGTCTCATCTTGTATGTAAACATTTTAGGAAAATATAACAAACGTCTCGTAAAATATTTCAAAATGGATGATTAGACCATTCTGATAAACCCAGCGTGTCAAAAAATATCATTTTAACAATCAAAACTACGATTAAAAAATAATTATCTAACATAACATAACACAAAATTGGCTACAACTACTATTAGAATAATAACCAATTAATATTAAACAGAATAAGGTAAAACCTGAAGGAGATATTTACTCTATTACCTGTAAAAAGTGTAACAAAGAATACATCGGTGAAACGTCAAGGAATTTGAATAAGAAATCATATTAACACAAAGGAATCTTTTATAAAACAACACACTCAAGGCATCAGTTGCTCACCGACCATAATTTTGCTACTTTAATTAATAGAGAAAACAATTAACTAAGACGAAAATGTATAGAAAGTGCTCTAATTGCTATATCATCCACAGTAAATTTACGTCCAGCTTCTTAAACCTTTCTTGGCAGATATTATATTGTGTCCAAGAAGTGTTGATTTTTTATGATTTTAAGTATAAGCGACATTTTTCTTTCTATATTCCTTATGTAGAACAATATATTTGTTGCCTAAAATCTCTTCATTTGTGCGAAAATTCTCAAGCATTCACTAGTATATAGGAAGATTAATATTATATAGCAGTTATAAGAATTCATACTTAATAAGCTTAGCAGAATATCACAGATTGGTGTAACTGTTTCTGTCTTTTGGGGATGACCAGCTGTCATTACAAGCGGACTATTGCCTTCGTTATTATTAGCATTTCGACCGTTGAGGTTTACGGGATTCGTTGTGCATTCCGAGTAACCTACAAGGAATTTCGAACATAAACTTTATTTAATTGACGGTTGGTAGATTGTTTTCGTTCCCCTCTCTACGCCTTTCTTGCCATACTGCTTAGTTATTGCCCGACTGAGTCTAAATAAACACTGCCTAGCGCAGGGAACTCACAATCACGAACAAACACACGCTTTAATCCACTAGGCTCTTGTCCCGTGGGACAATTCTGAGTGGAGAACTTGGAGTCTAAAACCTAACCCCTCTGCTGATGAGTGCGGCTGCTTATCTCTCTTGGCTGCTCTCGCTAAAGTTCTTTATTACAGCTGCTGAAGATCTATTGTCATCGGTCTTTGGTCTTTCTTTCTTTATTGGCGCCACCCCAGTCATATAGATGCCCTCATAATGTAGCATATATGCTGACTGTTTGGAATAAGATCCTATACCACGACAATTTTCTACATGATGAGCGGCTGCCTATTTGCTAGCCAGGTAATCGGTGTCTGAACACCAACCAATAACCATGGTCTGAAATACATACTTAGCTAACAAAGCATAATAATTATCTTTCTTTCTTTTTTTTTTTTTTTTTTTTTTTTTTTGTTATATTTTCAGTTTTTTCCGTTTTATACAATTCTTTAGTAAGTTTTTTACCTGTAAGTGGGGAACTATAGGCATAAAATATCTTTCGAATCTTATTTGGTTCGTTGAGATATTTGATTGGCTAATGTTTAGATTAGACTGGCTGTATGAAGATTATGTTAAGGAAACACTATAAAAAAAGATGGCCTGCACTCTGAAAAATAACATTTTAAAATTCTGACTTTTACTTGTAATTGAAATTAAGGGATACTCAACTATCTCAGCCACCATTAAAGGCAGCTTTACAAACCAGGAGCCAAAACTGGCTGCTACTTCTTTTCCTGTTGTCGGTAGTAAAACAAACCAACTTCATTTAAGTTTATTTATATATATATATATATATATATATATATATATATATATATGCACAGACACAGTTTTCGTTAAAGAAGACTGACAAAGTACAGCTAAGTTTTTTATCTAATTTTACTTGTGTTCGAACAAGTGTTTTCTTTTCTGGACACTGTGTGAAAACTGTCCAAATGTTCTGCATATCCAAGAGCTTTTGGCTATAATTTTAATCAATAACATGGATAATTTTATTTTTACTTTTTAATTGAATGTGTGGGTTGTGTGCCTGTATCTAGAGAGATGTTTTATTTTACAAACACGGTCAGCACATTATGTCCCTGTTGGTAATTAATGTTATTGAGTGTTGACTTTTTCTTTTTGAATATTAGTGCTTCCATTATTTTTAATCATTTTACACGTGGATAAGGTTAGTATGCTTGTATTTTCGACTAATATGTTACGGATGGAGTCGGGTAGATTTTTGTGTGTGCTTAAATGTGCTCCAATGGAGTTGTGATCGGATAGGCATAATGTAGTGTGATCAATGTAATTGGCCACAATACGCTGACCGCGTTTGCATATATATATACATATATATATATATGCATATACTTATATATATATATATATATGTTTTATATATATATATTTATGCATATATATGTATTTATATATATATATATATATATATATATATATATATATATATATATATGAATGTGTATATATATATATATATATATATATATATATATATATATATGAATATAGACAACTAGACTCGTCTCGAAAAACCCTCGAATTCTTGGTTTGCAAATAATCAAATCAATCTCGAGGGTAAAAAAGGTTTTAAAAAAAGAAAGAGCTACAAACATGAACTTCTGCCGAAAAAAATCGCACAGATGCAGGTCTGAAGCCCAAAGAAAAAACCCGATACGAGTAAACAACTAACAAAAGAGCTCAATACAACCGTAGAGCAGACCTAGATAAACCTAGTGAGCCAGACAAACCTACCCAAGTTTCACCAAAACGGATCGTCAGGGAAAGACCCATTCTTTCCCTGACGATCCGTTATATATATATATATATATATATATATATATATATATATATATCCACTAATATTATCTATTATATATATATATATATATATATATATATATATATATATATATCCACTAATATTATCTATTATATATATATATATATATATATATATATATATATATATATATCCACTAATATTATCTATTATATATATATATATATATATATATATATATATATCCACTAATATTATCTATTATATATATATATATATATATATATATATATATATATATATATATATATATATATCCACTAATATTATCTATTATATATACATATATATATATATATATCCACTAATATTATCTATCATATATATATATATATATATATATATATATCCACTAATATTATCTATCATATATATATATATATATATATATATATATATATATATCCACTAATATTATCAATCATATATATATATATATATATATATATATATATATATATATATATATTAGTCGGAAACAGTTGCGGAAAATATCTTGAACCTTTGATCGGGAACCCAACGTATTATTTGGATGGTAATTGTATTCTATGTACAATGGCTTATAATTCGTTCTGTCATGATACCAGGAATGATTTGTTCCTACTTCCTTGAACATAAGTTCACTACCGAATAAATAAAACCCATAACCAACTCCTAAAGTAATTATCCTTTCGTGTTTAGCAAAAAAAAGTTAATTACACACTAAAATGTTTGCCTGCTCGTCCCTGAGGCCTAAATGATATAAAGCTGAACTCGCGAAGCTAATGGTGTCGATCAGGAATTATTAGAATTTACGCCAATCATCCGATCAATAACATTGCCTGCTCATACGATCGAGTGCGATTGGTTAACACTGATGTTAAGTGATTAGGGGCGCGTGTTTTCAAGGTTGCGTCTTTATTTATGAAAGTGTATTGTTGCGTAATGACCGGTGTATTCGAGAAGGCGCTTGTAAGAGTTCAGCGTTTAGCAGAGTTACTTAGTGAGTTCGATCTTCATTAGGGAACACACTAACGTGACATTGTGCAATATTAATCAGAGCTGAGGTTGTGTAGGTAGAAGAAAAAAAAAACAGAAAATATGGCTAAAAATAGAATAGATGCCTGCTAAGGAGCTGATAATATGGAAGTGTAAGCAAATAGTACTTGATTTCTGTACTGGTGTGTTTAACCGTTTCCTTATAATGAAACATTGGTTATTCATTGACCAGTTGAAATTTATACAATCTTTCTCTTAAATAGTTTTTCAAGAAAATAGGCTTCTCAAGTCTACTCTTGTCACTTTTTGGCTACTGATGGGAGGTTCCATCCTAACCTTTTGTTTAAAGTGGTTTGGAAAGCCAACATCTTGATTATATCCTTTTTTTTCTCTTCGAATAACATTTCCTATCCATTTTAGATGTTTATATTGGAAGTCTTCAAGTCACGTGGTTTTTGTTATTTGAAAAATTCTTTTTTTCTGTAGCCACCTTTCTCTATGACCTGAAAACAAATTGTCTTCATTAAGACCAAAAGAATTCATTCGCTTAAAGCCATTAATAAATACCTATATATAATATATATTTATATATATATATATATATATATATATATGAGTATAGTGCGATTGTTCATTAAGAGTTTTTTTTTTCACGTACTATGCCCAAGTAATTCTTCTTTCTATTTTTTCTTGAAAAGTTTGAAAATCATATATTTTCCATTACCGGTTGCATTATATCTAGGAATTATTTTTTTCTGGATAGATTAAAATTTCTGCAAAAATTCAGATGTGGAGCTATAGATTAATTCGACTTATACACGAGTATATACGGTAATCTGATAAAACTGTTATATATAGCTGAGAATTTAGACAATTCCTACCATGTTGGATGCTATCCATTGCATTCACATGAGAGTCTCAAATATTTAAATGCGTCTATAAATGTATATTTATAGGCAAAAAACAAACACATGTATAAAATTCTATACACTTGTCCCATATGAGAGTTTTGATCCGACAAGTCTAAGAACATGACTCAAGTTTTTTCGTTTAATTTTTTTAGCTTTGTAGCAACTTTTTATAAGTATTACATTTGCATAGACAAATGCAGCAGACAAGCGAAGGCGCTAAAAACTTTCCGTTATTATTTACCTTTCTTTCTTTTGTGTGGAAGAACGACTCAGTTGGGCCGAGAACCTTTCAGCGCCCTTTCTTATTCTGAAACAGAGAGAGAAAAATATGTTTTATTTTAATATTGCTTATATTTGATGGTGATTTTCAAAGCGTAGCGTACGTGTAGCACAAGGCCGAGAGTACGGAGCATCAGTGAGGATCGTATACACTTTTCAGTATCAATTGATCTAGCGAGACAGGCTTGCTAACCATTGCATCACGTCGAAGTGGTCATATGGTGTTTTTCTTAGCGTAACTTAGATCTGGCACGAGGCCGAAATTATGGAGCATCTAGTGAGGATCGAACTCACAATTCAGTCGTAACTGATCGAGCGAGATAAGCTTGCTAACCATTACACCACATCGAAGTACTCTTGTTTTTATTATATGTGCGGGGCACTTTTTTAATGGATGAGTTAAAATTATAAAATTTAAAAATACAACCGTCTCAAACAGAGAGACACATACTATTTTAATAGGATAAAAGACGTAATTTTGTGAGCGCGCATTAAACATTAAGCAGTCAATATGTCGGAAGCCTGACAAGTCGATATGAACTGAATTATGATATGAATAATTCACTGTATAATGCCCGACTTATGTCTAATATTAACCACTGTAGTAAATCGCTTGTCAAAGAATTAATACAGAGTGCGATGGGGGAATTGTCGCCATTTTTTCTTTAAATTTCGCGCATGCGCGTTGTTTGTCGACTGTACAGTGGGAAAAAGAAAAAGAGCATCACAACTCAATTCGTTCCGCCAGAAATTTGGAAATGGCACGCGGTACTGCTTGGTATTCGTGTCGGAATCTCCAATAGGAACATTCCAGAGTGTTTACCTGTCAATATGAGGAGGATGTAGGCGACCCAGAAAGAGTTGGATGACTGTAATGGTAATTACGAATGTTAAGCAGCTGGAAAAACTAACTGTGATCGTTCTCAAAAAAAAAAAAGGAAAAACCGAATTTGTTGGTGAGGACCTCAGACTCAACATGTAGTCCTACATAAAGTGCCTTGAGGAGGTAGTGCTTGGTCAAGAGGGTGGCTGCTTATACTATGTCTGACAACAGCAGTCTGCACCATGCCACACATACAGGAGACCTCAGTCATGACTGTCAGGCAATTTCTTCTACCATATCATTCCCTACATCCAGCCACCTAACTCCCCAGACTGCAAACCTCTTGATTATTTTGTGTCGAGCGAGGGACCAACAAAACGCCTTGTAACACCAAAGATGAACTAAAGGCAAGGATTATGGCAGCATTCGCCAACTTACGGTGACCACCCAGAAGAGAAGCAGGAGAAGTGGAGGCCGGGGTTGAAGCCATTAGCGATTTTATTGAATAAATTTACTCTTCGGTATTTCAAGATATGTTTGTGTAATTTTGGTAAATACATCTGTTAAAATGATATATCACTGTTAGTTTAATTTTTGTGTATGTTAGACGACAATTTATCCATCGATCTCTATAACTACATTATCGGGGCCCAAAATGGGATCGGCTTTCCGAACTCAAATTCGAGTTGCGTTCACTTTCGTACAGATACACTTAGAAAAGTATAAGGCCATTTCTTCTCCCAGAGAGCTCTAGGTTAAGCATCAATGCAGACTGGGCTCTATAGTCTTAGTTGATTTCAAAACCGGATGGTGGCGAAAGTGGCAGCTGTACCCTGAAATTACTGATTGAAACTGTAGCAGTAAGTTACACTGTATTCCATAGGAAACTATTAGGATGATACCGAGGAAGAAGAAGCCTATATATAGTTTTCGGCCATAGCTTGGACCAACGGATCACGTCTTATAACCGAAGTTAAGTAACGTTGAATCTGGTTAGTATCAAGTTGGAAATACCGTGTGGTGTCATGGAGAGCGAATCGTAATGTGAAATCCGAGAAACAAGTTCAATTCCAGTCGAGTTCTTTACATTTATTTACTTACATGAAAATATCCTTGGAAAGTATTAAACCATCATTTTTCCCTATCCCTATAAATAAATAGCAGGATAGACTGGGTCCTATAGACTCTGTTGGTAGCCAGTCTTGAAGGAAAACTCTGAAATACAAACCAAAATGGAAAGGATTGTCAAAGGATGGTGGGTTTCCACTGGCCAGAATACAGCTAAATAGAAAACTCCCAAAAAAGCCTAAGATTGTAGCATCATCTTACAACTATATATGACATGGTCCCCTGGTGGATAGCCCGCCATATATATATATATATTTGGTTGGATTGATCAATCCAACCAAATATGTTAGCTCTATCTCTGATATTGAGCGCTTTCTAATAAGTACCGCGCATATAATATATAAATAATTATATATATATATATATATATATATATATATGAAGAAAAATATTTGGAAAAAACAAACAAAAATCCTTAAATGCAATTATGTTGTTTTAATATGAATGAAATGTCAACGTCTGACGTTTCGGTTTAATAAACCTTCTTCAGGACAATATTCATTAAAATACAATTAACATAATCAGTTCAACATGACAAAGACGATGGACATAAAACAAGACTTATCCAAAACAGATAACTGAAAATTTTAAATGATCAGCTTTCCGTTTAAGCATGGTCACGTTATCGTCAAATGGGCGACGCTTTCAAAACGTATTCCTAAAATTTGAGTATTTTGAATGAAAACGAAAAATGAAAAGAATTCTATTATGATCTAAAATTTATATGTACGCTTGTTGAGCATTAATCTTGCTAAATATATATATTTATTTATATTTATATACACACTTTTCATATATATATATATATATATCTATATATATATATATATATATATATAAAATCCTGATGATGGCCATTTTGGCCGAAACTAATCGAGAAATCTAAATGAAATAATAATAAAAAAAACGAAAGAATATTAATCTACAACTCAGTGTGTCTGAAGATTTTAATTTTTTAATAATATTTTTTTAATATTTTTTTTATTGTTCAATATATATATATATATATATATATATATATATATATATATATATATATATATATGAGCTGATCTCTCCAATGACCTAGCTTTAATAGTTCAACGAGAGAAAAACTGGTATATTTCGAGAATAAAGAGGAGATCCGTGATCAGAAAGATAACGCGAAAATAAAATCAGTTTCTTGAGGTGGAGTTTTCAAAACCTAGCACATATGAGCCAATAGATGAGCCAATCATTAACATGTACATTGATGAGTAGACAATTTGCGTTGAGTGCGCTTTACGGGGCTACAAACAATATCGAGATTTATTTGAATATCTGATTGCAATAAGTTGTAGAAGGCGTATTGACGCCTTCGAAGTGAAAATACACGTCACGCACGGTCTTTTACAATCTCTCTAAATCCATCGAAACTTATTCGTGTTCTTGGCACCGCTCGCATATTTCAAACCACAAATGAGAAAAGAAGATTCTGTTTTACCCACCTTTTTTGGTTGAAGATATTCAGTCAAGCGGGAGGCAGATTTCATGAGACCGGACGCCTCTTTGTATTACACGTCGCTGTCTGGTCATAATTCCGTTCTCGATACAGGCAAATGTAGCCGTTTTGAACAGTGCATTGACTTGCTTTTAGGCGAACAAAAATTTGCATTAAAAGAAAAAAAAAAAGATTTCGCTCCTCTTCGGACGTCTTTGGACGTGAGAAAATATTCTGGAATCTGGTCAAAATTGGAACTTTGGGCGAGGCCATAAAACGTTGGAGCTCTGTTGAATTGAACCTTATTTACTGGAAGTAATGTCTGAAATAGAACTTTGACCGCTGTTAGTCAGAGCCCTCCTCCCGTCTAGCTGAAAACAACTCTTTCGGAAAACTGAATGATTTGTGACGCCTAAAAATCATAAAGTATTAGGGTGTACAAAAATAATGTCGTTTTTTGACGTATTTTTTAACGTCAAAAAACGACATTATTTTTGCACCAACCTAATAACTCTACGAGACAATAGCCTAGCGGATTAAAGTGTTGTTTCACGAATTTGATGTCATAGTAATTGTAGGTTCAATCTCAGAGTCGGGTAGTACAGACTCAAAATCAATGAAAACATGGCGAGAGTAAAAACAAGAAACAATACAAACAAGACGAGATATCTCGAGACATGAACCCCCACAACGAGAACATAGATTAAATACATAGTTCCATTCAAAATTGGCTATAGAAATAATTAGAGAACGTGTTATCAAATAAATGTTTCTTGTCTTTTCCCTATGATTCATCTAGGATTTTCCTTCATACATATAACTTTATTGTCGCATGTTTTTATTACAGAATCTAAAAACGGTGGTTCTTTTTTCCTTTCCATGGCGTTCCTTTTCAAATATTTGCGCGAAATATCGCTTCCCCCGCCGCTACGTTAAATTACAATTAGTAAATGAAAAAGACTTAACGTTCTCACGTGTTTTGTTGCATTAAAAAAAAGCACCAATCATCGGGAATAGGCTTTAGTGGCAAAAGCCAACTGACAGTTTGACAAGAGTTTGCAGGCCTTTGCTCCATAGATTTAGTGTTATGTGTCATGCGTGATACACGCTTAGGCGATCTTGTATCTTTCAATACATGACTGACGAGACAGATTTTTTCCCGGGGTAGGTTGCCATTTCTTTCTGCGGTAGACCGGTTATCATCCAAGGCTATAGGACGTGCTCTGTCCTGCTATATACCCATAGCTGGGGGGAGAAGAATATTCATACCTTTCCGAAGGGTATTAGCACGTAAGTGAATGTAATGGATTTGACTGGAATTCGAACTCGGCTCTCCGATTCTTAGAATCCATCAATCCGAGCCGCTCTCCATTACTTCATAGACTACAGATTGCAATTACAGTCAAATATTTAAATGCGTCTATAAATGTATATTCATAAGCAAAATACATAAACAAACACAAGTATAAAATTCTATACACTTATCCCAAACAGGTGTCAACGCGCTAAATCTTCTTACTACCATGTTAAATTTACAGCTATCTCAAAATATCCCTGCGTACTTAATGTCACTTCGATGTTCGTAGCACCTCAAGGGACTAACTCACTAGTCGATAGTCACCAATTTAAAGAATATACTTTTTAAAACATTTACATCTAAAGATAACGCGAAAGAATATAAATAAATAATTACCAACATTGTTATGGTGTCTTGAAGTGACTTGTGTTATCATAACAATGGAATATCACATGTTAAAATGACAGCGGTCATGTGCGTAATCTACAAAAATATAAAGTCACACCAAAGTTTTATATTGTAGACAGCTGATTAATCGTACTAATGATTCCAGGAGACTAATTGGAGACCGACTAACTAGAATCCTATTCAAGTCAGTGATGCTCATCAACTTTAATGTCACTGCTTTCCAATAATCTTGAAACTACTCCGTTATCTTTGTAAAATTCTTTAGGACAATTTTAGGTACTTTTTTTCTTAATTTCGCAAAGACAACTTCTGATTTTTGCATATAGCATTGGCCTGTTGCATTAACTGCCACTCGTTTTAGCAATTCGCACTGGATATCCTAAACTACCTGATCATATCCATTATAGTATTAATTCTGATCTAACTTCCTGCATTCGTTTATACCTGGTGATTGAACAATCAAGAGTGTGAGACTCACCTTTGCAATGATGTTTCCAACTAGCGTCCAGCTGGCTGACAAAAATAAACAGAGTTGTAACTCAATACATGACCCTCTCTTGAATAAAGTCACAGGCTGGATATTGTGCTGGATATTTATTGAGCACAATATCCACACTGGAATCATCAGCCAATCAGAACTTACAGAATAGACCTGAGTCAGGATCAACTTCAATTGCAGTTGAGTACGGCGTTGCTATTACCAAACTCTACAGTGATCTCTCCTATATTTCCACGAAACCACTTTTTACCATTTGTGGTATTTTATTATTACGTGGTATCATCTTGCCAGAGAGTAATTTTAAGTGCCTAATTACCAGGCTTCCTCCGACGTCTATGAGTTATCGGGGCATTGTAGGAGAGATATCTATGCATATTTGGGACGTTTCGTTTAGATAGGGTTTTGCGGATGATATGTGCTGTTCCGCACAAAATAATCTTTTGTAGCTCTGAGATGTTTATTTGTCCAGGAGATTTACTCGCATGGTTTTGTGTATCATTTTTATCGTACCCAATGACCCTGACACAACACGAATAATCATCATTTTAAGTTTCCACGTTTGTGTGTCATCGATTTGCAAGTCCTTCTAATTTGACAATTTGTGAATTTCTTTTTTTATTTTATTTTAGAAAGTGTTGTCATGTATGCCACGAATGTGTTGAGGTTTGAGAAAACACCGAACCGATTTTTCTCCCAGCAACTACGGTTTCCATAAGCAGAGAGGAGAAAGAGACTGGATATAGCAAATATAACATTGCCTCGGAAACCACAGCAACTCTAGGAACCAACGTCATGGAATACTTTGTCTTGCCAATTGCTGGTTTTCCCGTTGCTTTTATTGGCATGAGGCATCTTACAAAGACTCTGATCTTTACCAGTTGCAGAGAGGCCTGAATCTAAACATGCCAAGCTGTCACAGAGAAAACCCAAATTTAACTAGTGTTTACAAACGTCCGCACGCGATCCAGGGCCTTTTTTTCGTCTGAACCGACGCGCTTTTGCCACAGAAACAATGGAATCCTGTGGGCAAATCATATTAATTAGTTGGCAGGTACCCTATCTGCGAAATTATTTTATATCTGTATCTGGTTTAATTGAAACAATTTTCCTGTCTCCGAGGATTAGGAATTCCCTCAGTGTAGTCACTTCATCTCCATTTCTGACATAATTCGGGTGGAGTTTCAACCATCTATCCGGGACTTTAATACAATATTTCAAACATTATTATTATTGTTTATCTTAGTGTTTTATAATCTTACAATACAGCGTGTTCTTATAAATTTGTGCTAAGTCAACATTAAAAGTGATTCAATTTTTTATTCACATGTCCTCTGCGCAACTATGCTATTTTCTTTAAATAATTGTAGAATTATCTCCCTTATCAATTTGGCTCCTCATCTTAGAAATTTTGTTCTTTCGGCTTTCTTGTCGCGTTTGTCATGATCAATCTGTCATTGCTCTGTCTTGCGTGTGCCATCAGGTGCCTTGACAGCAGAGTCACCAAAGTCACTGATGTTTACAAGGCTCGTTTTTTCTTCTTTTCGCTTCATGTATTATTATTAAGTCGCCATTTTCGTGCTGTTTATTTTTACAGCCAAGCTTTCCTTTTACTGCTTCCTTTGAACAAAATCCGAGCATTTCGTCATTTTTTAAAGCAAATTCTTGACACTGAATACCTTATTTGTGCTCCTTGCTGTTTCTAAAGTTATTCTTTGCTGTCAACTGTCACTGAGAACGTCCAGCCTTTCAATCGATTTCAGCTGTCGGCTTTTTTTAAGTTGTTTTTCTCTATATAGCATTATCCTACAGTTTCAATCAGCAAGCCTCACTTTTTTTCTTGTCGTACATTATTATTTGTTTGTCAGAAGGAAAAAAACACCCTTCTCCTCTTCTCATCTTTCCCTCCTGATGACGAGTTATTTACAAAGTCCAGCCTAATAATGTAAAGGGACAGAAGCGTGCGCCACTCGGCGAAAAATCAAACGCAGTAAGGATTTTCTGTTCTTTCGGTAAACATAACTCAACAATCTAGTCTCTCTTTCAGATTTAGTAAGTCAAGCATAGTCTCGCACAAGATCCAAATAAAGAACACTCGGTGAGAATCGAACTCACGAGAGTAAGAAATGTCTATGAACCAAACTTTTTACCCGATTCCACGGATAAACTCTTCTTTTAGATATACTTTTAAATAAAAACAGGTCAGAGTCTAATCATGGCCCTCCACATCCATCTGTTTCTTATGGTATATGAATTTCCATGAGCTGTTCAGTGATTGAATACTTTTATTCATGCTGCCCTCGCCTAGAGTGTTTCCACCTAAGGCTAGATATACCAGTCTAACGAACGAAAAGAAGAGACAGGTTCATACTGTTCCCAAGGGTATTAGGGCAATTGTGAACGCTAATCGACCAGGCAGGAAAATGAACACGGATTGCCGATTTCATTTTCGGCGTCGTTAACCATAACACTACATGCACATCTCTTTCGATTTTAACCGATCAGTTTAGTATAGCAAGCGGTCACAATCCACACAAACACATATGTATGTATGTATGTATGTATGTATGTATGTATGTATGTATGTGCTCCACTTCTCAGTATACTGAATCAGTCAATAAATGCACACACCTATCCATTGATGCAAACATACAGAATCATAAATCTTCATAGATACACACATACATAATATCTAGTGTGTAGATATAGAAAAGAAAAAAGGCTCAGTCTAATTTATTTTTTGCCTTCTGTAACTTATTCTTATTTTTTTGATAGTTTTCCCACCTTAGTCCAATCAACTTTGAGTATCCTTGAAGTTCTTTTTAATCAATATCATCCCAAGCAAGGTAATAAAGCCACTAAGACGCAAAGAATTACTGAGAGTGAAAGAAAAAGTTTTTTTTAGGAGAAAAGACAATTAAAGATTGTTCTTTTATTGTTTTTCTCCCTAATAACATTTTCCTTCACTCTCATTAAACCCTTGCGTAATTCAAAATGACAGTAGATGAAAAGTGATATTGCATTTAAATTTTTAAATATCATTGTTAGCAGAAAAGTATGAAGCCAGAAGAGAGTTCCACTGATGAGAAATGAAAGAGAAGGAACTGTTAGAATAAAATTTATGCTTCTATCCAGCAATTTCAGCAGTAAAAGGACAAGACCCATCTGCCAATCTAGTGCTGCGTTTAAATTCATAATTGTTTTAGCATACCTACGGACGGTAATGAGTATGTCCCCATTCACATAAATTCAGTAGTAAATAGTGTATGTTGATCTGCAGTTGGAAATTCGTCTCCGGCTGTGCTGGTCAAAGTCTCTGCCTGCAGACAGAGACGGTCCCCAGACGAGGCTATGTCGAAGGGAAGAGTCTCGTCTCGAGAAACAGCTACCCGACCCCATTTTATACGGGGTCTACGGAGAATTTCTGGCCGAGCCTACGGCGTCGGATAACCCACATTAAATTTGGCTTCATGCCACACCTGACCGCGTGGGGCGGTTGCTAGATATCATGCAGTTGGAAATTCGTCTCCAGCTGTGCTGGTGAAACTCTCTTTCTCCGGGCAGAGAGGATCCCCAGACGAAGCTATGTCGAAGGGCAGAGTCTCTTCTCGAGAAACAGTTACACGACCCCGTTTTATACAGGGTCTACGGAGAATTTTCGGCCGAGTCTACGAGGTCGGATACCCCACATTAAATTCGACCTTGTGCCACATCTGACCGCGTGGGGCGGATAGTAGATATTCAGCAGTTGGAGATTCATTGTGGAATTCACTTCTCCCTTCTAGCAGTTGACTACTTCTAAGCGCCGCTAGCGAATCTTATATGTGTTGTTCTTGTCCTAAGTGATATCGTTTATTACAAACCTTCGTTTGATTATTCTATTCAGTAACCTTCTCTCGGTTACAACAATGATACTGTTAATTAAACAACACAAATAAAACAACAAACACTCCAAAAGAATTGAAGAAGTTGTTGACAAATAACTTTGTCGTAGATAAAACAGAAACTATGAGTAATGGTTTTATTTCTTTTTCATATTGAGTTATTCTAAAGAATAAGGAGATGCTTGTAAAATATTCTAAATCAATATAAGACATAAAGAAACAAAATCAAAACCTGATAACGCGCCCAGATAGTAAAGAATTTAGTGTTTAGATTTATAATTAGTTTCTAGAAACTAATTGATTTAAAGAAAAAAAAAGTAACACCGTTCCCTACCGAAGCATGTACATTGTCATTTGCCTTGGTTTGTGCAGAAGAAAATATCAAGTGTGATGGCACTCAGTGCGGATCGTAGTATCTAAAGGAGACATGATCTAGTGAACGAGATTGCTAGCATCAAACCGACAGGGAGGCACCTTTGTATGTTTTGTGAAACGTGACTCAGGAATGTTTCTTTATTTATTATTATAGGGTATCGGCCGTAGCGTGATGCCTTATAAGCCAGTCATTGGTACCAAAATGAATTTCCTCCACTCTTAATGCTTCAGACGCAAAAATTATCGATTACATTTCATGTAATATACATGTATTTTTATTATTTCAAACGTTATTAGAGTGGATGCTAGTATATGAAATAGACGTTCCATTTTTATTATCCCACTGTAAAACAACGACTATTACGAGAAAGTTTTGTTTTACTTGAACGATCATAGTTCAATCTCAAAACATTTAAAGGAACATTCATCTCCACTTTCACAGTTTAGATAGATATTAGTGGAAAATACATCAAGATAATAATAAGCAAAAACTAAAAATTCTGGAAGCCATTTATATAAGAGAATTGCGGACAAAAATAAATAACTATGCGTATAGCAACATAGTTCTTAAATGTTTGTAGCAGCAAAGTGTTATATAAAAAAAATACTAATTTAAATTAATACAATTAAATAATCTTTTTAAAAATTACATATTAATATTTTGAATTTATGATGTTAACACACAACACATCGATAGATATGCAACCCCTGAAGATGGGTTCAGATGTGATTGAAAGTACTTGAGAAAATAAAAATTATTTGAAAGAAAATTTAGGAATTTTTCTGAATCATTTTTTTACAACCACCACGAAATTAATTCATGGACCTTAAAGGATTAAAACTAAAATAAATAGAAATAATACATCTAAATTATTTAACTAAATACGCTTGAATATATATATATATATATATAATATAGGCTTCTCTTGAATAACATTTGTTTGATTTTTCCAACTGAAAGGTTCAACACTACTATCGGTCAAATGGTGCAGTAATTCTCAAATAAGTTTACCTTGGAAGTTAACCTGAGTATTAGAGCACTAACATCATAGTGTGAGGTTGGCCTACACACTCGCATGATAAACTCCCTAGGTACGATGAGGCCAGAGCCCTCAGCATGTTTGCATTTCTGCAAGTAAAAGCAAGCAGCAGAGTTTTATGGAATAGTGTTGCTAGCACCATACCTAACCGGTTTTGAATTCTCATTCTCCTAGAATGGTTTCCAACATGGCTAAAGACACCAATTGTCCTTAATATTTAATCCATAGCTATTTTTTAAAGTACCACACAATTACTACTACTTGGCAGACGCTTCAATATCTAAGATTGTTTGGAATTTCTGGTTAATTTTGTGCTGTCTTGATCTATGGCTGGTGGTGGCAGATGAGGCCGATACCAGAATGCAAGGAAATAACTGCTCTTTAAAAGGTTCTGCTTGGACGATGATGTTTCGCTTAGTTTACTTCTCCAAGAGCCTAACCAGACGGTTTGCTTTAAAAGTACTTGCAACCCACTCACAATTACAACTTGCAAGTAAAATCCTACTCCTGAGAATATTTAACCTACAATAGACCGGCTACGTAAGTATTATCCTGATCCTCTCCTTACCCACAGTGAAAGAAATTGGTATTGTGTGGCTGTTTTAGATTCTGTAGAATAATATACGAGGTATTATTTACGGAGCGTCCCTAGTATCTCTGTCTATAAAAGGCAGGATGGATGTGTGTGTGTGTGTGTGTGTGTGTGTGTGTGTGTGTAAAGAATGCACGGCCGCAATTTTCGATGGATTTTCACCAAAATTTACATGCCCATGCTCCAAGTTAGTACAAAGCCAAGACTGACTTTGCATTTCCCAACTCCCATCGATAGTGGAAATAATCGATTTTTCATGCTTCTGTGGCAGTTTTCATGTAGTTTGTGGCCATTTTCTACTGGCCAGAGTGAGAGCCTATAGCTGGCTGCCACGAATATGTAGGAAGATTCTACTGGTCAGCGTGAGCGCCAACAGCTGACTGACACGAATGTTAACTAGCATGCTAGCATGCAAAAAAAATTGATAGATGCATTCATCACAAGTGGGAAAAATTTAAATCTGCATGGCACTTTACTCCAATTGACTCATTCGCTTGCTTAAACTCAACGTTGATTCTGATTCCGCAGAACTGGGTTGGGTGTGAAAAAGTATCTGTTGTTAACATTCTTTTTTCATTCGGTTTTTCCAGTTACGAGTCCTTTTTTAAAGCTGATCGTTTTGTCTTCATTTTGTTTAGTTCTTTTTTCGTAACAAAATTAATGTTTAGTATAGAGCTAAAAAAAAATCGCAGTGTGAGATAGGCAAGAAGTAAGGCATGTAGCAACATCAGCACAGAAAAGGGCACTCCTGTAAAGGCAAGGAAGAGCAAAAATATTTAACTGATAGCGATTGCTGTATGAGTCGTACGATTTCTGAAACAAGCCCGGGCAACGCTGGGCCATGCTGCTAGTGTATACATATATGAACATAAAAATTGAACTTTTGGTTTATTGTGAATAAGTTTCTGAAAATCTGCATTGACATTGTTTTCGGCTTTTTTGTCCATAAACATTTTTAATGGAGTCTGTCACTATGAGTTGCAAATACGAACATTATTTAATGGACAAAAAAGAAATTTTATTTCGTTTTCAAAGTTAAAATGCTTTCGACTTTCAAACAAAGAAAGAGAGAAATAAACCATTTAAATAAGCAAATAATATGCTGAAGTCAGCAAATCAACTTCTAGAATTATTTTTCTTGTCGTTTAATACGACTTTACTTTATTATTGAATGCAAAAATTGTCATAAATATGTGACCAGAAAAAAAAAACAAAGTATGAATCATAGGTTAAGTATTATCGAATGGAAATGAAACTAACAGAATAAAATATGCGAACGCAAATGCAAAACCAAAAAAACTTGATACAAAGCATTTATTCAAAAAGCTATTTAGAATAACAGTCTCTAGATTTGTTTCTTTCGAACAATGTCCTGATACACTTTTGTAGTATAAAGTCTTGTTTTTTTGTTTCTTTTTTTTGTTCTGTTTTTTTTAATGCTGACCCAGAAATGCGAATAGTCGACCTTCCAGCGTCCCTGGCGCATAAAATATCTAAAAAGACGAAATAAATACCGTGTCCCAAGAATGCGCCTTAATTTTACCATGAAAAACTATACATCCCACCATAAAAGGGACGCTTCGGCTTGGTGTCATGTTTAGCAGGCTTTTCTTGACTGAGTAATGAGTTCGAATCTCACTTGGTGCTCCATATGTTCGCCCTTGTGTTACATTTAAACTACACTTATAAAACCAATATTGCACCGTAAATTCAGTAAAAGAAAAGCGTTCTTTGTTGATACTAAGTAATTAAGAACATCATTTCAATGATTCCTTAATGCTGGATATGACGATAAACTACATCCGGCAGCAAGACCTCTAATCTGGATATTGGAGGTTTTCAAGAGCGTGAAACGACTCTTAATTGCTGTTGCTTCCAGATCCAACCTGAGCCGAGCTGGTAGCACCTGTTAGGGCCCCGACTTTGAGCAAATAGTAAACCCCAAACAAAAATAAAAACAAAACACTACGAAAGTATAAAAATACCAGTCATACATTTTATACAATTAGCAACAATATTTATTGTAAAATTAGAAACAATACTTATTTATACCAAAATGGCCAGCAATACATTTTATGTAAAAGAAATTAGCAACAATATTTATTGTAAAATTAGCAACAATACTTATTTATACCAAAATGACCAGCAATACATTTTTATATAAAAGAAATTAGCAACAATATTTATTGTAAAATTAGCAACAATACTTATTTATACCAAAATGACCAGCAATACATTTTTATATATATATATTTTATAGGAGAATAGAGAGAAATACCAAAAATCAATTGTATGCATTGTATCTGTAGTTGAAGGCATACAATTGTGTGTAAAATATTTAGATTTGGCATTAAATAACCCATAGAGGTTAACAATCAGATCAAATGATTCATCCAGGTGTAATTTAAAATCTAACTAATACATCCTTTCTGTAACCGAACTCGAATCATGTATTAAATGAACTATGATAGATATTAATTGTAACTCGTATATATTTTGTATTCCAGTCAGTCAGTTATGCGCCATGCGTGATACACGCGTAGGCGATCATGTATCTTTCGTACATGACTAACGAGGCAGATTTATTTCCCTGCCGTAGATTGCCATTTCTTTCTGCGGTAGATTAGTTGCCATCCAAGGTTATAGAACCCGGTCTGTCCTGCTATTAACCCACATCTGGAGGGAAAAGAAGAGGATTCATACCTTTTCCAAGGATATTAGCACGTAAATGAATGTAATGGATTCGTCTGGAATTCAAACTCGGCTCTCCGATTCCTCAATCCGAGCCGCTTGTATTTTGTATTTTCGTTATTAAACATATTATAAAACATATTTTTTAAAACATTTAGTGCAAGCATTGGAACAACCGGAGACATATTTTTTTTTTATGATTGGATGTGATAATATATACTTGATTTTATAGTGTCTGTTCCCGTTCACATGATATTCGAATAAACAGAGTCGTTTCAGATTAAAATTTTCATTGAATAATACTACAATTTATTAAGAGACTTTAATTATGACCCACTGGTTGGAGCCGTATTTTCACTAAATTAAAAACCTATCAGAATCACTGCTAATCACTTCTTCATCACTCAATATCCGTTGCACACAGTAGGCGAGTTTGATTTTTATTGGCTGTCACGTACGACACCAAGTGAAGATCAAATTCACTATCTTTGTGATATAACAAACGTATACAGACAACACTATCTTTATAACAAGGGATTCCTTCACCGAACCGAACCTCGTGCAAAAAAATGTTATAATCCCAATTAAATTTTAGCTCATTTGGAATAAGGACATTATAAAAGATAGAATTTGTACGTTGGAAAAACGGACCAGGGAGAATATAAACTGCGTCTAGAGATTATATGCGAAAGAGGTATTGACAAATATTTATTCTAATGGAGGCAGTAAAAGTTGCTGCAAACAACTTACCAGCCGCTAAAATTGCAAATCTAACATCAGATGCTGACAATAGGCTGCTAAGAGTTATTGAAAAGAAAGGAGCATTTGTGGAATAAATTTTAGGAGGTTCTTATTATTTTTTGTTAATATATATATTTTTTTAAATAAAATGTTTTTTTTTATGTTTTTCCTTTAACAAATTGACGAATTTGTTCTAAAATCTTTTCATATTATTTTTTTACATTAGTTTCACAAGGTATGATAATGTAAAAGTATCAAAATAAATAGTTGCAAATAAACTACTGACAGTCAAATTAGTCAGTTTTCTTAACTTAGTAAAAATTTTTCCAACCAAAAACGATAGTTTTCTCTATCACTATATATCTAAGTTAATAATATTGAGTAGAATCTAAACATCATAACAGGAATTTTAACATTAAAGGCGCAATTCTTTATACCAATTCATAACTTGCATATAATTTCTAGATGCAGTTTAATTACACATTGAAGAGGCATTATGTGTAGCAGGAACCGCTGTTTGAGGACATTACTCGGCGATTAAAAATAATTAATTCATGAGAAATTTCGCTAGTCAGTTACCGAGTCATCCTGTTAATTTCATCGCACCTTGGTAAAAATTTCAGAACAGTATCAGTAAATAGGTAAAATAAAACTGGTACCAAGATCCTACCTACATCTTAGTTTAAAACGTATTTTTTTCACTTTTTGTTTCATTATTTTTCATGATGAAATGTTTGAATGTTTGAAAATGTTTGATGAAATGTTTGAATGTTTGATGAATGTTTGAAAATGTTTGATGAAATGTTTGAATGTTTGATGAATGTTTGAAAATGTTTGATGAAATGTTTGAATGTTTGATGAATGTTTGAAAATGTTTGAAATGTTTGAATGTTTGATGAATGTTTGAAAATGTTTGATGAAATGTTTGATAATGTTTAATGAAATGTTTGAATGTTTGATGAATGTTTGAAAATGTTTGATGAAATGTTTGAATGTTTGATGAATGTTTGATAATGTTTGATGAAATGTTTGAATGTTTGATAATGTTTGATGAAATGTTTGAATGTTTGATGAATGTTTGAAAATGTTTGATGAAATGTTTGAATGTTTGATGAATGTTTGAACGTTGTCGATATATCTACTTCTCGGCCATGCCAGATCGACCTGTCGATTTGCATATGCGAGTCATCGAACACATTCACGTTTTGTTTTCAAGAAATATTCATTTCTTTCATTACCTAACGATATCTGGCCATTCGTTAAAAACCATTTTGGTATTTACCATTAGAAAATCATGTATGTATGTATTGTATCACATATCTTTTAGCTATGAAGCATTACAAGCAAATTAATCGTGAGTACTGACCTGTTTGTGTTAGATCTCTTTAGAAATTTCTGTATTAATCTGTTCATTTTTTTATTTTGGTAAATGAAATTACTAATTTATTAACACATTCACTGCTACTTTGGATATTTTTAACCCATAAAATCCTATATTTTATTCCATTTGCCATTCGAAATAACTATATAAGATTATTCATTACTTATTGTAATAAAATTCTTACATTTAAAAAGGGGTGTGTAACTCCACGAATTATAGTGCAACCTATCTGTGAGTCAAGAGTAAACCATCAATTATTAATCCACAAAGAAGAGGTGCGGCGTATCCGGTGGGGCGACCCATCCACGAGTATATACGGTACTCATGTTTTTTGTCGAACATTTTTGTTTGTGTCATTATAAAATAAAAATAGATGTAGAATATTTTACTGTTATTGATGACCTTTAGCTTGACAATTCTGTGGGTAGGAATCCCACATTATTTTAAGGAACTTCTAATTTTCTCTCTCAGTAACACTTAATTTACCCAATTCAATCTGTATCTATGATTATCAAAATGTGTGTGTGTGTGTATATATAATCGGATGTTGTTTATGCGTTTCCATAGTTTTCATTCGATTTCGATTAAATTTTTTCTTTGCTAGATAATTCTTCAGTGCCGGTTTTGAGTCCAAATTGGCTGAAAAAAATTACAACCCTGAAGCTGAAAAAAAAAACCCTCATTTTTTACACTTTGCGCAAAAATCAAAGAAAAAATTTTATATCTGTAAAAAACGGCGTACAATTAGTTTAGAGAGTTGAAATCTAACGCAAAAGATTATGAGAATTATAAATAAAAATTATTTTATAAATAAAAATTATCGCATATTATTATTATTATTATTATTATTATTATTATTATTATGACGGTTCATGGAAGAGATTCCTTCCTTGCAAGACTGAGAACGCAAAAACGACCCTTTTTAGGGTCACCCCCATTCAAATTGTTAATCCCCCCATTTGGGGCTGACATTAAACTTAAACTCCTCGGATGGAACGGCAAAAATTCCAAGTAATGAAACACCCGATCAAAGACGGTTTATGCTGCTAGTACATCACTAAAATCTCATCTGAACATGACTAATTACAATGGTTTTTGTTACGATTAACGTTCTGTTTATACTATTTTTCCAACGAACCTTTCTTCAAAAGAAAAAAAGAAAAAATATGCCCATACTCTTTTTCACCAAATATTCTCCATCAGAAACAAGATTTTTATGTGGGTTTAACTCTGTTTTTGAGGTAATCTTCCGTGCAATACAATGTCATTCCAATTTTTATTACCATTAGATATTTTTATGCCTTTTCCTGTTTTGGGTAATATTTTACTAAAATCATGTTAATAAGAATTACAACGGCAATAACCAAAAAAAAAAAAAAAAAAAGCAATTTTCTTCAAAACGGGCGTCTTTCTTTGTTCTTAATCAAATTTCCACTCAGGAGATCTTAAAAATGCCCGAATTAGAAAAAAATGCAGGAAAACATATTTAAGGGATTATTGTCTTTCTGAACAAATGACAATCAATATATTTTGAAGATTACTCCGAAAACCTTGTTAGTTCCTGTATTCTCTATTAGAAAGACAAAATTATATAATCAAAGAATTGACTTTCTACAAATTGTTAAACTGGTTTGAATAAAAACTACTATCACTCTCAGATAAAGAGAAATTACAGTTAAAACTTGAGAAATTTAGATATCTTATAAAAACTATTTTATAGAAAGTACTCTACAAGCTTCAACCGACAGTGACACTAACAGTTTGATCAAATAATGCTGCATGTTTCCTGAATGAAAACGACCATTTAGAGGGCATTTCGACTTGCAAGTCATTTTCTTAAATTCAAATAACACTATATGCTTCTATATTTTGGTTCTGTGCCAATTAAGCTGCGTTTTATTTTATGAAAGATTGCCAAAATATTTCAGTTGACAAAGCAATTTCAGATTTGAATTGCGATGGATTAACTTTTACGCTAGAGCGCTGTCAACAGGTTAGTCTCGGAGACTGTTATTGTTAGCAGGACGTTCGATTGATTATTTAATATATGTGCATTATTGTGCCAAATGTTACCTTATCTCCTTCACTATTTCCTGAGTTATAACTTATTTATACTTTCTAGCAAATTCTACAAATTACAGGAGTTATAGCAGAAGAAAGAACGAAGAACGACTTAAAATGGAACTTTATCTGTAAATGACGATGTTGACATTGAAGCAATAGTCAAATTGTCAAATGAAAGCGCGAATAAATTTAATTTTATTGATTAAAATAAATCATGAGTAAACTTGTATAGATATTTTTGTCATATAGGAATAAAGTGTCAGTGCCTAGACTTGAGTTTGAACATAGATCGCCAGTGAGCAAATACAGGCGATCCCATTATTGAATTAAGTGGATCACGTGACCATTAGAGGAAACGGATATATAGAAAGTCGAGTGACGTCTAGATTGATCGCTAATTCCTAGTCTATACTCTGTTACTATTCGGATCTGCATTCTATTCTATTTTTAAGACATTTTTTTTTATGTTTATTCGTTCTTTATATAGATACAAATATTTAAGTAAATGCTCTGTTTATAATAAACAGTATTAACGACATTTGCCAGCCTGAATATCCGAGAAATTTTCATAGAAAAATATGCGTCCTCCGACAGGAATCGAACCTCTATCCTATACGGAACCATCATATAGCCTGGTGTGCTTTTTACCGATTTCGCCACAGAGGAGCGTTTCGGTTAGCAAGGTCGATTTTACTGTTTTTAAACTTACAATTCTCCATGATTTTCTCTCGTCATATCTGCTCGATGCGCATCCATATGTATTCTAATGACGTGACGTCTAATGTTCTGCAATTCTAGTCTATACCTATTACTATCCGGATCACCATTTCTAGTCTATTCTCAATTACTATTCGGATCGCCATTTCTACTTTATCTTCTATTACTATACGGACCGCTATTCTCTACTCTATTCACTATACTATTCCTCTGTTTGCGTGACTATACGGATTGCTATTCGACCGAGTATTATCGAGCAAGTACTATTAGTGCGAGTGATATTCGAATGCGTCTGACACCAGTATTGTTCAGTATTATTGTTGTAGTTGAGATTATAAAGTCTTTACTACAAGGAGTATCACAAAAGTGGCAACGAGTATTCTTGACATCACAAAAATATTAAATAGTAAATCAAAGAAAAATATAAAGAGCTTTATTTATGAATTCATAAATGCAAAGTAGCAGTGGATGTGTTAATAAATTTAATTTCATTTAACAAAATAAAGAATGGATAAATTAATTTTTTTTTAAATCATTTCACCCCAAACAAGGCGGGAATGTCCCACTACTGCGCAGGGATTTACAGAGAGTGAGATGAAAGAAAAGTTTAAGTATCAGGAGGATTGGAGAAAGGATAAAAGATGAACGGGATTCAAGAAGATAGAAGATGGCGTTTGAGGTAGCATTTACATTTTTGAAAATTGTAGTTATCAGTGAAACTAGTAAACGAAGTGATATATCCCGGAAAGGGATATATTTGAATGAAGTAGCTAAGTGGTTTTGGCTAATATAACCAAGTAGAATACGGTAGCAGTAATCGACTGGTACGCGTCGTAGTCGCAGGTAAGAAGTGTAGATCAATGGCGTAGTCCAATGGCCGTCGTTATCGACTTAGCTCTCAGACTAAGGCTTTTAACTCTGTCGTACCTATACGTCCATCGGTATTTATGACGGACACCAGCCAATTATATTCCATTGAGGGGGAACACAGGTGTACGTATATTCTATCACGAATCTGGGTTCAAAGGCGGTAAGTACGACAAAAGAAGTTGTTGGAGCAGAAGCGGTGGTTGCTAATAGTATTTCAGCAGTAAAAGGGTGGGTCCTAGATGCCAATCTGATACATGCTTACATTCATGTAGTCGGAGCACCAGGGAATAAAGCTCATCAAAGCAGTTGCCATGAAAATATATATAGAAAAGTCACAGAGAAGACCCGCCGAGTCGGTGAGAAAGTGAGTGAAGTCGAGATGCCAAGTCAAGATCTATTACATTGCAGATCCTTCTTTTGGATTTTTTCATGATGAGATGATTAGCAGCAGCACCAGACCTGATATAGCATCAGTATTCCATGCACGAAATATTGGTAGATTTGTAAGTGTGGAAGATGGACTCTGATGAGGAAAAACTTCTGGCACAACACAGTGACCTAACTTTCCTGCACGTAGCTTTGGTGACATTCTCCGAACGCGCCTTTTCCTCTCGCCAGCGACTCTCTGTATTTTCCTTCCTGGTGGGGCTCTTATAGATATTTCTGCCATCCCGTTGTCTCACGTGTGTATGCCCTAAACGCAACTAGGTCGACTGCCAGTATATATATCGGGGGCAGCCACTGGCATCCTGCGGTTTGTGGCTAAAAGCTCATCTTTCGGATCAAATCTCGGATGGACCTGGCTCCTTTGACGTTCTGGTGTAACATTGAGTGCAACATCTACTTTGATATAACAACAAAATATCGTGATATTAAATATTATTTAAACCATCTAGTATCACATGCCGCACATATCTTAAATAGGAGGAATTACAAGCAAAGTAATCATGAGCATTCATCTGTTTGTGTTAAATACCGTTAAAATTTCCGGTCTGCGGCAGAAAATGGCTTATAAATTTTAACGCCTCAAGTCAGATTTCGTTTGGGTTGTGATAAATTCGTTTGGTGGAGCCGTCTCCACCTTTTACGGGTGAATGCTCCAACGAGTAGCGTAAGTACTTCCCTGTGGCTTGTGTATATTTCCGTCTAAGGGAAAATTATTTATATTTGAGCCAAGATAATAATTCTGGGTTTTAAATTTTGTTTTTTAAGGTAGCTAGTCTTTTTTTATAAGGAAAGTTTCTGCAGGATGATCATCGAGATACGCGTCGATTTATCATTACTCCGAAATAAGCTGGACTAGATAAATATTTGTATATATTTAGTTACGTGGAAAAATTTAGATATAAAATAAATAAAATATATCTGTAAAAAAAAACAAAACAATATGAATGAACACAAAAGGAAAAAGTGTCTTTACTGTTGTGACCAAGTAAATGATTAATAACAAAAATCAGGTTTGCAGATATATCGTATATTAAGCAGTAAGTACACCAGAAGAGTATTACACGACTAGTGAGGGTGTATCGAATGAACTAGCGTTCAATCTATTCACTGTTCTCTGAAGCCTTCTCGCCTACTAAACTTATATTAGGCGGAAGAGTCCACCGTAGATTCTTTAGAGAGAGAACACCACAACGTTTATGTTATGGGGTCCACCCCTTTTTCATATAAGTGGACTCTACCAAGTGTACCTGGACTGCTGCTGTTAAATACCCAGAGTTACAGTCAGTGAGGGTAGTCGGGTAGTCGGATGTCAGACGACCGGCTGAACGGTTGAACTCTCTGCCTTCGGGTGGGGAGGAACTCGAACGAGGCTACGCCGAAGGGCGGAATCTCGTTCGGGGAGGTAAACCGACCCTGAACCCGTTTATACGGGTTCAAAGGGTATATTTTTTGGCCGAGCCCACGTTAAACCGGCCTTGTGCCACATGATACCCTCGTGGGGGGGTGACTAAATACTAGTCGGGTAGTCGGATAGAGAGAGGATATACGGAGAGTGAGAGAATATACGAACGGAGATAGTGCGAGATAACCTCTTGTAGAAGTCAGTTACAAGCACGTAGACTCTAAGGAAGTCCTACTTCGAGAATGTATATATCTATCTGTATTTGCTACTAACCACGTTCCTGGATTTACTAACAGTATTACTCTTTGTATGATTGTGTAAATACATTTTATTTCATATATTTAATTATTGCGTTTGTCATTCCTTGGAGACCGAATTCATCTCGGAATCCACAACAACTTGGCGAACGAGGATTCGAAACTCACGCGGATAACCACTACAGTTTAGAAACCCGTTTCTTCTTCTGGTGGACTTTATCAAGGTAACTGAAATAAATTCCACTAGAGGACGATACGCGTTGGTAAATAAAAGTTGTCCTTTTGTCTTTATTCATAATTAACTGTGTGATGTTATGTAAGTGATGTCCTCTATGATCACGAGAATAAACATTTCATACGTAAAACAATAGTTTATTCACTTTTGCAGTCTGTCAAAATAACGCCGGCTAATCGAGGGTATGTGGTTTCTGGTTTTTCTTCGAACGTTCGATTTTCTTCTTGTTCAGCTGGGTACACTCTCTTGTTTATGGTGGTGCGCCTAACTTTGCGGCCCGATTCTCCACTTGGTGTCTTTCGAAGTCAACCCTCGGACCACCACGGTCTTTTGACGGTATTTTGTGACGGTAAAGTGGTTACTTTGATATATCTTAGTGAACCCAGTTACGTGTTCGTACTACCACAGATCAACTCTTTTTTCAATCAAACATTCCTGACGGATGTTAAATTCGATTTACACCTTTGACCTTTTATAGCGAGCACGACATAAAACAAGTAAATGGTTAATCCCAAGCATTTTCAACGAACCATTCTTGGAGTGAATCAATTGTTTCTTCGACTTTACTCCTGATAAAAAGTTTTATTGCGTATTTTTGGAAGCTCTGGTATTTTAGATTCGTCGTTCTACCTGCAACTTTGATGAATTATTCAAAAGCTGAAAGTGATAATCACAATACTGAAATGAATTAAAGGACAGCTAATTTTTACGCCTATCTCTTCGTATCGATCTAGTCTGGGAATGATCAGAGACGCGATCGCTTCGATCAGTTAGTTGGCGCTGGACAACCAGCTCAATTAAATAATTACACTTCGCCAGTTCTAAGGAGAGAAAGCTTCGAGCGATGACACAAGTCAAAGCAGAGTGGATTCGATTTCTAGTTGATTGTAAAACGGGGTATAATTAACGATCTGTTTAATCGCGACTCTTTATCCAATATTCCGACCTCGGTAGAGACTGGGGAAAAATCTTCCGTTTAGAAGGCTTCGATCAGAAAGAGAACAAAAAAAAACCCATATAACATACAGCGGTTTGAAGGTTGGTCCGATCAGACACGCCTTTATCAAATATTGAGTTTTCTATCGAACAGAATTTTATTAAATATTAGGTTGGTGCAAAAATAATGACGTAATAATGTCGTTTTTTGATGTATTTTTTAACGTCAAAAACGACATTATTACGTCATTATCTTTGCACCAACCTAATATTAGCAGAGACAGAGATAAAACCTCGAGTTTTCCGGGGTTTTTTTTAACTAAAAATCACTGTTCTTTTCTACTTATTTTTCTTGCGTAAATACTTTTGGACGAAATGCAATAAATATCCTGGCCCCGGAAAGTAAAAACACGATGTCGTTAAATGACTTTCTAACGTCGAATCAAGCAATTCATGAGTTCAGTCTCTGAGTACAGCTAAAGAATTTATGTATTTTGAAACGAGAAACGGCATCAGAAAGACAAAGTGGAATCAACTAATACGAACAAAGACAGTGAAACGAGGACATAGTCTCACCTTATATACTGAATAAAAAAGCTTGTGATTGTTTTTAAGTCTCCTAATTGTTTTCAGTTCTTTTTTGATTTTCTCGCCATGAATACCATAGTTTATAGAGACTACCAAATGCAAAATATATTTGAGTAAAACCGAAGAATTTATGGGCTAAAATATTTTATTTACATTCAGACTCTTGTCTCCATTAACATTCCGAATGTAAATAATAATATAATAGCTCCTTATCAAATAAATGTTCAGAGGGAGCTAAATACAAGAGATATCGTACAGATAAAAGGTGGAGCATATAAAACCGCTTTTCCTGTTTTATGCATGCCATATAAGTAGAAAATGATTAACTACCGACACCGAGGTTCCAGCGAGGACTTATGAATATGTTTTCCGCCAGGTGTATAAATAGCGGTGTCAGGCTACTGACTGCAGTGATTATCAAGTGACTATTGAGTGGATTTATCCAGTCGAATTAGTGTGAATTATTGTGTCGATGATTTGGGTTTTGATTTAGGATTTACCAGACGTTAAGCCGAGCCGCGCTGCTAAAAAGTTATTCACTGAAATGGTTCATTATCTTTGATTGACTTTTACTTCTTTGTTCTTTTTATTTGCGGTTGTAATTAAATACAGTGTAACCCGGATATAAGAGAGTTGTCGGAACCGGAGAAGGCGTCTCTTATATCCGGGGTTTCTCTTATATCCGGGTTTGGTCTATTTTGTTTAGGTAAGTATAGCTCTAATTTGGGGCCAGAGAAAATCTATCTTATATCCGGGTTTCTCTTATATCCGGGTCTCTTATATCCGGGTTACACTGTACGGTTTATTTAACACTAAAGTCTTGAGTTATACTTAATTATTAACGACAACCGTACGTCTCAAAAATTCATTTCCTGTAATATGTACATCGGTATCACTCTCATCTGGGTTGCGTCTGATTGTTTTTAATAGTCTCAAAATTGTCTTCAGTTCTTTTTTTTTTGCCCTTTCGTTCTATGAATACCATAGTTTATAAAACACCAAAATGCAAAATATATTTGAGGAAAACCGAATAATTTATTGGCTGAAATATTTTTTTATTTACATTCGGATTCTTGTCCTCATCAAGAGTCCGAATGTAAATAATAATAGCTTTTTATCTAAGAAAATCAGACACAAATTATCAAACCGGCATGGAGGTGTTTGGGGGAAAAGCCCCATTGGCGCGGATGTTAAACCAACTGGCATTGCTATACAGATTTCGGAACCTAAAACTAGTTAGGAATTTTTCACCTACCTCGCCTCACAACGTTACTCTGAAGTGGTGACAAAGTTGGAGATGAGCGCTCACCTTTGGATCAGGATAATAGTTGATCGCAAAGTTACAGTAATGTTTCCACAACGTCACATGCCCCGCTAACCCCAACCGAGACAGAACGTCTCTACAAAGTTACATGAAAGTTCTGTGTTAGTTGGATAAATTTATTGAAAAGCAAAGCAAAAAAAAGATGCAAAACTATTGTTAAAAATCTCTGATGAAAACCCTTCTCATAAGTCCGCTTAATATGGGCCCTTCGACGTGGTGTAATGGTTAGCAAGTTTGTTTGTTTTTTTTTGGTTTTTGTTTTTTTTTTTGGGGGGGGGGTTATATCTCTAGAACGATTACTACTGAGTAGCGAGATCGATACTCACTATATACACCCATACTTTTGGCCTTGTGCCACATCTGAGCCACGCTTAGACAATCAACATATTATTATTACATAACAAGCCGTTCAATATTGTGTTTCTCGCTAAATTTGTTCCGTTTTCTTAATACTTTGCTTAGCTTTTGGAAGGCGTCTTTTGTCATACTACCGCTCCTTTGAATCTCAATCGCGCGTGATGCTGTCTGTTACACAGCTACCAAGATATTTAAATTGCTTTTCAGGATTTATTGTAACGAATTAAGGGAAAATCTTAATATTCCTGAATCCCTCATTTTCCAGTATTTCTTTTAGCGACATCTTTGCCTTGTCGAAACTAAAACGGGAACGAGGCCATGTTAATGAAGCACCCATTAGGGATTTATTTCATTAAATGCTAAATGATGTGTACGAATTTCTGTAGTCTCTCCAAGGCAAGTAGGTTTTAAATATTAGCCTACCTTAGCTTGGCCCAAAGCCCTTTGATTGGTCACTCAACCGATATGGAATTTACTAAACTGGCGAATGGCCGATACCATTAACTTTGAAATAATTATTCTCTGGCATGCTCCTACGAAGAACAGATTACTTTACTGAAAAAGCGGAGTATCTGGTATAGACGATATTCAACATTTTAATGAGCAGTTCACAATACAAGCTTGGTAATAAGAGTTTGATGGCAAAGGTTTTAAACTGTATATTACGGAGCTAAACTTGAGCCGATTTCAAATCGAATTACAAAGTCTTGCGAAATTGGCTACAATAAAATCAGCTTTTAAATTACATTTTAGTTTTCTGGAAATTAGCTTTATCATGTATTTTTTTCTTTTTCGAAAAATTGCGTTGACATATTTATGTTGTAATAAATCACCTAATCAAATAATCGTTGAATGTCTGGTGCCACATAAGGCCTCTAGTGAGGTTTCTGCAATCGAACTCTGCCTTGGGGGTGGGGTGATTGGCTCCACGCCCAGACGTCTGTGCTCTGAGGAAACGTTGGTTTTTCTTTCGGGGTTTTTCTTCTCTTTGACGACTAAGTATTCCCACGTTAACTTGTTTTATTTACTGAGGTTCTGGGAATTTAGAGTTTTTCCTTCTACTGGACTGGTTGCCAAACAAGGCTAAAGGGAAGAAAGGGGAAAGGATGGATTCATACATTTCCCGAGAGTGGAATTCGAATTCGGTTGGTCGATTCCTCGTTCCGTTACACCATCCCCGCACCCTACTTCATAAAATAATGGAAAATGACCACTTTCTAATTATTTTTAAAATTCTCTATATTTATTGGGGAAAAAATGAAAACCTGTTTTGTTGCATCTTACCAATTCTGGGTTCTTTTTACAAAGTGAAATTGTGACCAGACTTTTACATTTCCTTTCAAGGTCCTCTTCCGGATATTCCGAGAGCATCATCGAATTACAATCTCAGGTCTTATTAATACCCAACCTAACTTGATATCTATTTTATATCTCCTTCATTTCTCTTAATGCATCTAGATTACCTGAGAAAAATCCAAGTGAACACGCAAGAAATACGTTAGCATTATTTACACTACCCTCCCCACTGAGACGGGATACGACACAATGTCGGGCTAACGTGGGGAACTCGAGCGCGTGCACCCGGCCCAAGGACAAAAATAGCCTAGCCCCTGCAAACATCGGTTACACTGGCAACGGTATGACTACCGACCCCCATCTTTAGTGCAATGTGTGTGTGTGTGTGGGGGGGGGGGGTTTGCAGCCATAGACAACTGTTCCCCGGGACCGAACACTCACAGTATTTATTTTCCTCTCTGTAGGCGGACAGTCACAACTGACTCGCACTCTGCCCAAAAACAGAAGCGCAACTTAGAGCCAATAAAACATACCCGGCATGGACAAGAAATCCGTTAGTTTGATAGTCACTGATAATCCGAAAAGTTCAGACGTATTAATCCCAAATACATTTCGTAACCAGATTTCGGAACGAAATCCAAGCGTCTTTTATATGTTTTAAACAATGTCTTTTCAGGGCGCAGGCAATCAATGCTCCCCACAAGTTTTATTTCTTTCTTATTTGGAAATTGCCTTAAAATTTGGGGGTAAGTTTGGGTGGTGGTTCCCATTTGCCTTCTACAGTGTTTCAAATTCAGAGACGACACCCTTAAACTGATTGCCCCCTAAAGCTCAAGAGCCCAGTATACCATGTTATTTAATCCCTGGCGAGGAGAGAGACGTATTCATGTTTTTCACCCAGAGAATTTGTGAGCTGGAGACTAGGCTGGAATTTGAATACTCACTTGCCAATTCCACGCCTTTCCATAACACTGGCATCACATCAAACTTTCTCTACTTGATACATTGTACTGACAGTAGTGTTCAACAGCCTGGACCCCCTACCACAAAAAAAAACAATCCCTGATTTCCTGATAAGGCCTCTTCACCACCCCTTCCCACAAACATCTCCCGTATTTTAAATGTGAAATTAAAATATCTGGGGTCAGTTACCAGAATTTGACGCTTTCTAAATTCATTGGATTGGCGACACAGCCAAATATAGAATTCAAAATTCCCATTAAAGAATGAATTCATTAAAAAAATATTTCCTAATTAATGAACAGTTAAGTAATTACCCTGAATTTTTTTTTAAAGAAAACTGACTTCTCGACAGGAAACGTCCCTGTATTCCTTCTTTAATCCCCCCCCGCAAAAAAATACGTCGATTCAATTTAATCCAATAAACAGACAAGACAATTCAGTATTTTCACATTTTCTTTTTTTTAAATAATTTTAAAACATCCGAATTATATTTTCGGTTCTTTATCAAAGACTAAGTATTTACGATATTAACAACACTTACTATTCACAATTAAGTGAAACCGTGCACATTAATACTATTTGTTAGATTAAATTTGTTAAAGAGTTTTGCAGCTAAATGTATATGCAATGAATAAATAGAAAAAAATCTCCTGCGAAAAGCATATTGATCTTATTGCAAACGAAAAGTTCAGCGATCTACATTTTGATCGTCTAGATAGCCCTCGCGAGGAGCTAAGAGGAAGCATACAATTTGGTACGATATTTTACTCAGCAAGAAAGAACTGTTTCTTTTTTAAATGTAAAACTGATTCTACAACTTGACGATGCAACTTGAGATTTAGCAAGTTTTCTCGTCGTTATTTCTCACCAATGTAAGACTTAGTCTGGCACAAGTCCATATTGAGTTCCTACTAGCGCGTGAGCTTTTACCCATTAAAAACATTAGGTTGGTGCAAAAATAATGACGTAATAATGTCGTTTGTGACGTATTTTTTTACGTTAAAAAACGACATCATTACGTCATTATTTTTGCACCAACCTAATAGATATTGATGACATTTTTTGAGTTTGAAGCATAATCAAATGATGGTGACAGAACTAAAGACAAGATTGTGTTGGACCAAATTCCGGCGTTGAATAGTAATAGTAATAGCCGTTTCGCTATAATGAAACATTTAGCATTCAGTGACCGAGCAGCAAGCACAGCTTTCTGTTGAAATTTATAAAATCTTTCTTTTATAATAATCATTTTTTAGAAAAACAGTTTCCTCAAGTCCAGTCGCTGTTATCGCTCTTTTCAGTACTGATCGGAGTTTCCTTCCTAACATTCTATTTGAAGTGGTGTGAAATGTCAAGATCTTGATTATATCATTATTTTCTCTTCGAGTTACATGTGCTATCCATTTTAGTAGTTGCTATTGTTGGTAGTCCTAAAATGATGTGGTTTCTTTTATTTGGTATAGGTCTTTGTGATTCTGTAGCACCAGTCAAAGAAGTATAATCTTTGCCAATACTCTCAGGTTTTATTTGCTCAAAGCCTTTTTTCACCATTGATCTTAGGTTGAAATTTATAAAATCGTTCTCTTAATTTTTCAGGAAAAATAGGTTGTTTCTCAAGTCAAGTAGATTTAATCATTCTTTCAATTATTGATGTGAGTTTCCTTTCTAACCTTTCATTGGAAGTAGTGTGGAATGGTAACATCTTGATTACGTTATTATTTTCTCTTGGAGTTACATGTGCTACCCATTTTAGTTGTTGCTGCTGTTGCTCTAAAGCAAGATGGCTTCTCTTATTTGATACAGTCCTTTGTTTTTGATTCTGTAGCGCCAGTTCCCAATGCTCCAAGAAGGATGATCTTTGCAAAGACACTCAGGCATTACACGCCCAAATCCTTTTTTCACTATCGACCTTAGGAAATATTTGTATACAGCTGATAGTTTAGATATTTATGAACTGGCTTGATGCCGTGCATGACATCCACATGAAAGTCTTGATTTGACGAGTCTAGTTAAGAACATAAAACGAGTTTTCAGGTTGTTTGGCTACGCTTCGTAGCAATTTGCGATGTTGGGCGTAGCTAATTCTGACACAGCCGATAATCTATATACACTTACTTATTCTCCTACATTTAATTTATTATAACTGATCCATACGCCAAGTTATCTGAAGTATTTATGTGATTATTTCAAAACTTGGTCTCTAACACCACCCCATATATATATATATATATATATATATATATATATATGTATATATATATATATATATATATATATATATAAAAGGGGTGTTTTGTGTGAAAAACAGCAAGTTGTTTGATATATCCTATCTTCTATACTATCCTATCAGTCATTTTGTCATATATATATATATATATATATATATATATATATATATATATATATGCAGGAATACCTCTTTTATACAAGTTTCATTGAAAACGACAACGACTGAAAAGGAAATGTCATTAAGCTTTTTCTTGCATTCTTACAAGTGATTACTTTTCTGGGTTTCGGATGTAAGAACTGCCCAATTGATTATATATTATCATGCTGCACACACACACACACATATATATATATATATATATATATATATATATATATAGAGAGAGAGAGAGAGAGAGATAGGGCATGATAATAACAATAAAATACAAAACCGGTCCTACAGGGTACCTGTTAAAAATGCAGTAAATTCAGAAAGAAATTTATTTAGCTTCATGTACAAAGTGAAATTTATTTAGATTCATGTACAAAGTGAACACTCATCGTAGATGTTCGAAATTTTTGCCTGAATGTTCAACACAAAGTTGTAAACGTACTAACCAGGAAGCAGAAGGTCATGAATATTCAAAAAATTTATTAAAGGTTATTCAATGTCAATTATTCGTGAATCATTAGATAGTGATAATAATTTTGCCGCTTTTTTTACTAGTCATTCTGTAGATTCATTGAAGGATATCAGTGGTTCTATACACATCCGTACTCTTCTTGTTATATATAAAACAAATTATAAAATATGTGCTGAAAAGTTCTAATATCCAGACTAAAATGATATCAAACTAAGGATTGGTTATTTCTTTTCCGTATAGTTTTATATATAAACCTATGTACACAACTTCAAATGTCTGATTGTTTATGCCATGTTATCCTCTATAGAAGCAGTGAAGAGAAATTTGTTCCTATGCGATAGTATATAGTCATAAATACAATTACATACTTATATTAAGAGACTTATAAATGTGCTGACGTAAATTGATGTGATTTACTGGCTTGTATATCGGCATTCGTATTAAATATCTATATACAGTAAGAATGCTTCGGCTATTTTATTTTTGGCTGCGCTTACTCGTCCCGTCCTAAACCCCACTACCTGCATCCATCAAACGAGGCATGCGCAAACGTTTTTAAACAAGAGTAATCGAACTTGGCACGCGACCACTTCGCGCTAGATTCGCCGTTATAGTCATTAAGATCATAAAATTGACACTGTAAACTAACAATCTAGTCTCGAATGTTCCTTTTTGCTCTTGTAGATACAATTCAACTGGTTGAAAGATCTGAGGGAGAATGGTCTTGAAGTTAGTGTGCAGGATTCAGTGGTTGGGGTCAGAAAGCGTACATATGATTTCCTTTTCCTCCGATTCGTAATCGTAATTTGTATTGACGTCGGTACAGTTTGAAATTTAACATTTGCAAGTAAAAACACGGTACAGATAGTTCTGTAGGAAATCGGAAAAAGATTTGTCACTATATTTATAGTATGACACCCACTCCTAAAATTATAAAACAAATCGGTTTTTGATTCGGAAAAATCTTGTGGATACCATGAAATCAAGTGAATTCTAGTCTTTATAAACTGTCAAAAAATACAGCCTTTTAAGAGCAGGCCAGTTAATTTAAGTAATGCTGAATTTTTTATAATAAAGTTCACGTAATACAAGGCTTGAGATGCACTCAAGCTAGAGGGTTACTCATAATATAGTTATGACATATGACATGCGTTGACAAAGTTTCCAATAAACAACAACAAAAGAAAAAAGAATATGTTAAAAGTTAATATTGTATATATGCAAACAATATATATATATATATATATATATATATAATTATTTATATATTACATGCTGGGTACTTATTAGAAAGCTCTCAATATCAGAGATAGAGCTAACATATTTGTCTGACGATCGCAAAAGCGTGAAACTCTGGGTCACAAACTCACATCAATCCAACCAAATATATATATATATATATATATTTATATATATATATATATATATATATATATATGTATATATATATATGTGTGTGTGTGTGTGTGTGTGCAAATATAAAAGTGAACATAGAAGTCAACACATGTGGCCTGACCAGTGCATATTGCATGAAACAGACTGTCGCCTCTAAGTGTTGACTTCTATGTTCACTTTTATATTTACATACGCTCTATCTCTGATATTGTGCACTTTATTCCATAAATATAGCACACCTTAAGACTATATTTCTTTATATATATATATATATATATATATATATATATATATAGAGAGAGAGAGAGAGAGAGAGGGAGAGAGATTAAAACAACATGTAAAAATCACTAAATAATTGTAGTCGTGTTTCCACGCATACCAATGAATCTCCTCAGGCGATTGTAAATTATTGTCGAGTGAACGCTTAATTTGGTTTCAAAAGCAAACTAGATGCTCTCTTTTTTTCGAAAAAGAAGGCAAAAAGCTTGAGGACTTTGCCTTGATCGACCAATCATATATGACCTACGTTCGGTTTAAACGAAGCGAAAAAGAAAAGAAATTAAAAGTTTCTTAGAAATGGGTCATGATCGGGAGTTATCTGGAATCTGTTTCGTTAAAGACGACAAGAGGACAAGATAATGACATTAAACTTTTTATTTAATTTTCCTTGTGTTCGTACAAGTGTTTTCTTTTCTGGACAAAATGTGTGCAAAACTGCCCCAAAAGAAAACACTTGTACGAACACAAGAAAAATTAAATAAAATGCTTAATCGCAGTACCTTGTTTGTCGTCCTTAACGAAACATGTATAAAAGAGGGATTGCTTTCTATATATACAATATATATATATATGTGTGTATGTGTGTGTGTGTTGTAGAGTAGAACTCAGTGTACTTCCTGCTCTTTCCTACTCCTGCTGACTGCGCCTACATGTAAATATGGCAAGTCGCCACATGAGAGTAGGATTTGAGTAGTATTTGATTTACTCAACTTTTTTATTCCATGTATATGTATTTAATAAAGCTCTTCTTTGTTTTCCCTACGTAGACTTCAGTTCTTTTGATACTCTCTTTAAGTACAGCCTTCCTCAGCTATTTGGGACACAGACTACATTACAATATATATATATATATATATATATATATATATATATATTGAAAAGAATGAATGAAATAGAAAAATAGTATAGGAAGAAAGTAATATAATGAAGAGAAAGAAAGGAAAAGTAAGTAGTATAGCAAGCAAGCAGGCAGGCAAGCAAGAAAGAAAGAAGGAATATATATATATATATATATATATATATATATATATATTTATATATATATATATATATATATATATATATATCAAACAGAAGATCAGGGCCAAAATGATATTAAGCAAACAAACAATATATGCAAGACAAATTTAGGCATGGCAACTGTAGCAAAACAAATATCGTCCACAAGCTAAGAACGGTGTTAACACACAAAAGGGATACATGCAAGGGATGGAAACGTTTTGACTTGAATACAAGATGTTAAATAATAGTTAAATAGATAGTTAAAAAATAGTTTCAGTCTATTATTTGTTAGTGGCAGTGTATTTTGGCTTAGTCATTCTGAGGCTGATCTTTAAGGTCAGATGGTAGACTAAATAGAGAAGTCAATTTTGATTGGCTGAGCTGAACGTAGGAATGAGTTATAGATTAGGTTTTTCGGCAGTTGCTGTTTGAACTTCAGACTAATTAGACATGACAGATTGCGTTTGTACACCGCCTCCAGCCCCAGCTAGTGGGGAAGAGTCTTTGGAGAGTTGTTACAAGTGAAAGGAAATGGACGTTTGAGAGTTTTCGTGTTTGGAAGTGACTCCCAAATAGAGAGTCTAATAACAGTAGTAAGATTTTTACCCCTCGAAGGGGTTAATAAAATAGCAGTTAAAAGTCTGAAGCCAAAGAATATTTCGCGACACCGACCAAGAGGATTGAACTAAAACGACCAGGGATAATCGGCCAGATGACACCAACCAACACCCTCTTCCAACAAGGAAACGTATACAACAAATTAAGAACAGAAATATGGCGGATGAAACCGATAAGTGGCCTATCTTACTTGTTAGGCAGAAATTTCAGCATCTGTTTGTATGATTCGTCTATAAATTTGGAATGGAGGATGTTTTTGCAGTCATTCATATACAATTTAGAACCAACAATAATAATCGAAGAGCTAGAGTAGGAAATGACTGTGTGCATAATAAGAATAGATAACGATTAATTCTTAATAAGTTAAGATTGTACTGTTGAGGAGAGCATCCACGCAGGAATAAGTTTTACTTTTTACCCTCCAAAACTTTTATTTTGTGGAACATTCTCCTTACAGTTTGAATACGGAGGATTAAAGCATGTAATAGCAAGAACATGGAGAACTCCTTGATTCTTGTACGTTCAAAATTCAGATATCGAGTCCTGATTTATAGTCTTCGATATGAACTAAGAGACTGGCGCCATGTATCCTTGGTACGGTTCGAACCAAAAACTTAGAAGTTTAGCTTAGATTTTTTTTCTCTATCGTGTGAGTCGCGATATCTTTAAGCATTAAACGTTACCCAGAATTAACACGTTACGCAGAATACTCCAGGAATACTCCAGTTTATTTCTTCTTTCATGCGTCCTGTCTCCTCAAACCGTGCGTTATCATGGCTCTCTACAACTTGTTTTGTTAGATTAGATGAACTTTGAGCTTTTACGGTCTTTCTTATCCTTCTTCTGCCATTGATTCACATAAACTCGTTAAATGAGTCATCGTTTTCTTATTCTGTGAGTCTTAAGCTCCCCTGATTTCCATTCCTCGTTAAGCGTCCCAGAAATTCCAATTATTTCCCTTTGATTTTTACTATGATTTCCATCGTTGTCTATATTTTCTAAGGACTTCCTCATTTCTGATATATTCTGTCCATTTTTCCGTATCTCTTAATACTTTGATTAGTTTCTGGATGGCATCTTTCGCTAATCGTATCCGTCTCCGGCTTTCAGTGTCACATTTTCCATTGTTTGGTATTAAACTAAAACAGATATTTAAATTTCTGTAACGACTTGGTTTTCATTTCTCCAATCCTTAGTTCACAATTTAGACTCTCTCATTTGTTGAGAAAAGGAAAAGATACACTATTTACATTGTTGATGGTGTTGCCCTCATCTTTATTGTCATATTCACGACGTTTCGGCTGTTATATGCTCCGGCCTTCTTCAAGTAATATACGTTGGAATTTCGAACCGAATCTTTTAGTTCGAGTTAGCTAGTTCTCGTTCTACAGGACATACCTTTTCTGCATGAATGTAAATAGTGTAAATAGTTACAATACCTCATATCAGAAATAGAGACAGAAGTTGAAGGTGAATATGGCAATAAAGATGCGGACAACAGTCCGAATAATGTAAATAGTGTAAATAGTTACAATACTTAATCTCAGAAATATAGACAGATGTTTAAAAGATACACTCTAAATGTTTGATCGTTGGATGAAATCGCATGCCCAAAAGAACTGAATCGAAATTAATAACCAACGTTAACATATGAGATACTAGAGTTATCTGGTATCAAAGTACACATGTGCTTAAAAGAAATAAATACGTACACTTCGGGATTAGGTGGAATAATGAAACACAATACACGTTGTCTTGTAATCAGAGGTTGACAGAGGAAGGGTGTTAAATTATCTACCATCGCAGAACAGTTGATCGTCCATGTCTTTTGGTGTTTTTTTTTTCTTTTTTAGGCCAAGAAAATATTAAGATGCATTGTTGGTAATCAAATGATTTTTAACATTATATATCACCTTTCGACTCCGCCTTCTCTCTTTTCACTTATCTGCATTCAAATTTCGGAAGAATTTTCAGTCTCAACTGCACCTGCGCATTTGTAATAGTTGCATACGATATCAAATTCTTGCATTGATGTCATGGCTGGATGTGCAGCTTGCTAAACGGTTGTCATTACAATAAGTGAAATCGACGAACCGAGTTCAAATACTGCAGGAATAATTTGATATTCATTTTCGTCCTAATGCACGTAAAAGTGTCTGAAAGTATTCCTTCTGTCATCCGTGCCATGAATTAATTAGTAGAAACGTTTGTGCTGTCTCGTTTCTGGCGCCGGATAGTCTAGAAGAAAAAACTATTCTGAAGGTGACGGGAATGCAACGCTGTATATTTCAGAAATCTTCGCATTTAATACTTATTAAAATAAAACGAAGATGTGGTGAGCTATCACTCCCTATGTCGTGGCATTACATCTCTGACTGATAGTATTTTAATAGATCAGTGTTTTATGAAACATATACATTACCCTAACTCGATATATTGTCATTGCCATAATATACACCGATCTTAGAGTTATTTTCTTGAATCAAATCCCGATGCAATAATAACGATATACGCGACCAGCTGCTCAACCATCATGCCACAACGAAACTTCATTGAAGGATCAAATATTAATATACAATTTTCTTAAAAACAGTTGTTTCTGAATTAATAGAGGTTTGTGAACCAAAAAGCAATTATCGTCAAAATGAAATCATGAATATTAATAGTTGAGATTTCTCATGTTGATACCAGAGAATGCCTCGATCGACAATATTCTTTCAGATAAAAGTTCTCATTTTCTAGTGAGCAACAAATTTATTTAACGAGAAATTTAATAAAATGTACTGGGAAATTTTAATAACAGCGAACTTTTATGCAAGATCAACTCGTTAAAAACTCGCGTCATGGCTGCTGCCCTTTTGGTGCAGTTGAGTTTGGTCAAGTCAAACGGTTATTTTATTAAAACACGTTCAAAAATGAAGATGCCTGAAACCTTCTTGCTGGAATAGCTCTAACTTCTCAATACTGAAAAGAAAATATATTGATTTGTCACATTCAATGCACCACAACGGAAATGGAATATGCGTTTTGATAACGGCTCGGAATGAGAAATCGGAGAACCGGTTTCGAATGTCAGCCGGGTTCGTTATATTCATTTACGCTCAAATTGTCTTTGGATAGGTGTGACTACGTCTCACTTACAGACCGAATAACAGGACAGACTATAATCTTTGGTGGCAACCAGTCCACCTCAGACAGAAACGGCGACCTACTGCGGAGAAATCTTCCATCTAGTCAGTCATAAATTCAAAGAGACATCAACATTCAAGGGTGGACTTAACCGATTGATTGATCTTTCAGTATATGAAAGAACAAATTAGATTCATTTCATCATCATTACGATGACCTGTTCTACACTCAATGAAGCTACATACTTTGAACGTCTACTGAGTCAGAAGTTCATAGCAGACCTTATGGGGAAATCCAATATATATAAGATGCTAGAAGGAAAAGTACCTGACGTCTTCTTCCATGCTTTATCATTGCAAGAGTCATATTAGACCCAAAATAGAGCGGTGTTGCCATATATTGGCTAGAGGTGCTCAATTCACACACCCAACCTCGAGAGTGTGTTGAAAATTGTTTATAATATTTTGTAGAGGGTGATTTCTTTTTCTACTAGGCAACCATTTTCCCGCTGACACATCACAAGTCTATTGCCCCTCTATTGCAACATGACAAATGTTCAGATGAGCTCCACTCTTCAGTTCCACCGGTTCAGACATTTACAGCTTGGATTCGTCATGCTACGACTACGGAGTTGAATCACCTACATGACCTCCGTATTCCAAACAAAAACAAAACGTTTAACTTACTTCCCCTCACAAAAAAAAATGATTTCGGTTAGGATGCTTCCCTAAATATAACTATTTTAAATCTCTTCAAAGTCAAAAATTCAGGTTCTGCCAGGGCGCCCGAGTTTGTCGCCGACGTTGCCAAAGAGAACCAAAGCAAAGGTACGAGAAAATTCACCAGTAAAATGGGCATCAGCAGAGGAACAATCGGTCGTATTGTCATGGAGGACTTAAATTATAAATCTTACGTATTCAAGAGCGCCACTTGCTTACCGTACCACTGGTCGGCCGACATATGACCCCTCCCATCATCGCAATCCTCTCTACTATTTTGTATAGGGTGACTTGGAGAGGGAAGTGAACAGCATGCCCTACAACATCAAGGAAGTTTTCAAGGCAGCCATCAGGAAAGCCTTGACCAACAAAGACAAGAACGCCATCGTTAAGGTTTGCTCCAGGTTCAGGTGCTGCCTAGAGAAAGTGGTGGCCGCCGATGGTGTTCATATCGAGGGATTTGTAACATATTTGTTCCTAGCTGCGTTTTTATTATCCATTATTTTTCTTTGGATTTGTCTGTGACACACTGTAGTAACGTCCCATAATTACCGAGAAGACCCCGAATTTTCGCTTATCATGATGGGCGATTATTTTCACAAAGAGGTTCCTTGCCTTGAATGCCTATTGAGACTCAGATTCACCCCAGAACTCAACTGGAACACATATATACGATCCAATGTGAAATACGGTCGGTTCCCATAGCCGGTCTAGTAAATACCTGAACTATTCTCCCCCACTACATGACCTTTCCCCTCCATACAAAACGTCGGAAGCTTCTTGGTATTTTATCACTCATTCCATGGAAAATTGTCTAACAACCCTATACTTTATTTCCAACAGGCTTTACCCTCACAGCTAGCATCCACCATGTAACATGCACTGGGACGAAATATCTATATTCTCTTTACATTTCTTTAGTAAGAATCAAGTTTCATTCGGACAACTTCTTCCCAAGAATAATTACAATGTGTAATGTATCCCTGATCAGTAAAATCTTAACCTCTTCAAATTGAGGGTCAACGTTTTTCTATCGTGCTTCTGACAAGAGGGTGTTTTTCTGATCACTACAATGTTAACCTCTTCAAATTGAGGGTCAACGTTTTTCTATCGTGCTTCTGACAAGAAGGTGTTTTTCTGATCGCTACAATATTAACCTCTTCTATTAGGTTGGTGCAAAAATAATGACGTAATAACGTCAAAAGACGACATTTTTACGTCATTATTTTTGCACCAACCTAATAATTAAGGGTCAACTTTTTTCTCTCGTGCATTCTCACAAGAGGATGTTTTTCTGATCGCTACAATCTTAACCTTTTCAAATCTAGAATTAACTGTTCTTTTTCCTACGTATCCCCATTAATTGCACCTTTTACTTCCTGACTACGACCATATTACGTTGAAATTTCGGTTTCCGTACGAAGTTAAGCAACACCGATCTTGGTCAGTACCTAGAAGGGTGAGTGCTTTGAAATATGAGGTGCTGTAAGATTGGATGTGCAGGTGGTGTAATGGATAATGACTCGGAAATTTTAATCGGAAAACCGAGTTCCAATTCCCGTTGGGTTTGTTGTATTCACTTATGTGCAGGTACATTTGGGCAAAGTAAAATACACATATTCACGCACCAGCTCAGATTAATTAGTAGGACTTGAATCCCTAAATCATTAACTCAAAAAATATTACAATCTAAAAATATTTTCTGGATTTCAATTCCCTGCAAAGGGCTGATAAGCTATAGAAAATTTACAATCTTACTTCCTCCTGAAAGGCTCATACAACAACGTCATCTAATAAGCCACTATCTTGAGTGACTCTTACATTGGATGATGAGATGTAAAAGAACTTGTATTACTATTTCATTGACTCTCGAACGATATTTGTGAAGAAAAATAACAATATTGTTATGGGGCCTTACCCATAATAACATAATGGACTATTCCATGCGTAATAAATACTGCGCCCGAAAGAGGCTACGCCGAAGGGCGGAGTCTCTTTCGGGGAGGTAAACCGAACCTGAACCCGTGTATACGGGTTCAAAGGGCATATTTTTGGCCGAGCCCATGGGCTCGGAGATCCCACGTTAAACCGACCTTGTGCCACATGATACCCTCGTGGTGGGTGGTGACTAAATACCGTTCCGTCTGAAGTCTGAGTTCAGTCTGAAGTCTGGAGAGAAGTCCGTCAGGAGTCTGTCAGAGCAAGCGAGTCAGTCAGTCGAGTCAGAGGCAGTCCGAAACAGAGTCGCGTTCAGACAATTACTACTAAACCTGATTGTTCGTACTAACACTTTTCTACCTCTCTGTATATATTCCTGTTTGTAATATATCTGTGTTATTGCATATCCGTGTTCGAGTTCTTCTTTATTGGTTCTACCTTGGACTATTACCGTGGTACAAGGAACCGGACCATAACAAATATTGAGGACTAGATTTGCTATCCTGAGATATTTGTATTCATATTGCTTTGTGTGCTCTTCGATATGGTAATTAATGAAAAACTTCCCTTACGTTAAAATCTAAGAAACGAACCCATACCTTACTTATACTGAAACCTGGTACAGTATTTGGAGGCGTTATTTCTGAGGTCACTTTACATTTTGACCGAAACTATTCGATCGATAACACGCCAACTAGATTTTCACACCATTCTTTCATTCCCAAAATATCACTCTCCATGCTGTCTTTCACACAATGCGCCAGTTGACCCTTTTCTCTGCCTTCCTCCATATAAGTTCCATACTCTTATCACGGCTTTCTTTCTGATCTTCATAATACTACGGTCAAATCATGATGAAAACCGTATCAGAAAGATTCACTGTAAAAATTTTAGGACACTGTAGGAATTTTCAGCGTAGGAAACTTCGCCCTACAGGATCTTTACTGTAAGATAATTTCGCCGCATTTTATTTATTTTTTTTTTTTCGATACCCTTGTCTTGAACGTCACTTTTGGGGTAATTTTCAATTTAATATGCGAAGTATCTTGTTATCGAGTATATTTATATATGTCTTTTATATAGGGTCAAACATCAGAAAAGAAATAAAAAAAGTAAACATTTATTTAGAAAATAATAGACTGAAAATATATCGAATTAACAAAGAATTAATTTAAAATGTGTGCAAATCCCAAGCAATGCTTCGTAAATAATGTGTTTGTGTTTATTACGTTGGACTGTAATGAAGCATTTTCCGCTGAAGTCTTCATTTGCATTGCATTTCCTCGATCTAAATCTCACTTTTTCATCTTTTTTGCTAATGTCTCTTCATTTTTCAAATACACAATTATAATAGTTTCCACAATTGGATGTTAATATAACTTCGCTTATTAAAATGTTTAAATCGAAATAACAATAGTCTGAGTCAGATAAACTTGATAACAAGTTACTTCGCATATTAAAAAAAATGGGGAGAAATTGTCTTAGGCAAAAGTCCTAGACGGCAAAGTTTTTACGGGGAAAACTCTTGAGGCGAGTTTTCCTAAAAGGAAAAAATATTACCAGAATAGTTTTGAAGGAAAAATATTACCAGAAATAGATTTTGAATGAAAACACTATTACCAGCAATACATAATTGAAAAAAAAATTACCAGCAATAAAACTTGTCAGCATTAAATAACCCATTGAGATTGATATGCCGTAAAATAAAACAAAACAAAACAAATATGTAATGCTAATCCATTCAAATGGCAATGAATGCTGAACAACCCCCTTTCAGATGAAGATAAAACTGAAGGTAATAGAAATGTGATACTACAGAAGGATGCTGAGAATACTATGCGCGGAACATGTATGGTTTGGTTTGGTTTGCCTTACGGTATATCTACCTCAATGGGTTATTAATGCCGACAAGATTTTTTATCTGTCCTGGATATAACGATAAACTACATCCAACAGCAAGGTTTCAGATCAGGATGCTTTGATATTCGTGGAACCACCTGTTAATTGCTGGTGTTCCTAGGTCCACCCTAATCGGAAGTGGAAGCACTTGTTAGGGTCCCAACAATAGGCAACTATAGTTAACTCCCAAAATGGGGCAAAAACACTATGAAAGTGTCAAAATAGGTTTTAATACCAGCAATAACTTTTTGAGGAAAAATTATTACCAGCAATACATTTTTGAAGAAAATAAATATTACCAGCAATACATTTTTGGAGAAAAAAATATTAACAGCAATACATATTTTTAAAAAATATTAACAGCAATAAAATTCTTGTCGGCATTAAATAACCCATTGAGTTTGATAGGCCGTAAAACAAACCAAACCAAAACAAGATTTTTATTGCTGGTAATTTTTTTTTTTTTCAAAAAATACAGGGTGTTTCAAAAAGAATACGCCAAAATCATTACGCTGTTTTTTCAGGTCTATAGCATTGTAGTGGACTCAATCAGTGGTTATTTGATAGAGTAGTTATCAAAGTTTGATTAGGTGTCAGTTTCACCGCTGTCGTTAGTATAACTTCCGGTACAGCTGAATTGTGGGAAGATCAATCAAAATGGCGACTCCTCGGCAGAAGGCGTTTTGCTTGCTTGAGTTCGCGAAAACAAACGCCATTTACACGGTGCAGCGTGCTTTCAGAACAAAATTCGGCATTGATCCGCCTCATCGTGAGAGCATTCGACGGTGGGTTAGACAGTTTAAAGAGAGTGGGTGCCTGTGCAAAGGAAAGAGTCCTGGAAGACCACGTGTTACAGAGGAGCAAGTGGAGAGGATTCATGATGCATTTGAGAGCAACTCATGTAAGTCCGTACGTCGAGCAAGTCTTCAGCTTGCCATCCCTCATACTACTGTCTGGCGTGTTTTAAAGAGACGATTACACATGAAACTATACAATCTAAGCCTCATCCAAGCTCTTACTAATGATGACAAGGTGATGCGGAGGACATTCTGTGAGTCAACGCTGGATATGGGGGAAGGTGATTAAACTCTCTTTTCACGTTTAGTTTTTGGTGACGAAGCGAATTTCCATTTGAGAGGCACAGTCAATCGTCACAATGTGCGCATTTGGGGAACAGAGCACCCACATGAAACTGTTGAGCATGAAAGAGATTCCCCTAAAGTGAACGTCTTCTGTGCTGTGTCTCAAGACAAGGTCTATGGTTCCTTTTTCTTTGAAGGAAACACCGTTACAGGACAAACCTATCTCAAAATACTTCAAAACTGGCTATTCACTTTACTGCAAGCAGATTCGAATGACTGCATTTTTCAGCAAGATGGAGCACCACCCCATTGGCATCTCGAGGTTAGAGCTTATCTGAATGAAAACGTGCCTCAGAGATGGATTGGGAGGAGAGGTGCTAATGACCTTGCTCTCTGTGCTTGGCCTGTCAGATCCCTGGACCTCACTGTGTGTGACTTTTTCTTGTGGGGGTATGTTAAAGACGAAGTTTATTTTCCAGCACTTCCAGCAAGTATCGATGACTTGAAAGATCGAATAACAGCTGCAATCGACACCGTGGAGGCGCGTTTGGGAGGAATTCTCATATTGGCTTGATGCTGTCCACGCTGCCGGCGGTGGCCACATTGAGCACTTATAAAACATGAAATGAAACTTGAATGTATATACAACACATGTGTTCATGCTCGAGGTTTGTAATTTTTTTCGTTTTTGACACATCACGTGATGATTTTGGCGTATTCTTTTTGAAACACCCTGTATATTGTTATTAAAACCTATTCTCACAATTTCATACGGTTTTAACCTAAGTTTTGATGTTAACTATTTTCCCATAGCTAGGACCCTAACATGCGCTACCACCACGGGTCAGAGTTGACCTGGGAAAACCAACAATTAAGAGATGGTTCCATTGTCCTCAAAAACTCTTGATCAAATGCCTTGCTGTTGGATTTTTTTTCTGTCATCATACCCATTACGCAGATGCAACTTAGAAGAGTCTTAAAGAAAATATAAAAAAGGACGCTTATATTCTGAATCAGAAAGACGCATCTGAAATGTCTTGTACACAATATGAGAAAGGAGAGCTTGGAGAATGTGACACTTACAGGACATATCGAAAGCAAATACGGTAGGGGAAGGCAGTGGAGAACCGACCTAACGATTTTTTTTTAATTTACTGCAGAACAGTTGGTGGGGGGAACTTGGCATATATACAAACTTTTTAAGAGCTCCAAATTATCGGAGATTGTGGAGAGCCACATATTATAGGGACACGGCACATAGAAGGAGACCACAATTGCATCGTCGTCTCCGGTTTTCTTTTGGGGTGATGGGGTTCGGCGGGGATCGATTGACGATGTAAACAGGAGCAAAGGCAATATAAATAGAGGCAAGCAATAATGATAGTGTGAATTTCCTTTGCGAGTTTCATTGCTCCCGTAAAATAGTAAATATAGATAATCGGAAAACTACGGATGTAGCTTGCCGGAAATATGACGATAAAATCGCCAGCCAATCATTGTTACTGTGACAAAAGAAGAGACGTCTAGGTCGAATTTAACGACATGATGGCGTAGATTAAAAGACATTTATCTCTTCCTCTGACAGTATCTTTAAAGAAATAGTTTATTTAACAGAAATAAGGTCCAGAGTTTATGATTCGACAGAGCATCAATAGCAGGACTTCCTCTCAGGTCTTCAGCTTTTCACGAAGTAACTCGAAGACAGATGGAGTAAATATTGTCTGATTTATTCCTTCTTAACCAAGATATTATTTTTTACGTGGGTCGGTCAAACAGGAATGCCTGTTCTAAATTAATTTCAAAGGTATTAATCAGAATTCATATTTTCTCTTCTTGGGCGGGGATAACTATCTATACTAAAGGGGTAAAAATCTCTCGAGAATATCATGGCAATACTTACTTTTTTTTTTCTATCTTTTAATGTCCTTCCAAAATGGTGGGGTCGATGGTCATACATAGAAAGTAAAAACTCTGTCATAGAATTTGCTTTGTGAAGAAGAAATTACTGCAAATATTCATGGGAGGTTACTGAATGTTTATAGAAAGGCTGCACTAAATTTAAGCATTGTAAGAGGGTGGTTAAAACTGGAGAGAAAAATGAGAAAGTAGCCTGAGGGATAGGTTCTGTTGTGAATGAAAATTAGTCAAAATATTGCAATTAAATAGAATCGTGACTATTACAAATAGGTAAAAATGCAGTTAGATTAGGCATCGTAGTGCCTGTAATTAAGCAGTTATTTTATTTATTTATTTATTGGCGACTGGAGAAAATTATCGTTATTATATTCTTGGCTGCTCGGACTAGAATTCGCATCCTATTTGTTACACTCATAACGTTTCGGCTGTTCTAATATCGAGCCTTCTTTATGTGTCTCTCATTGTAGTCGGTAAACCTTCTTGAAATTTCGAACTGAACACTTTATTCAATCCACGAGGGTAAATTATTTCATTACACTTTTAATGCTTACAGGAAATGCAATTTGAGTTACGTACTCATCAGGTTTATTCCCTTACCCATATCATTTAGCCATTATTATCCTATTGACTAGGAATATAGGAATTTCAACCCTATCGGTTACATGCCCTGGAAGATAAGTATGATGGTCTGAATAACACGATATCTGTTAACCATTTGAGCCGTGAGTTCCTGAACAATTTCTAAGCCTTCAACCTGAGGTCCTGACTCAAAATTCGCAAATAATTGGTATGTAATGTTTCACGGTAAATATAAAAATAGTTACAAATGTTTACCTACAGTTCAACCGGTGACTGGGCATTACGTCATTTTTCTTTACAACTATTCAACCGGTGACTGGGCATTACGTCATTTTTCTTTACAACTGTTCAACCGGTGGCTGGGCATTACGTCATTTTTCATTACAACTGTTCAACTGGTGGCTGGGCATTACGTCATTTTTCTTTACAACTGTTCAACCGGTGGCTGGGCATTACGTCATTTTTCTTTACAACTGTTCAACCGGTGGCTGGGCATTACGTCATTTTTCTTTACAACTGTTCAACCGGTGGCTGGGCATTACGTCATTTTTCTTTACAACTGTTCAACCGGTGACTGGGGATTACGTCATTTTTCTTTACAACTGTTCAACCGGTGGCTGGGCATTACGTCATTTTTCTTCACAACTGTTCAACCGGTGGCTGGGCATTACGTCATTTTTCTTTACAACTGTTCAACCGGTGACTGGGCATTACGTCATTTTTCTTAACAACTGTTCAACCGGTGGCTGGGCATTACGTCATTTTTCTTTACAACAGTTCAACTGGTGGCTGGGCATTACGTCATTTTTCTTTACAACTGTTCAACCGGTGGCTGGGCATTACGTCATTTTTCTTTACAACTGTTCAACCCGTAGCTGGGCATTACGTCATTTTTCTTAACAACTGTTCAACCGGTGGCTGGGCATAACGTCATTTTTCTTTACAACAGTTCAACTGGTGGCTGGGCATTACGTCATTTTTCTTTACAACTGTTCAACCGGTGACTGGGCATTACGTCATTTTTCTTTACAACAGTTCAACTGGTGGCTGGGCATTACGTCATTTTTCTTTACAACTGTTCAACCGGTGGCTGGGCATTACGTCATTTTTCTTTACAACTGTTCAACCGGTGACTGGGCATTACGTCATTTTTCTTAACAACTGTTCAACCGGTGGCTGGGCATTACGTCATTTTTCTTTACAACTGTTCAACTGGTGGCTGGGCATTACGTCATTTTTCTTTACAACTGTTCAACCGGTGGCTGGGCATTACGTCATTTTTCTTTACAACTGTTCAACCGGTGGCTGGGCATTACGTCATTTTTCTTCACAACTGTTCAACCGGTGGCTGGGCATTACGTCATTTTTCTTTACAACTGTTCAACCGGTGACTGGGCATTACGTCATTTTTCTTAACAACTGTTCAACCGGTGGCTGGGCATTACGTCATTTTTCTTTACAACAGTTCAACTGGTGGCTGGGCATTACGTCATTTTTCTTTACAACTGTTCAACCGGTGGCTGGGCATTACGTCATTTTTCTTTACAACTGTTCAACCCGTAGCTGGGCATTACGTCATTTTTCTTAACAACTGTTCAACCGGTGGCTGGGCATAACGTCATTTTTCTTTACAACAGTTCAACTGGTGGCTGGGAATTACGTCATTTTTCTTTATAACTGTTCAACCGGTGGCTGGGCATTACGTCATTTTTCTTTACAACTGTTCAACCGGTGGCTGGGCATTACGTCATTTTTTCTTTACAACTGTTCAACCGGTGACTGGGCATTACGTCATTTTTCTTTACAACTGTTCAACCGGTGACTGGGCATTACGTCATTTTTCTTTACAACAGTTCAACTGGTGGCTGGGCATTACGTCATTTTTCTTTACAACTGTTCAACCGGTGGCTGGGCATTACGTCATTTTTCTTTACAACTGTTCAACCCGTAGCTGGGCATTACGTCATTTTTCTTTACAACTGTTCAACCGGTGACTGGGCATTACGTCATTTTTCTTAACAACTGTTCAACCGGTGGCTGGGCATTACGTCATTTTTCTTTACAACAGTTCAACTGGTGGCTGGGCATTACGTCATTTTTCTTTACAACTGTTCAACCGGTGGCTGGGCATTACGTCATTTTTCTTTACAACTGTTCAACCGGTGACTGGGCATTACGTCATTTTTCTTAACAACTGTTCAACCGGTGGCTGGGCATTACGTCATTTTTCTTTACAACAGTTCAACTGGTGGCTGGGCATTACGTCATTTTTCTTTATAACTGTTCAACCGGTGGCTGGGCATTACGTCATTTTTCTTTACAACTGTTCAACCGGTGGCTGGGCATTACGTCATTTTTCTTTACAACTGTTCAACCGGTGACTGGGCATTACGTCATTTTTCTTTACAACTGTTCAACCGGTGGCTGGGCATTACGTCATTTTTCTTAACAACTGTTCAACCGGTGGCTGGGCATTACGTCATTTTTCTTTACAACTGTTCAACCCGTGGCTGGGCATTACGTCATTTTTCTTTACAACTGTTCAACCGGTGACTGGGCATTACGTCATTTTTCTTTACAACTGTTCAACCGGTGGCTGGGCATTACGTCATTTTTCTTAACAACTGTTCAACCGGTGGCTGGGCATTACGTCATTTTTCTTTACAACAGTTCAACTGGTGGCTGGGCATTACGTCATTTTTCTTTACAACTGTTCAACCGGTGGCTGGGCATTACGTCATTTTTCTTAACAACTGTTCAACCGGTGGCTGGGCATTACGTCATTTTTCTTTACAACTGTTCAACCCGTGGCTGGGCATTACGTCATTTTTCTTTACAACTGTTCAACCGGTGGCTGGGCATTACGTCATTTTTCTTTACAACTGTTCAACCGGTGACTGGGCATTACGTCATTTTTCTTTACAACTGTTCAACCGGTGGCTGGGCATTACGTCATTTTTCTTTACAACTGTTCAACCCGTGGCTGGGCATTACGTCATTTTTCTTTACAACAGTTCAACTGGTGGCTGGGCATTACGTCATTTTTCTTTATAACTGTTCAACCGGTGGCTGGGCATTACGTCATTTTTCTTTACAACTGTTCAACCGGTGGCTGGGCATTACGTCATTTTTCTTTACAACTGTTCAACCGGTGACTGGGCATTACGTCATTTTTCTTTACAACTGTTCAACCGGTGGCTGGGCATTACGTCATTTTTCTTAACAACTGTTCAACCGGTGGCTGGGCATTACGTCATTTTTCTTTACAACTGTTCAACTGGTGGCTGGGCATTACGTCATTTTTCTTTACAACTGTTCAACCGGTGACTGGGCATTACGTCATTTTTCTTTACAACTGTTCAACCGGTGGCTGGGCATTACGTCATTTTTCTTAACAACTGTTCAACCGGTGGCTGGGCATTACGTCATTTTTCTTTACAACAGTTCAACTGGTGGCTGGGCATTACGTCATTTTTCTTTACAACTGTTCAACCGGTGGCTGGGCATTACGTCATTTTTCTTTACAACTGTTCAACCGGTGGCTGGGCATTACGTCATTTTTCTTTACAACTGTTCAACCGGTGGCTGGGCATTACGTCATTTTTCTTAACAACTGTTCAACCGGTGGCTGGGCATTACGTCATTTTTCTTAACAACTGTTCAACCGGTGGCTGGGCATTACGTCATTTTTCTTTACAACTGTTCAACCCGTGGCTGGGCATTACGTCATTTTTCTTTACAACTGTTCAACCGGTGGCTGGGCATTACGTCATTTTTCTTTACAACTGTTCAACCGGTGACTGGGCATTACGTCATTTTTCTTTACAACTGTTCAACCGGTGGCTGGGCATTACGTCATTTTTCTTTACAACTGTTCAACCCGTGGCTGGGCATTACGTCATTTTTCTTTACAACTGTTCAACCGGTGGCTGGGCATTAGGTCATTTTTCTTTACAACAGTTCAACTGGTGGCTGGGCATTACGTCATTTTTCTTTACAACTGTTCAACCGGTGACTGGGCATTACGTCATTTTTCTTTACAACAGTTCAACTGGTGGCTGGGCATTACGTCATTTTTCTTTACAACTGTTCAACCGGTGGCTGGGCATTACGTCATTTTTCTTTACAACAGTTCAACTGGTGGCTGGGCATTACGTCATTTTTCTTTACAACTGTTCAACCGGTGGCTGGGCATTACGTCATTTTTCTTTACAACTGTTCAACCCGTGGCTGGGCATTACGTCATTTTTCTTTACAACTGTTCAACCCGTGGCTGGGCATTACGTCATTTTTCTTTACAACAGTTCAACTGGTGGCTGGGCATTACGTCATTTTTCTTTACAACTGTTCAACCGGTGGCTGGGCATTACGTCATTTTTCTTTACAACTGTTCAACCCGTGGCTGGGCATTACGTCATTTTTCTTTACAACTGTTCAACCGGTGACTGGGCATTACGTAATTTTTCTTTACAACTGTTCAACCGGTGATTGGGCATTACGTCATTTTTCTTTACAACTGTTCAACCGGTGGCTGGGCATTACGTCATTTTTCTTTACAACAGTTCAACTGGTGGCTGGGCATTACGTCATTTTTCTTTACAACTGTTCAACCCGTGGCTGGGCATTACGTCATTTTTCTTTACAACTGTTCAAACGGTGACTGGGCATTACGTCATTTTTCTTTACAACTGTTCAACCGGTGACTGGGCATTACGTCATTTTTCTTTACAACAGTTCAACTGGTGGCTGGGCATTACGTCATTTTTCTTTTCAACTGTTCAAACGGTGACTGGGCATTACGTCATTTTTCTTTACAACTGTTCAACCGGTGACTGGGCATTACGTCATTTTTCTTTACAACTGTTCAAACGGTGGCTGGGCATTACGTCATTTTTCTTTACAACTGTTCAACCGGTGACTGGGCATTACGTCATTTTTCTTTACAACTGTTCAAACGGTGGCTGGGCATTACGTCATTTTTCTTTACAACTGTTCAACCGGTGGCTGGGCATTACGTCATTTTTCTTCACAACAGTTCAACCGGTGGCTGGGCATTACGTCATTTTTCTTTACAACTGTTCAACCGGTGGCTGGGCATTACGTCATTTTTCTTTACAACTGTTCAACCGGTGGCTGGGCATTACGTCATTTTTCTTTACAACTGTTCAACCGGTGACTGGGCATTACGTCATTTTTCTTTACAACTGTTCAACCGGTGGCTGGGCATTACGTCATTTTTCTTTACAACTGTTCAACCGGTGACTGGGCATTACGTCATTTTTCTTTACAACTGTTCAACCGGTGACTGGGCATTACGTCATTTTTCTTTACAACTGTTCAACCGGTGATTGGGCATTACGTCATTTTTCCTTACAACTGTTCAACCGGTGGCTGGGCATTACGTCATTTTTCTTTACAACTGTTCAACCGGTGGCTGGGCATTACGTCATTTTTCTTTACAACAGTTCAACTGGTGGCTGGGCATTACGTCATTTTTCTTTACAACTGTTCAACCGGTGGCTGGGCATTACGTCATTTTTCTTTACAACTGTTAAACCGGTGGCTGGGCATTACGTCATTTTTCTTTACAACAGTTCA